>JABBOT010000080.1:41228303-41604078 GCA_016165875.1 Acanthopleura granulata | reverse complement strand
AAAAATTTGCAACAGTCATGGACGAAATTTTAGGTCATTTTGGATATTTATTTTTTTGATAGGTGTTTTATGATCACATATACGACAGCCAGCTTTATGCTGAGGCAATTGACTTAAATAAACCGGGTTGTTGCTCTACGTGCATGCGTGTCTGTGACTGACCTTGAAGCAAATTGATTGGTGTAGATGTGTTTTAGTATGGATGTACACTTCATGACATACCACAGACAGATCAATCACCCTGAGCTTGCGCGCCTTGTTGATACAGATTTAAAAAACATGGCAGTATAAGCCAGCTCACCATACTTTCAACTTTGGCTAAAATTTACATGAGAATGATGCAATAATGCTAAGTAGCCATTGTGGCTTAATGTGCGCAAATACCGCAATGACCACAAAACTACGACCACCAGAATAAATGTATCTTGCACAATGATCTCAGCAGTATGCACAGAACTCACCTTAACTTGGAAATTTTCATTAGAAAAAGATGTTGGATTAAACTTGTTTCTATCATCGTAGGTGTTGTTGTTGTATTTACTTATCATTCTAACTTGAACTGAGCTGCGCTCAACAGGTGTTATTAAAAACAAAACTTAGCAACAGCTTCAGGCTGCCCGGCCCCTCAAAACGCCTCACTGACCCACATATAACTTAGTTTATCTACATGGCACCTCTTTTGCCCATTTTCTATTTTCCGGTTGAATCTTGAATGCTACTGTTACTGATGAAGCTACTTTGTGGTCACATTAGCTGAGAGTACTCAGAACATTAGGTACCAAACAGCTCACCGATGGCAACCATTTTGATAAGTCTCATAACCAACTCTTGGTCGTGATTGCGAAGTTCTGGCAGCAAAAACACCTTGAGAACTTTGACGTTTTCATTGTCATGTGTAGGCTCTACTTAAATCTTCATCTTCAATCTACAAAATATTCATTTTTATCAATTTTGAATATATGTAAGTTTGGATGACATGAGCGCGAACCTCAATGAGAACAGCTTCATCAACCTCAAGTTCCAAGATCTGCGGCGGTTTTTGTTGAATTCAGGTGATGGTTTCAGGATGGCGATGAGAGTCAGAATAATAATATCCGAGTCCATCTATACTGATAGACTACACATAATTTTGTCAGTGCAGTCTTTCCATGATGTGTGACACCACTGGCCATTTTCACAAGACAACTGGAGTAAACATCGTGCCCTGCGCCGGTTGTCAATGACACTGCAGAGAAGCTTAATTAATGCACATAGGCCTAGATTTTATAGACTTGAAAGTATTGAAGGAACAAACCAATAATAAAGGGCAAGTGTAAAAAACCACAGTACTGTAAACTTTATTGATTAATGTGGTCCACCCATCAACAACGAATAAAAAACGTATGGCGATGTGCATGTAAGTCATTCTGGAAGAATGATGTGACAAGTTACCAATCGGCAGACACACGACTGTGTGTTCACGGACATTGTCTGGAAGTTTTAAACAAACTATTGGTACCAGATGCAATAATTCTGAGATGTTGATAAATCTAATTTTGTAATGCATTCTGTGGAGATTATTCTAGGTTGTATTTATACACGAAAGAAGGGGACAGAATAATAGTTCTTGATCTGTAGGTTCACACTGACATTTTGGTGAACAAATTCCAGTTCAACTGTCTCAAAAGAACTATTTCTCAGTGACCACATTCATCGTTCCGTCCATAACTACACAAATTAATGCTCCACGTTTGTCACAGCTCACCTAGACTTTGTGGGAGGATATCGGGCAGATCCTGGGGGAAACCCACAACCATCCGAGGGTGCTGGCTGACCTTCCCACGCACAGCCAGAGAGGAAGCCAGCATGAACTAGACTTGAATTCACAGCGACCACATTGGTGGGAGGCTTTTGGGTCACTGCGCTGTGCTAGTGCACTAATTGATTGAGCCACAGAGGCCCCTGTAAAATTTGAATGACAAAAGCTGTCCTCAAACGGGAATGACATCTTCCACCTTCACCAACGAGCGGAAATAGGGATAAACTTACACTTTCAAGCCAACAAAATGTGACATAACTCTGAACTTTGGCTCAAAACTGGTACAGAGGGGAATACAAGAGGCCGGCCTCGTGGACAAGATACTTGCATGTAACAGGTACAGGATTTCAGACAGACGTTTCTACACTACTGGGAGCCCTAGTAAAAGCAACTGTGATATGACATTACAGAAACATTGAACATTTCTAACCAATGTGTAGGACATCCAGTATTGTTGCAACTACACCCCACCCAGTCACATTATACTCACACCGACCAGTTGTATTTCCTTACCTAAATCTCTCAGTCCTGAGCGCCAAGCTATGCAGCAACAGGTAGTCTTTGGCATGAATCGACCGGGGAATAAGCCCAGATCTCCTGACACCAAGGCAGGCAGTCTAACAATTAGGCAACCAAAGCTACGCGAAAATATGACTCTAGTCTTTACAAAATCCCACTCCCAACACTAACTAAAATTACCATTACCATAACCAAGATTACCATGACTCTTTTCGAACAGGATTGGCATACCTTTATGACACCAACAAGGAAACAGCCTCGAAAACATGACCACTAACAATCCCTACACCCACAACCACGCAGAATACTGATATCCTACAAAAGCTATGTTCAGAGACAATAATGTAACATGTACATGACAGAAAGAAACTAGTGTTTTCTTTTTGCCCTTTTTTTTTTTTTTTACCTGTATTGATGCGTTTTTGATAAATGCGCCAGAATCTACAACCACGTGTTTCACCCTCTGAAATGGCTCCATCATAACATTAGTTGACAGGTTCAACTCTCCGACACATGGCTGTTGTGAATCACTTCAATAAACACGAAGACACCTCTGCTACAAAGATTTCCTGCTCTAAAACCTTTCTTATTTTTTGACCATATGATATTGAAATATCTGTAAAAAAGTTGGCGATTAATTTAGATCGAATTTATTCGGTGTTTGTTACTTCGTCATGGTTTTTTGAGTTATTTTCGAGTTCCTCTCTCCTCCGCGTGACTCTCGATTTACGTCACGAGTCACATGACATTGTTCTGTTAAATGGTGGCATAGCTGCCGAGGAGGTAAATACTGTAGCAACTTTGACGTTTGTCTTCTCTTACAGGACACTTCGATCCACTCAAATGTGAGTTGCTCATGAAATCAGATCTTTCTTTTCCGATTCGCATAAGGATCTGGACAAGTAAGGATTGTGTATTACTTTTATTGCTTTTTTCAAGATGGCGCATCTCAGGAAATGACACGGTTTGTTCCCCGGTAGACGAAGTGGTCAGATATAGGTCGGTGATCTGCATTTGTTTTTATCGTATTGTCAGGATCACCCGCTGTGACTAATGAATACCTTATGAAACACTATCGTGTGCTTTAACAGTGTTTAAAGGAAGAATTTTTGCCTGTAGGTCAATATTGTTAATGACGATTTGGTGATTCGCAGTGCTAGATGTCAGTTAATTGCTCCGGTGTTGAACGTCAAATACGTGCACTTCTTGATTTGTGACGTAACTTTATTATATAAATGAAATTTGTTGCCCATGTTGATTAACTTCTTAACTACGGGAATATGACACAGCAACACAGCTGGTGGTGATGCTATTTTAACCTTCTGCAGTAAGCTGAATCGGCAGTGGAGCCATCTCGCGAGATTAAAGCTCTTTGGGCGAGACGTGAGTGGGTTCTCTCGCTAACTAAAGCAAACCAACTCTAAAAAGACGTGATTTCCGGTAGTCAGTATACCTTAGATTGTTGTTCTTGTTGTAGCGACTACCAGAAATCACGTCTTTGTAGCGTTATTTTGCATCAGTTTGTGAGAGCACCCTCTCGTGTCTCGCCCAAATAGCGTTAATCTTGCAAGATGGGTCAAATACTGATTCTGCTTACTCATTGCATTTGATCCGTGCATATCTTCTCATGAGACAAGGCCGCAGATTTAAAACTGCCAACCCACTAGTAGGAACCAAATTCACTTCCTTGTCAGGAGTGAAAGAGGGCTAGGTTCATATTTACATTTTACTTTCCAAATGCCTATGGTCACCATTTTTGCCACGGTCTGAATGCTCTTACTATGTTCTCATCGGTTAAAATGGAAGGAATAGGAGAATGCGGAGAGGTTTTCATTTGCCAAAAATTAGCGTAAATACCCTGTTCTTCATGTGTGCTCGACACACAGGGGATCAGATTATTTATCTTCATTTACCTTTGTTGCCTTTTAAGGTCAGGTGATCAGATTATTTATCTTCATTTACCTTTGTTGCCTTTTAAGGTGCATTGCTTCTCATGAAAACAGCTGCATATGAACTTCCATCAGACAGCATATAAGCTTCATAGCCTGACATCTTTACAACTAGTTTGTTGTGACAGAATGTGTTTTCTGAATTAGTTTGGGTTTAATGCGCATCTGCATGTGTCACATGGTTTTGTCACGTTTACAACATTTAAAAAGCAGGCCTTGAAACTAACAGTGTTTCTCTTTTGAGGGTTGATAACTATGTATCAGTTTCTTTCCAATTAACAGGTAGCTAAAGATTTGAATTTCCAGCCCTGGAAAATGGTATCCCCCACTTCTGTAGTGGTTGTTCACCCAGACTCATTTGCGGAAGCTTGAATGAATTGACATAAGAAGTCACATGGAAAGCAACATGTGAACATAAACCTCATCTTTACCAGATCCACTGTGTCATTTTCCAGTTGAACATTGAGAATGATATCTACTTTATTCAAAATGTAGTGGATCTCTGACATTGAAATCCTGAAAACTCTGATATACAATTATTTATAGCTTAAATTTGCAGGTACGATGTCAGTCTTTGTAATGCAACTGTGAAATACATAAAAGGGAGAAATAGAGTGCCATCAGCACAGACCTCGTTGACACCATTGAGTTAGTATTTAGAAACATGCATCACTTTTGTGAAGAAATAGGATAGACTCGGTGTTACAATGAATGGTAGAATATAAAAATGTCGATGGATCACGTTGTTTTGGATGAGACGGTGAGGGCTCTCGCGAACTACCATGATTTCACAGACGTTAACAGTGATGTTGTTGTTGGGTGTGAGCGCCCCACCATTCATCACCAAAAGCAGTGTGATCTTGAGAGACTTCCAAAATGCCAGTTCGGCTTATTCCGTCTAAATGGACTATTGGTTATAACACAGGATAACATTAGAGGAATAGCCCATTACAGCAGGACATGTAATTTATAGAAACTATACTGCATACTTATCATAAACTTTTAATTAAAATTGGCCAAACTGAATCCTACTGCTGCACTATCTGACATTGCCACCCACGTTATAATAATTTTCTGTTATTACACATTATATCTGTTTTCAATAGATCCGGTTCAGCCCAAATTTCAAATGCCACTGAGCATTTTAAATTCTTGACTGTGATCTAGTGTATTCAGATCTTGAATGTAATTCATACCTAAAACTCTAAAATTAGTATAGATCTCAGAACGCAGAAATCAGTATAGATCTGGTAAGAACATGTGTCAAAGCAAGAAATGCAATGCCTAGTGATAGGCAGTCTCTCAGTATGTGACCCTTACTCACAAAATCGTTCGGTTTTTGTGAGATTTAACATGGAAGTTAAAAACCAATTGGTATTCTGATGTCTGGCTTTATTGTATACAGTAGATATACATATGCATTGATGTATGCATATTTGTATTCAGAAGCCTGGAAATCTAAGAACTATGATTTATAAACATGTGCTTATTGAAAGAATAGCACACTTGACCTACATTTTACATCCAGAAATCTTTAACTACTTTTAGGGCAAGTATGTGTGAGTATTTTTAACACCTCAACTGTTGTTACAGCCTGCACCAGCATTTTCCATCAGTTGGCTTCTTCAGTTTTTCCATTTTAGTTTAAAGCTGAAGTGATCACAAAATTATGTATAAATATTTTTAAAAAAATGTGTCCAGCCTAACTGAAGCCATATTTCATGCTGAGTGACTGCACCATTTCTTGTTTTGTTCTATATTAGTTTTTATGTTTTACTTTATAGATCAGATGAAATTATCACGGTTTCTTGTAAAGCTTGACAAATTTTGCGATTGCCTGGCCTTAAAACCGTCAAGTCCCATATGTTTTTAACTTAGCAATAATGTCTGGCTCTGCAGAAAATAATATTTGATTTTTTGGCAGGTGGTGCCTGAAACTTGCCACTAGGTATTATCTGGATGTTTATTGCTAGTTTGTTAAACAGTCGTGCAGCTCCCATTAACACTGACACTTTAAAATATCTGGAATTCCAACTGGCTTGGTAACCTGTCATTGTTGACCTCACGTTAATAATGCAACATCTCAGCAGCAACAGCCGCATTGTGGCATTTAGTTTTCATGATATGTGCAGCTGTGGTGGAAAGCTGAAATTATTTTAATCTGTCATTGTTTATGCCAGTGCACATACATAGAATATGTACATTTCCTCCCCCTCCTGTAAAACTGATTGCTTGTGTATAAGTGAATAAGTCATGGTTATTGCATTAGAAACAATCAAATAAATAAATATTATACCTGCATGTATTAATTTAAGTTAATTTTTTGGGTTTATTTTGGTCATGTAATATCTCAAACACATTCAGGCAGATAAAGAAAAGAACTAACACTATATGCAGTCTATACAGGTATGTATTTTGCTTTTGGGTTTTACATGTTTAAGACTATGTTGAGGGGCCTCCGTGGCTCAGTGGGTTGGCGTGCTAACGCAGTGCAATAACTGAAGCCTCCCACCAATGTGGTTGCTGTGAGTTCAAGTCCAGTTCATGCTGGCTTCCTCTCCGGCCGTACGTGGAAAGTCTGCCAGCAGCCTGCGGATGGTCATGGGTTTCCCCCTGGGGTCTGCCTGGTTTCCTCCACCATAATTCTGGCTGCCGTTGTATAGGTGAAATATTCTTGAGTACAGCGTAAAACACCAATCAAATAAATAAATACTATGTTGATATTTAAAATATACAGTTGTATACTCTTCGGTGTATTAGTGTGTTTTCAGTGTTTAGACTTTGCTTGCTATCATTATTTAAAAATTCTAGTCATGGTTATGTACTTTATCGTCAGTCAACAGCGTGTGCTACTCTCATCGATACACATTCGGGTACCACGTAATAACTGTTGTTAAAACGTCAGTAATAAACCAGACACTTAAGAACTTTTATGATACAGTAGTGGGGGTCATAAAGTAAAGATTATTGACAGTGCATGTATAGCTATAGATATATATGTGTTTGTGTAGAGCTGAGGGTATCTGTTCATTACATGAAATTGGTTCTTTGTGAGCAGAAGTGTAAAAAAAGGTGGTTTGTTAGTATGGTTCATTTTTTTTTTCTTATTTCTCTTGATCAGATCAACCGCTATCAATTCCCACTGATAATAGAGATAAGATAAACACGTTCACATGATGCATGTATTGTTTGTATTTTCAGTCAGCCATCAAAAGACACATGTACAGCTTGGTCTGTGTCTGGAAGGGTCACCCCAGACTGATGCAGTCCTCCTAATGTTTGCTACCAACCAGGATGTGAATGTGTATCAGATTCCGGGACAGAATACTCAGGCTTTCATAGGTATGTACTTTTGTTATTTGTTGCGAAGCCCCAAGTATTTGTACCCACCCAATAGAATTTATTTATATTTTGATTTTTTGAATGGTGTTTTGTGCTACATGTATATTCAAGAATATTTCACTTATATGACAGCGGCCATCATGATGGTGGGAGGGAACAAAAATAGCTGTCTTTGGGACTGGTAGCTTTCACAATCTACCCTCATATCCTACCTTTCTATCCTATATTGTAAAATTTTCTTGTGTGGAAAACATGCTTAGATAATTTTTTCAGCAGTGTCATCGAACAGGAGCGAACTGAGTTTGAACACACAGCCAACTGCTATCGGTATATGAAACAACGTCCAACTGATCTGATTTCATGGAAATTCATAAATTATGTCTCACACTTTCGCAAGGTGACTTGTGTAATGATTAAAGAATGTCCATTATCCGTGTTAAGGATGTTTATTTGGAGCAATCTGACGAACACTTTGCACTACATAAAATTGGCGGGACTGCACTCTCTGTAGTGGCGCTCTGGCGCGTATACATATAGGGTTGATATGAAAACATGCATCGCGTCAAACACACGTAAGATTATGGAAGTCTATCATTACAACTTGCATAGAAAACTGCTGGAAATCATTTTTGTCATATACTGAGAGAAAAGGACAGTATATTTTACAATGCTTTTCAGGGTCACAATATTTACAAAAAAAAAAAAAACATCAAGGGAGATAAATCTAGATATCTGTCCATGTATCTCTTCATAAATTCGTTAAATGGTGCTGTAGTTTGAACTTCGGTTTTTTTTTTTTAAGCCTTTGATCATTAATATACAGGTTATGAGAATGACCAGCTTTTAAAGTGGGTTTGGTACTCAAAGACCTGGTACCCTCAGTGTAATTCTTTTTAACTTCTAGCTTCCAAAACACTTGAAAGAAAAAAATGTTTAAAAAATAGTCGATACATAGAAAGTGACATAGGGAAAGGGAAATGTATGCTTTAGACTGAGCCAAGTGCACATGATACATGAAAAAAGGTATTTCGCCTACAAAATTATATTTGTTTAAAGTGCATAAATAATTTGTGCTCATAATTTTTGGCCGGTGTGTGTACTTGTAAAAAGTGGACCTTTTAAAATATGCTTTGTAGAAGTCTTTTTGTGCCATGTTTCTGGATATGAATTTTGTGAAAAAAACAAAGTTGAGGATGTTTTACAGAGGTCAAAACAATAAAATAATATAAGCTGGTGAGACTATTTTTGTAACACTGTTATACATGCAAATTCCATTAAGTGGGTATGCATGTGTCATTATTTGTCACAACCCCAGAGTTTCAAGGGTCTTAATAAGGAATGGTGAGTGAGACACACTGGGATTTGATTATGACTAACACTATGGAACCTTACCCCACTGTAATAGAGGAAGGCAGAGACTGGTTTGTTTGATGTGTCTTTTGTAGTCTTTTATTAGGAAAATGCCTAAAGAATGAAAAACAAAGAAAATATATCTTAACTGAAATAAAGCTAACATGCAATGTGTGCGTTACAAATATACAACTTGACTTCTAGTCCTTCTTTTACGTCTTTACAACGTATCTGGTTGAGATGATTACTACTTGTCTGTGTTAGTATATATATAATATCTGTGTGTCCGCAAATATACACTGTACATGTATATATAGTAAAACCCACATAATCACACACATGATAAAAGCAAACTCCACCTAATGGCAAGGAATTCCCCAGCACAAAAGCAAATTGTATTCAGTCTCATTGTTTTTACATCGTATATTTGCAAATGGGTTATATGAAAAACCCTGCTAATGGGAAGGCTTTGAGCCCTCTAGTTTGGGTTAATCTCTGGGTAATCGCATAAAATCACATTCTGAAAGACCCATGCACGCAAGCCTTCTCGATGGGACATCATGCCGGCCGTCACGGCCATCAGTCTGGCTAGAGTTATGAATGAATGAACTCTGGCTGTGACTGGCTTAGACTAATCAGCATGCCTTCATGTAATGTTATGTATTGCCCATAAACTTTCTGAGGATTTCATAAGCCATGCAAGCAAGGATTGTGTGTTGTAAAGAACTGCCCAGTGACCCTCGTAAGTAAAGATGTGCTAACAAATGTGATTTCCCTGCTCGGCAATGGCAACTTTGTGGGCATTGTATTGAAAAGGAAAACCCTTAAGAGTCATCACATATGGGTTGAATTGGCTACTCTCCTGTAGTTCAAGCGTTTGAAAATCTGTATAATAAAAGGTACAACAGATATGCTACATCCATCTCCTTAACTAACCTCAAGTTTCAAGCACGTATAAAATGTCCTATAGGCATGGTCCTTCCCTGGCCATGAAAGTCAAGGTTCCTGAGTTCATCTATTCTGGCAAACCATGTACCGTATGAGATTTACATTATTTTTCTACTTTTACTGCTGTGACTTTAAGCGTCGTTGTGAGTAGATCACGTGCGAGTGCCAAGGGAGGTAATCCACTATCTTATTCTGGATAAACAGCAAACCCTGTTGAATGCAAACAAAGCTCTGGGATTTAAGGTTTGCAAAGAAGCAAGTTCCACTGTATTTCATGGCACACATACATTATACACCACTGATCCAAGCCCATAAACGTCAACGTTATTTCTTATGTGAATGTTTACATTGTTACAGATAACCCACTGGGCATTGTCCCAAACTCTTAACATGCATGTGGATGGATCATAAACTTAACCTACTGGGCAGGTTAACATGTAATATTCACACAGTATTCTACATGCAGCGAAACTTACACGGACTGCGTGTATATGTACATACTTTGGCACGATACAGATCGTGAACAAGAGAATTATCAGAGCTTTTCCAGTAGCTGTCTACTACTGTAGCAATATATATATCACAAAGTACAAAATTAACAACAATAAACAGTGACAGAAAGAGACATTGACCAAGAGTTCATCTTCATAATAAACCAAACCAGTATTGAGCTCAACATCCAAAACAGAATCGAATAGTATGAGTTGTGAGTATTACATAAGGTGCTTGTCACAAAGAGCAAGTCTGTTGTAGTCTGTCTGAGTGCTGCAATGAGCAGCAAACCAACAACTTGAAAAGTGTAAAATAGCAGGAGGTACTTCAGAAACATAACAAGATGTCAGCACTTACTTAAAACTGCCATTGAAACACAGGTTTCTGAAAGTGACTTGCCAACATCTAAATTTATTTTCATAAGTTGTAACCAAGGACAGCATGCTGCAAGACTGGGCACACTGTGTACTCAGCATGAGAGTTGATAGGGCTACTGTATCAAGTGGAAACTTGGTTAACAGGAGAAACTGCATGTTGTTGCTATCATGCTATGTATGTCACTATTAAGAAATATTCAGCGTTAAATCATCTGCATTTTAAATGTTATGTGACACAGATCTTTTGATGCATGGAAGTCTGTTTAAGATTGTAATGTTGATGTGTGTTTTTGTGTAGGTTGACATAAAATATGGGAGAAGCCGGGGCTCGAGCCTCCTCATCCCCTCAGTTTGGACAGCTGGAGGTTACAAGTAAGTTCATTGGACTTCTGCTCTGCTCTTGTCAAATTGTAAAAAGTGCACCAACAGTTAAAATGTTTTCTAGCTTTCCAGTCTCTGTATCTTCTTCCTTGTTTCGGGTACAGTTGATATGTCAGGTCAAGAAAAATCAAAGCCATTAGCCGGTAGCATTGCAGGGGTCCACGCTTTTAGCCAGTGACTTTTTCTGACAATCTGATGCCTGTTGAGTTCATATTACTGCTATGTACAGAAAAAATTCATGAATATAAAGAACACACTGTATTGATTTCTTGCTGATAGTCCTTGATAGAAAGAATATATTGTTGCAAAATTGTTGCCCTGTACACCAGCTCTATTGCACTAAAGTTTTACATTAAGTAAATACAAGTGGGTGAAATGTTATTTCTCTTCTTCACTCTACAAGTGAAAAGTTAATGATATTCAAAAAGGTGTAGAAAGAAAAACATAGCTCACATTTGTTTTGGATTATCCATGAAGGATAGATCACAGGCTGCAATCTGGTACAGGTCTTATTGTTCTTCTTAACAGTTTTTGTTCTACATGGCGATTACTTCAAAATGGCAGATATCCAGAAATTAATTGTAAACGATGCATTTCACTCACTTGAGACATGCATTATTGAACATGGCAATTTATATTGAAACTAAAGTTTTGTCTGAGTTCCTGAAATCCCCAGAAAATTATGCAATTTTTCATTGGTTTTTCCCACTTCACCTGCAGTCTTGAAAACATTAAATTGTTGGCATAATTGGTTTTAGTGCACAGAAGTTATGTCAGAAAAGTTATTATTTTCATTATTGTACAATAAGTGAGAAAATGTGTCACATGACCTAATAAAAATGGAATAATTTGCATACTGATATCAAAACTTTCAATAGCATATGAAATTTCAGCTTACTTGAATCAGCAGTTTTTGAGATCCTTGAAGGATTTTGATGAAATTCAAAATGGCCCCGACTTGACCATTCAAAAATCACAAAGTAGCAAAAGTTTACACACATGCTCAGTATAATTGCTAGCTAGATTCGTTTTCCGCTTATGGTAGTTTTGGAGATATTAGAACCATTAAACAATTTCAGTGGGTGTCACAACATGACCGTGTGGACCCCCTAAAAAATAGAAGATGTCTGGAAGTAATAATGTTTAATCCCCTTGAATATGGTGCTAAATAACAAGAAAATACTGTAAATGTTATCAAAAAAGATACAAATTTTTTTATGCTTGCGTGTTTATTGTACAGGTAGACAGTATTTTTTTTATATTAAATGTGTTCGTGTATGTTACAGTCCAGTCTGCCAAACTGTCCTCTTTGGGTGGCCTGTTTTCCTCGAAGCCTGATGCCTTTGTAGAGCTGAGTGTGGATGGACAACCCCCTCGGCGAACTGTGGTGGTAAAGAAATCCAGCACACCAAAATGGGATGAACACATTACTGTGTAGGTTGAGAATTTTGATATTCAGAGAATATTCACATCCATGAGTCTGGTTAAGTACAGACCCCCAGCTTCGAAAAAAGGCTGTAGTGAATTGAAATTGTCTGAAATCATAGAATCCAGTGCAGTGTCTAAAGAATCCATCGTCAGTCATATAAAACTCAAAACAAGTTACAGATCATCAAGAGATTGATGCGTTGCAAGAATGTCTGGGTAAGGTATTGCATTTTACATGTTTTTGTCACTGAACTGGTTGTGGGTGTTTGTTGACCACCAGTTATCTAAGCTTTGGGAAGGCTAGCTTGGTAGGACGGACAGCAAAGGACAACACCAAGCAGAGACATCTTTTTGTATTCTTGGCATCCTGTGCTGACTGGAGGCATAATACCATAATTGTGTAACTGTAACACCTGATGACTCTGCCTTCAAGACTGACTACAAGACTGATCGCCAGCACACATTAGGGCAGGGCTTTTGTAGCCCCAGAAAGGACCTCACAGAAGACAATTAATTGCAGCTGACTGGGATTTGTGTTTTTATAAAATCAAAAACACTGCATTTACAGAGACTATAATGCATACACCTAACAACTTTTAACCACTACTAAATTGTCCAGGTATACTCTACAAGCATGTTAAGTATGAAAAATCTACTATATCTACTTTTCTAACTACACACCATTTAATCCCTAAGAAACAACTCAGTCAAATTTAATTCTATTTTATATCTATCATAACTTCCTGGGTATTTACCAAGCTATATATGTTAAAGTACAAGATAATGGGAACACACTCATATGCAACATCCCTACCAAATATTATAAACTAGTTATGAATTTTATCGTTAAAGTTGTGAAATGTAACACATCAAACTAGCAAAAAGGGTGGGAAATGACAAAATCCCTAACCTTAGCCTTACTACATTTTCAATAAGAATGGATGTTTGGCTTTGATCAAGTAGTCTCAGCAGATGGCTCACAGACTGGGATGTACATGTACGGCTGTGATACCCTCACTTGCGTTTTGCAAAAACTGTCAGTGGAGAGGCCTCACTTCTTACAGGTTACAGGATTGATGTTGCCAAACTATTTTTGCATATGTTACCTTGGCTCAGGCTGAGGGTAATAGAAGAAGGACTTAATTATTCATTATACGTGTACCATTATTAAACATCAGAAAAAATAGCTGGCACTGTGTCAAGTCCAACACTCTGAAATAAATTGTGATGAGTGTGTCCATGAACTGAGTTTAACCAAGCAATGTGTATTTATTTATTTGATTGGTGTTTTACACTGTACTCAAGAATATTTCACTTATACAATGGCAGCCAGCATTATGATGGGAGGAAACCGGGCAGTGCCCGAGGGGAAACCCGCAACCATCCACAGATTGCTGGCAAACTTACTCACTTTGGCTGAAGGTGAAGCCCGTGTGAACTGGACTTGAACTCACTCGAGTCATGGTTAGCACCTTTATAAAAACCCATCACAGAGACAAGTTATATCTGGCGTAATCCTTTTATCTTCCTTCGAATATATATTACAGCAAATAGCATCAGCGAAGATCTACTGGAAGAAGTAATTGCTTTTCAGTGTGCATAATTTTTTTATTTATTTCTCTCACAGATTGGTGACTCCGTATTCCAAGCTGGAATTTCGAGTTTTAAATCAAAACCACATCCGAGCCAACTCTCTCTTGGGTCAAGTCCATGCTGATTTACACCCCTTACTTGTGGAGAACAATGGCAAATGTAAGTGAAACTGGTTTGTGTTGTGACCAAAAAATACTTAAATGTCCCATGTATGTAGTCACATACATGTATACATGTTTGCAAGGAAGGTTCAGTAATTTGAATTCTGTTTGCAACTTAGTTTCTTTCATATCTGCCCTCAGGAAGACAAGGCCATTTCTTTTCCAAGGCTGTTCATGTTTTTCAAGGTGCTTGGGTTTGGTGAGATACATGCAGAGAATACTTTTCTTTAGGGTACAGTCCAAGAGTGTTTTCTTTCTGAAGGAATTTTTTTCTCCTATAATTCAGATCAGTACTTCTGGAAATTGTGTGGCAGATATGTTTCCTTTTAAGTGTAATACATGTCATTAAATTTCTAGTTCGCTTTAAATTAGAGGATCATGTATTTTTTTATTGAATGGAAGATTTGACTGATGTAAGCTATTCCCATGTAACTTTTGAGTGGAAGTTTCCAAATAAAGATTTCTCATATATCAAGCAATTGTCAGTCAGTTTTGTTTTCTGAATTCAAGTCGTGCTGAGCTTCATACGAGAAATGTAAGTTTCAGTGGCCCCTGTTTTTCAGGTAGGTTCAGCTTTAACCTGATGGATTTACTGAATGTGTTCTAGTTACTGAGGAAGGATATGAAGAAAAGAATTAGGCACCACAGGGGTTTTGACATATATTAGAGATATTTCCTTAAACCACCTGTACCAAATACTTTTAACTTTACCTGCAGTTAAGAACCTGAGCAAGAAGTGTGAGTTACGACCAGAAGGGAAAGGCATGTCTGGAGAGCTGCTCATTGTCCTGAATGGGATGGATGTGAACATGGCTCGCTTCCCAGTTAAACCAGCTTCAGCTGTCACAAATGGTACGTGTGCAACTACAACTGCTACATTGTGAAGAACTATTATACCATGTACCTTATTTACCATCTGCAACTTTCTGACATTACTAGCCGTTGTATTGACATCCAAATGTACAGACCCATCAGTGTGTCAGAGTGGTTTTCTCCACCCATAGACCTGGGTGGTATCACAAAAGTGATGCCTGGTATTCATTAGTGTTTAAGACCCCAAAATAAGTCATGCAAGTCTCTCAAGAAAGGTGTAACATGTCTTCAGGGCATAGACGGTGAGGCTAGCTACTTTGTTCCAGAAGTGTTATTTCTGCCACTTATATTGTCAGGTTCGTCCAGCTCTAATGATATAGCCAATGGTACAGCTGGTTCAGCCAGTTCATCTGGGGCATCTGGCCCAGCCCCTCCCCCTGCAGGCAGTCGACGAGAGAGACAGAACAGAGCATCTACCGGCAACTCAGGTGGACCTTCAAGCCGTGCAAAGCGCAACAGCATACCTAGTAGCACAACCACTAACTCGACTCCCAGTAGCTCAGGCTCAACCCCCTCCAGAGCTGCATCCACAGCTGGACAAGGTGTGTTCTTAGTACAGTACAACCCACTTCAGCTACAGATTGAACACTTAGCATTTTCAACTTTTTTGTCACATTCCTGGTCAAGCGCTGTCACCAGTTTGGCTTCATTATTGTTCCTAACTAATTTTTGTGTTCATGTATATTTCAAAATATTAATTGCCCGAAAACCCTGCAACATCATAATTTGGGCATTTTTTTTCTTCATGCACATATGCTATATCAGTTACATGGGTTTTGACAGAAAAAAAAGTTTTTATGAGAAAATCCAAAATGCATCGTTAAATTAATTATCTTGATGTGCGCAATTAAACACTGTCAGGCTGTGAAAGCTGTGTTTGAGATGACAAAAGTACATATTCCTAAGTTACCTGAATGTATATATATGTTTGTATGTTTGTGTGTATGTATGTATGTGTCAGGTGCCAGCGTCACGACCCCACCCTCCCAGATGAGTAGGAGTAGGGGGACTACAGCCTCCACCAGTTCCCTGTCCAGCACTGGGGCTGCATCCACCGAGTCAACGCGCACCCCGGCACCCATGCCCGCTGTCATGCCTGGTCAGACCCCATCCAATGCCTGTGTGCCATATGAGGTGACAGGACCAGAGGGCAGTGGCCCCCAGGGGGAAAGTCAGCAGAATACCAGCCAAGAGCCCATCCCACCAGGGTAACACACCCTCCCACCTCACATATCACATTCAATGTAGTTATTTTTTCATTTATCCGAAATGCCCTAAAATTTCATTGATGACTAGGCTGCTCATCAGTCAGGATTTTGAAAGTTGTATTGATTTTAGAAAGGTATTTTGAGGTTTGGAAGGAAGAAGGATATCTGACCAAGAAAGATGGAATATTTTTATGACATTTATTTGCCAAAATTTTAGGTGGTTTGTGGTATTAAACTTGATTGGTGTTGAAGGCAGTGAACACACTTATGAATTTTTCAGTCATGGTGTTGACTTTCATGGGTGAAGGAAATTGGAGTACTCCAGGCAAACTACTGACCTTTGACCAACCTGCAGCAAATTATTGTTGTGCAGATAATGCACACCATATTGATAGAAGACAAATGGTTTTCAACAGAGTCAGCAGAGGTTCACTGACTTCTTCTGGTCTTCAAGGCACCTCAATCGGTGTCAGCCATTGGGAACCTATGCTGATACTAGAATTAATGATTATGTATGTAGTGATTTAGTGTAGTGTCAGGTCACTGCATTCCACTTGGGCTGTAAACACTGGTCTCGTTGAAGACAACACTCTATTTTATGGATATATTGTCTTTGTTCTACTTGGAGTATGAGCATATACAGCAATCATCAAACATTTTCAGATGTGATGCCAACAGAAATTATGGATTGTAAATGTTTTCAGGTGGGAGACCCGGTTTGATCCTCAGGGCAGGCCATATTATGTAGACCACAACACACGGACAACCACATGGGAGCGACCACAGCCTTTGCCCCCGGGGTGAGTAATACTGCCCCCCCGCCCCCCGCCCCCCGCCCCGCCATGTAATGTTCAATATGTACAATGTTTCAAGCACCAAATTGCTACATAATTTGTACAGGTTGGATGGAAAAAACTCAAAATATTAATTTGTTCAAATTTTCTATTCAGTAATTTCAAAGCTGAAGATAGTAGAATTACACTATACAGTACTGCCCACACTAACAGCAAATCAGGCTCGCCCAGACTGCTGACAAAGTTTGTCGAGACTGGTAACAAAGCTCATCCAGGCCGCTAACAAAGTCTGCCCAGACCACGGCCACACCACGGGAAATCGACAACCAGCCAGCCGTCGCCTACCACGTAAGACTACATGTGTCTGTGCCTTGAAAACAAATGTAGTTTGGCTGCCAATATGTAGCTTAGCAGGCCTAGAAATAGTAGACGATCAAACCGATCGATCACCTGCCGATCACCCTACATGAAATTTAGGCAGAACGAATTTTCAATCACCACGCCAAAATCGGGAAACGGAAAATTTTTGAGATAAGGAATGCCAAATATATGTATAGGATGACTATCAAACTTTTTTTTAGTTCATTGTGCGCAACTGCTAACTTAACGAAGGCATATAATTTGCTAATTAAGTCAGGGTAAAGTTTAATTTGCACATGTGACCCTACTGCTTCCTGTTGACTTCTCACAACGTCAGTAGGCCTACTGGTTATCACGTAGCTCAGGGGTTGCAGAGACAGTAGATATGTTGCAATCGCACATGATACACTTTTCATTGGGACTTTTGTAGCCAGAGGAAACATAGTGTAATATCATCGGTGAAGAAATTGAGATTCAAAGCAGGTAAGTATCCCCGAAAAAACCTTCACCATTACAAAAACCACCACAAGGCAACATACGCGGTAAGAACACAGATTCGTACAAAGTTATTGAAGATTTCATTATAAAATTACCTGGGTTGAGTTATTTTTTTGTTCAACATCTAAATCATATTAAGTAACATAATTATTAATGAATAGATCTTTGGTACTAACGTGTGTGTGCCACTGTGAGGTGCAGTATGACACTTGACACTCATCAAGTCTCATGTATACATGTACAACACATGGTGTGAAACAGTCATTAAACAAGCAAAACACTTTGCCACGGCTAAGGTGCACAAGCAAACATGAACCATTGAAGTCATTAATCTTTTTTATTGCATTAAATCATAAAATACCTCTGTTAGACTGTCCACGAGATACAAAGGAAAATCTGTCCACCAAGCAGAAGGAAGTCGGATTACTATTGAGGTTGCTGACAGTCCAGCCGTTGACTCACAAGCATTAACAGAAAGGCGCTGCTATCCTTTTGTTTTAATTCTGAGTGTCCAACAGTGTTAAGTTCCCTAAAATCCCTCAAAACAGCCAGGGGCAATAAAATTATAGGATAATTATATTTATCCATGAGTTTAGCCAAGAAACTACGAATGCACAACATCTAGGATTGTGCAATATCGAAGGACACCCTAATTACACGTTCTGATTGGTTCAATCTTCACATGTCCACTGATGTGATTTGCTGATTGGTCGAAAAGATTCTAATGTGTGCGACTGTAATATTCATAACCTAGCAGACGATATTTTAAATTACTCATCTCAAAGCAGTTTTCCTCACTATAGTTGTTTGTGTATTTTACAACCACATATAACTGGAACCATTCATTCACACGTGTTTTTCCAACCGAAATACGTTTACATCATCGGTAATGTCAATACTAACGTAATCGCTCACCGAACTATTTAACAGATTACAGACACCCTTCAGTCGCGGATGCACATCTACATTATTACAGCGGTGATGCGTCACGGCTGTGTCTCGGTGACAAGGCCTGTCGGGAAGTCATCAGAGCATAATAAGAGCACGTACAGAACAGTGACAGACTATAGACACTGCATAGCCTGGTCGAGTACAGGGTCCTGACAAAACGCGACCCGACTGCGTGAAATAGTGCACCTGATTTGCTGTTGGGCATGGATGGTACTGTATATGAGAGCTTCACAAGTTTTCTCCTAAGTTATGTTCTAGTTTAAGTACCTTGCGTCAGTGAAGATAATTTAAGCTGTCTTTAACACAGGTTCATTTGCATACATCTCTGTAGTAAGTTTATGTTGACCCAAGGATAAATTCTTCATTTTGTTGTTTCACTGAAAGTAGGTGCGTTATTTGGTGTGTTTTGGTGGAATTTTGTGGTTATCAACTTTGTTTCACTTACCCACTTGTTGCCCCCTTTGAATTAGGTGGGAGCGAAGAATTGATCATCGAGGGAGGGTGTATTACGTTGATCATAACACGCGCACAACAACGTGGCAGAGACCAAATTTGGACATGGTGCAAAACTGGCAGAACTGGCAACAGTGGCGCAATAACCGAACGATGGAACAACTACAGCAAAGATTCCTATTCCCGAATAACCCAGCCATTAACCCTGACAACGACCCCTTGGGTGTGCTGCCAGAAGGATGGGGTACGTTACCTTATCATCACAGAGAATTACGACGTCTTCAGTTGGTTTGATGTAGTTAAATTATTTTTTGGGGAATCATAAAGAAGACATCACAGTAATATGATGTAGAACTCTCACAGGTTGACTGATATATGAGAAAAGCAGGCCTAGTTGTCTAAGGCACTGTACGACAAATTTTTAGGCTTTCAAGTGAAACCAACACAGCACTTTTAACTTGTATTGATTTTTTGTCTCACTATCAGACACTCTATCGATCTTTTGTGTCCTTACTACAAGCCAAGATGAAGAAAGGCTATACATCATGATATAAGAATTTACATATGTTCTTTTCTGAAATCATAATGTAAAAATGCAAATTGTTAATTTGATGGTCTACCTTTCCTGATATTGTTTTTTACTTATGTTTGACAGAGAAGCGTGTAGATGCTAACGGCAGAGTGTATTTTGTAAACCACAAGAACAGAACAACTCAGTGGGAAGATCCAAGAACACAAGGGTATGTTCCACCACTCTGCTATAATATGCCATCTTTATTCAGTTTCTGAAAGGAAATTCTCATAAAGATATTGTGATGATACAGGGGTTGAAATAGAAAATCAATTTTAAGTGCACCCAGATTTACAAACTGGCAACATATGCAAACTTTTTGGGTGCAGTGGCAAAACGGAGGGTGCATATGTAGCTCCATTTGAACCCTGTCAGGTTTCACTGGTCTGCTCTGTTGCTTACTGGGTGTTCAGAAATCTGCCCAATACAGATCACAGACCAGTTAAACAAAGCCGTAGTCGTAGACCGAGATGATTTTAACTACAAAGTACCACAACATCATTAACACCTCATTTTAATAGTTCCAATAAACTTATACTGTAATTATTGTATGAAACAGGGCTCTTGTGTGATTGGATTTCCACGTATAAATTAGAAGATTAAGAGACTTAAGTTATTATGTCATAAGATTCAAGAAATTGTGTGCTTTTTTCAGATGTCAGAGTGTACTACCTGTAAAGGTTTTTTGTGCATCTGAGTGTTGGTGTTTGTTGGTAGGATAGTACAGGAGGACCCCTTGCCCGAGGGCTGGGAGATGAGGTACACCACAGAGGGGGTGCGCTACTTTGTGGACCACAACACCAGAACCACCACATTCCAGGACCCCCGGGACGGGCCGTCAAAAGGGTAGGCTATCATACATATCATATCATTTCAATCTACGTGCACTTGCGTCTGTAGTTCCAAGCATTGCTTTGAAATTTTGACTTCTTTTTGGTTTAAATGCGTTGAATGTCTTTGTTCTTGTAAACCTATTCTTGAGTATGGCATAAAACACCAATCAAATAAATAAATAAAAAATCACTTCAGTTATATGAGTTCCTGTTCAAGCTTTGTTGATATTGCAGACCTAAAGGTGTATTTGGAGTGCCCATCCAGTACGAGAGAAGTTTCCGGTGGAAGCTTGGACAGTTCCGATATCTGTGTCAGTCCAACGCTCTGCCTGGACATGTCAAGATCACAGTGTCCAGAGAAAACCTCTTTGAAGATTCCTTCCAACAGGTAACATGTATTATCATCTAAATGAGGGTCTTCAGTAGCACACAGACCTGCTCTTTCTAGATGAATACTCTAGACTACATGGAGCCTGCAGCTATATGCCTAGCAGGTTTGCCTATGCACAATGATATACAGTTATCACTGTGACAGTTTTTGACACTCTGCTATAAATACTCTGCCTAATATTTGGCATAAATTTCTCTTACTATGAATTGACATGATGTCATACATATTTTTGGTTGCCAACACCAGACATACACTTATGTCACGTGACATTATCGTCGTCACAACGTTTTTTGAAAAGGCGATAAATATTAAACGTTGGATATTTTTCTAGTGCCTCTTATGGCAAAAATGTCAGTATAAATTGTGCACACACAAAGAAGACTGCCAAACCTCCAGCCCATAACCTTGTGCTCAACAGAAAGCTGTTGTGAGCAGCAGGCTCTGGATGGCATCTTGGATTACCTTTGCCTTTGTAGTTACATGCATTGATACAGATCTGTGGTGAAACTGGCCAAAGGCACGTAGCTGAAGTTTGCAGTGTTTGTGTCCTAGGTGATGCGCCTCCAGCCCTATGATCTCAGAAGGAGACTTTACATTATATTCCGCGGAGAGGAAGGCTTGGACTACGGTGGACTTGCCAGGTATGTACCTGTCAATATACAGTGAGATACCACATAAAGACCAGTCCCTCTTAAAGTAGGCCGTTTTCTTGAGATATGGTAAATGACCTGCAATATGATTTTCTCATTTTACTTGATTAAGAGAGTTCCATTGGAAAGGTGAACTAGGTCTGCTGGGAAGGTAGGGAGTTATCCTACAGGAAAAATGTATGTTTCAGCATCAAAGGTAATATTTTTTGACATCTGTTTGCACAAAAATACATTCTTTTAATTGAAGTTTGTTAGTAAGAAAGAAAAATTCTAGTTATTCATTGTGAAATTGTTGGGGATGTGCAGTAGGAGTGCTAATATGTGTGACAGTTGCAAATTAATTTTATCTGTTTCTCTGCAGCAATTTGAATGATTTGACATCATTGAGTATTGCGGTGTGCAAGTATTGGATAAATATCCATTGATTGTGTTTTAATATGTTGTGTCACATGAATTTTGTGTGATGGCGGAAGCATTGTCATTTCATCAGAAAGCCTTGTTAGTGTTAACTTCCTTTCTTGTTTTGACAGAGAATGGTTTTTCCATCTGTCCCACGAAGTGCTAAACCCCATGTATTGCTTGTTTGAGTATGCCAACAACAACAACTACTGTCTGCAGATCAATCCAGCCTCCAGTGTCAATCCTGACCACTTGATGTACTTCAGGTTCATTGGACGCTTCATAGCAATGGTATGTCAGGCCGACGTAGCATCAGCCCGACCTGCTAATATACATGTATTTGATGTATCTATAGACATCTACAGAATACTGTGAAGAGTACTGCCAGTGGCTGCTATGTTTTTACTCACACTAGTACATTCATGTTTTCCTACCTAATACTTGGAAGAAGAATTTATCTGTAAGTATTAGGTTTTTTGCTGAATCAGGCAGATATGGTGTACGCATTTCAAGTGCAGAATTTGGATTAATATGGGAATTTTGAGTTCCATCATTATAACATCATAAGGACTCTTTGTTTTTGTTGGTTTACGACATGGTGGAGCAATTTAGTACATTTTAACCTTAGTAGGTAAATATGGTAATGAAAATTAGCCACAAAAGATGACACTTTCTGGAATAATTATTTTGAAGGATTTGCAAGGTAGATCCAGTAAAGAAGGTCATCTTTCATATGTAATTTTCATTGTTGTACACACCCACACTGTGTTAAAATGCAGAGACTTGCCCTGCCTTACCACAGAGCTATGTCATGGCCCATTGAGATGTCACCATGATGCCACAACATATTAACTTAAAACTCAAGTGCTCACTGAAATACACCTTTTGTATGATTTATAACCATGATGAGTCAATGTGGGCTGCAACATATTGTGAACAGTTATTTCCAGTGACTAGAGTCATTCGCACTCTCAAATCTTTCATCTTTCTTGGAAAAGAAAACTTTGCTACAAATACATGTAGTGCCGCCTCAAATCCTTCAACAGTACCATTATTTCTGCAGGTGAAAAATGCACACTTTTCTCTGTTTTCTTTCTTCTCTAGGCTTTGTACCATGGGAAGTTCATTGACAGTGGTTTTACATTGCCATTCTACAAGAGAATGCTGAGTAAACGACTGACGATAAAGGATCTGGAGTCCATAGATCCAGAGTTCTACAGCTCACTTATATGGATCAAGTAAGGACTTACTGGCTGTGTGTACTCTGGCTAACAACTAACTGTTTAAATCTGCTCAGCTCTAGCTTTTGCCACAGAGTGGCTAAATGATGTTACTGTAAAAATTAAAGGGTTAAACTCTTGATCATACTGTAAACTTTGTCTAGATATAAAATACGACCATTAACTCTTTAGCTGCATTTTGTTTAATGTGTTATGGTTACCAATTCATTTATTCACAACGATGTCTGTTGTCTGAAGGTAAAGTTATGAACTTAAATATTGTTTAGATGTGATTAAGTGTGGTACAGTCACCATGAATGGCATGTTTTATACATATTTTAATGGGAAAATTATATTGGAAACACTTCTGGAAGAGGTGTTATTGTATTCTTTGAATTGAACCGTATTCCTTCCTTGTTAAATACTGAAAATATTAAACGTTTTGGTTTGTGAACTTACTATATGTTAAATTTTCTTCTGCATCATGAAGACATGTATCAAGCGTAAGATGGAATGGTTACTTAATGAAGACTTCTTATTGTTTCAGAGAGAATAATATAGAGGAATGTGGCTTAGAGCTGTTTTTTTGTGCAGACTTTGAAGTGTTAGGGAAGTTGGATCAGCATGAGCTAAAGCCCGGTGGAGCAGATATCCGTGTGACAGAAGAAAACAAAGAGGAGTATTTGAAGTAAGGGGCAGTGTTCTGGGCTCTAAACGGATGCATAGTTTTTAATTCTGCGTCTTACAGTTAAATTAATTCTGCTTGTATGTCATTTAAAAATTTGTTCATTGTATAGCCGTGTTTTCAAAATGAGTGATAGTTTTTCGATAGTAACTGAAGAGAAGCAGTGAAGTTATTGTCAAACATTACACAATCACAGAGTAAAGCTTTAAGTTAATTTAAACATGACACGTCAACAAAGTCAGATCACAAATGAACAGAAGAATAGTTCTTTTAATATGTGGAAATTATTGATTAAGACCGTTGGTCTAATGTTGAAATTTAATGTTATTTGCATGAATCATTGATGATTGTTGTCCAATAGAATGATAGTATACATGTATGTAAAAATTCAGCTTAAACAGTCAGCGTGTTTTGCACCCTATTTCAGTCTGATGTCTAACTGGAGATTCACTCGTGGGGTGGAGGAACAAAACAAGGCCTTCCTGGAGGGCTTCAATGAAGTTGTTCCTCTTCAGTGGCTGCAGTATTTTGATGAGAGGGAACTGGAGGTAATAAACAAACCTCTGCTTTTGAAATGCTGTTTGCATCTTTTAATGCATTTATTAAATATGGTACAATTCCCTTTGCCTCATTGAAAGCTATGTTGTGCCAAAAATGTGTACTTACAGACAACAAAAACAAATGAAAATCTTCTGTTTTTTCTCCTAAACAGTGTACACATATCAGGATATCTGGGGCTGTATGCCCAACCCATTCCTACTCCTGTTAATTGATATATCCTACATTATCATTCAAAGAACATGTCAGCTTTATCATAACAGATGCATGTAATGTCTAGAAAATGTCTTGTTAACTTGAATGAGGTATTTTGTTCCTCTGCAAGATCCCGTGAATATCCCAGCTAGTTGACTTGTTGTAAATGAAATGGCATCAAGTAACATTGCACAGAAGGTGTCATCTGGTTGCTCTGTTATTGGTGAGTCGCGTTGTATTTTCAGCTGATGCTGTGTGGCATGCAGGAGATAGATGTGGATGACTGGGAGAGGAACACCATTTACAGACATTACACAAGGAACAGCAAACAGATACAGTGGTTCTGGAAGGTATGCACAACAACAGCTACATCGAGCAATCTTCTGAGCTTGTCTGGCGGTCCAGCGATCAGTCCACCCATCCATATGTTACTATCCCCACCTCCTACAGTTATGTTATGGTATCACGTTGCTTTGTCTCACTGTATACTTAGTATTTTATTTATTTGATTGATTTTCATTGTACTTTTGGCAGTACCACTACCATTTTGCTTACGAATTTTAATATTTGTTCACTTCTTGTCTCTAAGCCTGCTGCAAATGAGTTGCGTGGCTTCGAAATCTACAGTTATATTGGTTTTTCATGTCAGCACTGCATTTGAGAAACTGCTTCAAAATCATGTAAGTTGATCCTCGGTATTTTGATCATCAGTACCAAGAAAGATGGCATTATCTGTTGTTCAGTCTACTTTGAGGAGTATATCTTGAGGTTCTGGAACTCTTGTTATTTTTTTTTTTTTTTTTCAGTTTGTCCGTGAAATAGACAATGAGAAGAGGACCCGCTTGTTACAGTTTGTCACAGGAACATGCCGATTGCCTGTGGGTGGATTTGCAGAGTTAATGGGTAAGCATAGATTGCAAGTTGTAACCATTGTATAACACATATTAGCACTGAGCAGAGTGGGTTGGTTGACATCTCATTGCACAGTTGCCCATTCGTCGGCTTCCCTACCAGCAAGTTGTAACAGTGTAATGTATTATGAAGCACATAAAGGACATAAATATGACTCACCCAAATAACGAAATTGAGTTTAAAAGTTGTAAGACAAGCACGTACTCCACAAGCCTGTGTTCATGAACACTGTAAGTGTACAACATAGTTACGTTGTTTTTTTGTTGTTAAAGTTAAAAGCTAACTGTTGCATTTGGCATTTCTAAAGTGAAAGTGTCACAGAATTATTGGTAATATGACATATAATAAAGCACTTCCGTCAGCTGGAAAAGGAATAGTTTTAAGTTTTCATTACAGCTATTTACATGGTAGTGAATATCTATGCTTTCTACTTCATGTATACTTCATATGTGGGAAATGATTCAGGCTGGTCTGAAATGAAAATTATACCCTCTGTATTGTAACAGGGAGCAATGGGCCACAGAGGTTCTGTATTGAGAAGGTTGGTAAGGAAACCTGGTTACCAAGGAGCCATACCTGTTTCAACAGATTGGATCTGCCTCCGTACCGGAGCTACGAACAATTGGTGGAGAAATTGACTTATGCAATTGAAGAGACTGAAGGCTTTGGTCAGGAATGAAGAGTCCATTTCCAAGCTAGACATTTCTGTGTTGTGCACCAAGATCTACCGCCTATCAGGAGCATGCCAGTCTAACACAGTTATCACTCAGATTATGGCTGGGTAGTCATCACAGCTGGCAGCTCCCAGTTTGGGAGGGAAAATAATAGATGGTGATTTCACAAGGGCAATTGTGGAAAAAGACTAGAGTTTTTATTTCTGATTTAAGAAAGGACTGTAACATTATGTAAAGAAGGTATATATTATGCATGCATATATTGTCACTGATATAATAAATTGCACATATATATATAAATGATATATATATATATATAGAGATATAAAAATGTTTTTTAAGAGTTTTGTGTATGAAACAAATATATACAGAGTGAACTACACCATTATGTAGATTGGCTCTATGAAGATGGCGTAAAAGTAAGAAGTATAGCACATAATTACAGGACTGCTTGCACTAGCAGTGGGGAGGAAGTCTTCATGGGTGTGCCATTAAATAGTTAGAATCAAAGGTTTATTTATGTTGAATTATTAGAAGGATATGTCTGGGTCTTGTAAGTCGGATCATTTAAAGAGCGAAAATGAGGAAGACAAGTGTTTATTGCAAACTACTAGGTTTTGAGGGGCATACGTGTATTTGTGACTGGAAGTGGGTAATTTGTTACCATGTCAGCGATAGAACAGGAAGTGCTGGCAAGAAAACAGTATGTATATCAGTTGTTTACTTGGATGGTCTACACGTCTGAAAATAACATCTGTTCTCGAATTCACTTGTTTTCTTGTTTGAGTTGTACTGTTCTGGAGAAAATGTTTGTTTGCGACGTCAGCGATAGATCTAGAGATACAGTCGAGGGTTTCAGAGGGCACACCCTTCTTGTGTTGGGGTTAAGGTGTGATTTTAGGTTGGCAAACATTTAGATTTCCTCACTGCACTTTGTCACTTGCTTTTACAGATTAGTTTGTAATTTAATGATCAGTAACTTCAGGTAGCACATTCATTCAAAAAATGAAGACTTAGACTGCTTTAGGATACTATTATTTCCTGGTGAAATGTTTTTCTCCACTGTTGAATTTTAGTCTAAACAAGTAGGCAAGAATTCTGAATTATTAAAATTCTGACAGAAGCCACATTTGTCAGTATCCTGTTGAACAAAGTAGTTATAATAATGAAGTAGTCAAGGCATTGCTTCATACATTTCGGATTTCACAAGCTTTTGGTTCTCTCGCTGATATCTTTGTTAAGTCTAAAGCAGTATACATGGTATATAACTTCCCAGTTCATGCTCTCTTCTTGCCAAATGATTCAGGTAACTGTTTGTAGACTGATGGCTTCAAAACTGTTAGCTTTTGATTGTTGCATTACCTCACACAGTTAAGCTTCTATTTATTAATATTGCATTGTTTGCAGATCTTGAAAAAGTATGACCCACCTGGTTTAAATAAAGAAAAGTAGCGAAATTCAGTATGCATATTTCCAGTTTTTATCAAGGCATTGACAATGTAGATACAGACAGGGCATGCTGTGTGTTGGCCGCTTCATTTGGCCGTCTGCATTTTTTGTTTTTAATCAGAAAGCACATCATATTATTCTGGAGCAATGGTTTTAATTGTAGGTGACATCTCAGCTGCCCTCCTTGATGGTTGCATCAACCTGGTGACTATTTTCCCATTCTGTAGCTCTCAAACTGTTTTGCGACGTTTTATAACTGTAAGATTGGTATTTGTTTGGTAGATATACATGCATATTGGTAAGCCCCAATAATTTTGTCCTAATTCAGAGATTGCATGTGGAAGCAGATTGTGATATTTTTACATTTTCATGTCAGTAAGCTCTGGGCTATTTGTGGTTTTATATTCTTAAGCCATCTCATACTTTTGATAATCGTCCAAACCCATATGATTCCTGTCAGAAGTCTTTCATCTGTATGGACATGCAGTTTAATTTCTAAACTTTCTCTGATGTTATTAATTTTTGTTTTTCACCTCTATAATATTTGCTTTTTGTATTCTTATGCCACAGGAAATGATACTTTTTCATGCGCTTCAGTTGTGTTGATCCAGCCTGTTTTAATGTGTCCAGAAGTACACACTTTACTTGTTAACAATAGGTTACTGCATTTAATGTAGATCTCAAGTGTAGAAGAGCCAGCAACCAGGGTTACTTTGCACAAATTTGAGTACAAAATTCATCAGTTTTAGCTGAGGTACAAATTAGAGCTGTGAGAAATAAGGTAGAGTACAGCCTTGTGACTCTTTTAGCTGTATTTATAGGCAGGCTTTCAACTAATCTGTATCCTACATCTGTTGTGGTTAATGTTTTGTTTTTTCAGAAAATTGACTTGGCATTTGATTTGTGCCCAATGATTTCTCATTCCATGAGTTGTGGAATATATGAAAGCTCTCCTGTGTGTTTGAAAATAAATTCACTACTTGGCATCACTCATATACTTACCTTCACACTCTGAGGATTTTGATTCCCCGTGAACTAGTTTATCTTGAAACATATAATCTGTATGCGTGAGCAGAGGGTTAAATGTGAATCTGTTGATCAAATTTAATGTTACCTATGTGGATGAAAGAAACTTTAATTGTTTAATTTTGTCTTAAACGGTGGGTGAAAAAAATCACAGTATTATTTAAATTAGAAGTCTGTTAGGGTACTATACGTGTATAAAACACCAGTCATATAAATGCGTGTAGAAGAAACAAATGACAGTGAAATACGTGAGCTACCAGCTTTGCCTAGGGCTCAAAAAAACTAAACCTTGTTCCACCAATTACTCAAGAATAAATGACCACTTAGTGCTTTTGACTCAACCTTTTAAAAGCTAAGTCAAATGATAATGTCTTTTTCAAAACAACTTCTACAGTTTTGTGTTACAGGAAGATTTGTGTTACCATTATTGCCCTTGCTGGCTAGTTATTATTTGAAGCCCTGTGATAAGGTAGTGCTATAGAGTCTGAATGCTGTATATTGAGATCAACTATACGGTAACAGGTTATGTAGTATTTGTGAAGATGTGTACCTATAATATCAAGGTTAAAATGTCTGCCAACATACCAACAATTTTTCTTTGAGAAAATACCCTTGTTAATATATTAGTCTGACCAGATTAAATTGCACAAGTGTGTGAATAAAATGTTGTTTTTTTTTCATATGCACCCCATGATCAGAGTGTCAGGTGGTTGTTATGGTTTAGGTTGAATAATAGAGGCTGTTAGTTTTCAAGTAACATAGTATAGTTACCATCTGTTGTGTTTTTCATTTCTATGTGACATTTCGTCCTTTGAACTGGCTGAACGTGCAAAAACCTGGGTGGGTGGCAGCATCTATAGACTTGTACAGGGGCATGTAACGACATGGTGTTCTCCAAGTTAACATGTGACAGGTGATGGGATATATCTAACAAGATGGTAGTGCTATTCTGAAGAAACTCAGGCTAGAAATTCATGTAATTTGAGATTCACATGGTTTCCGATACACTTGTTTGCGTGTGTCAGGTTATTTAAACAAAAAATTGTCATGTTGAGAAGTGGAATTTTGAATGACAAGAACTGTATGCTTAAATTGGTCTCTTCAGAAATACTGATAGGCATCTAAAGGGCATTGTTATGAAAGGTGAAGTACATGAAATTGTGCCTTGATTTTTCATCTCAATATTTGACAACCAATTGAATCTTTCAACATATGCATCAGTTTATTTTGGAATGGCAACTCTAAATAGGAAAGGGAAGAAAAAAGCATAGGGATTAGAGTAACCTGCTAACTTAAAAAGTTACCTTCTCATTGCCAAGGAATAGTTATTTATCATTGCCCAGTTATGTATGCAAAAATAGATCAGCTGTGCAACCAGCTGTCTCCCCAAGCTACACATTTCTTGGCATTTTAATTATATATGTACAGAAAAAAGCAAACTTTGAAATGTTTGTTAGTGTCCTGTGAGCATTGTGCTGCTTGCCTTAGTCAATCAGTGTGGGGACTATCGTACAGAATACATCTGCATGTAAACCTCAAGTGGCTCCACACAGTTATGCATTGTTATTTGTCAAGTTGAAAGTCCTGGCATTCATATTTTAATTCAGATCTGTATAACTATTTCTCAGTATGAATTAGAAGTAGTATTGTATCAATTCATCCCAAACTGCAGTGAATGACTTGAATATTTGAACAGGCAACATGTTGTTGATGATAATTGGTGATAATATCAGTCTTGAAGTGATATGAGCTTTCAGCAGTTCAGATGTTGGGGGTGGGGGTGCTATTCTTCAAAAGAAGTCTTCAGCCTTGCCAGGAGTGTTTCATTTGTCTCCAGGTGGTCACTTTAGGTCATGGATGTCAACATTAGGTCTACTTTGGTAGCCACTTTAAGCTATCTGTGTTTAGGCCTTCAGTAGTCACTTAAGGCCATGAGTGCCCTCTTTAGGCCATGGGTGTCTGTTTTAGGCCTCAAGTGTCCACCTCAGGCCATGAGTGTCCATGTTAAGTCATTTTGTCCACATTAGGCCATGAGTGTCTACTTTGGTGATCAGCTGCCTCTGTTACAGTGTACTAACTTACATCAGTGGCAATCAGATCAGTGAATGGAAGATACCTGGAGGTCGCAGGCCTGTTTGATATGCTCTCCAGTGCGCACTGGGCGTTCTCTGTTAGCTAGTCTACAAGATATCTCCTTGTAGATCCTAAAGCTGCCCACCTCCCAGCTTTAAGTTAACCTTATCTTAACACTGTACAGCCCTAGCCAACCTTTGTGCCTGTTGTGTGATAGTGCTATTCTGAAATTGTGACTTGTGGTACGCAAGACAACAGTAGGTTACAGTGCATGTTTGGTTTAAATTGATACTGATAAAAGCAGATATAATCCCATACATAAATCTGATTTGTGACGATGATTTTGTGAATCAGAATGTTGTATGTCATTGGTGCTGATGTAATGCCTGGCCTTGCCAGAGTTGGTATGAAGGTCCCAATGAGAAGTAGGCCTGGATATATCAGCAGCTATGTTAATCTGCTGTGTTTGTTCGTTCGTAACTACAAAGTTAGGACTTGCAGTGTGATCCACTTTGTGCTTTTTATAATATAACCTGGTGCCAGGAATATCTTGATTTAGTTCTCTGCAAGTTATAAATGCTATTCTGGTAATATTTCAACTCTCTGATTTTGTCCTCTGTAGATAACTGTACATGGAAACGCAATTTTCGCATCGGTTGTTCGGATAGGTCCGAGTTTTGCAGTGTACATAAATTTGTAAATAGTCCAGTGTTGATGAACGTGGTGTTTCTTGTATAATAAACCAATCAACTATGCCTTTAATGGTTTCACAATGTCTCAGCCTCTATGATTTCTTGCTTGAATTTTAATCCGTGGCATTAATACTTGCAAGTAGTAAGCTGGAAGGGTCAAAGCTGTCCAGGTTCTGTCAGGTCTTTCGTGTACCTGGTAAGTTGCAGTAGTTTAGCCCAGGTTCTGTCAGGATTTATTGATTTTCTTACTTTATAGGTGTTTTAAGTTGTACTTAAGAATATTTCACTTCTATGACGACATACAGCATTGTGGTGAGAGAATATCGCAGGAATCTCAAAACCATCCGTAGGTTGTGTGCAGACCTTGGTGAGAAAGCCAACCAGCCGTCTGGTTTAATTCTTCCTTTTTCGAATTAAACTGGGCAGAAAATGCTAAGGTTTGGCTGATGGCATATTTCTTTCCGGCGTTTCACATCTTGTTCAAACAAGAAATAGCACAACAGAGAGTTCAACAAACAAATGATACGTATATTTAGCAAAAGTTGACACATTTAGCATTTCCCATGAGCCTTAATGACTAACATCTGTACACAAGTTCGATAAGAGGCAAATACAACTCAATACTTATGTCTGTACAAATAAATACATTAGATTTTAAAGAATGAAAAAGTAATTACATTCAGACTGAATCTAGACTAGTGTTTTCACCAAGCGATCCTCCTTGTATGGTTACTGATGCAACCCGTCCATAACTACGACTCTGGTCATGTGATTATAGCATCAAACAGCATCTTGATCACATTTTAAACAGATAAATAAATATTGGATGAAAGTGATAAAGAATGGCATGAAGTAGACTTAAAACATTAGTTGTACAAAAATAAGCGTTTACAAAGCTAAATAACAAAAAAATCACAGAACTTGTCTCAAACTGTGCAAGATTTGTAATATGTGTATTTACCTGTATGACATTTATGTCAACAAAAACTCAAGAATCAAATTTATGTCTGGTCTTTGTTGATCAAAGCAGCTATCAACAGGTTTAGTGTCCCACTGTGGAGACGGGAAGGCATAATGATCTTAGGGCACGACAGACATTTACATCACATGAGCAATCATATTTTATACTTCAACAATAACGAAGTTTGAAAATATAATTACAGGTAAGCAGCAGTTTTCTTCATTATGCTACCAAGTGATTTAAACAAAGTGGACATTTAAGGCAGTCTGACAAGCTGTTATGTATCCACAACATAACATAAGTGTGCATTAGAATTCAGATAAGTGTACATTATGTCGACTAAAAGTGATATTTACTCTTAAAAAAGGCCTTTTTACATACCCGACAGTGCATTAGACTGGCTTATATCAACAGACATCTGGGACAACATTCTCGAAACATATCTCAGTTTCTCATGAAGTTTGGTGAAAGTGGCTTCAGGCTCAGGAATGGAGCATTCTGTAGTCATATGTGGTTGGTTTTGGTGTCATGTTACATGAAGATGGCCACTGCTGTCAACCCTTGGTAATGGAACCTTTTGCTTCAAGAACTGAGAAGAAAAGGTGGAAGATTAAGTTTTCATTTAAAAAGGTACCCCATATAACCATAATAAGCTTTTTCAGGAAAATGTATCTTTCATTTCTCAACAACATGCACAACTAAAAATGCAAGAACGACAATTCTACACCTCTTGATCACACCTGCCACACATCACTGGGAACTGAAAGTCTTCACATGACGTAGACAATAAATCAAAGAATAATGTTAGGTACATGAATGGAAACCCTTTTGCTCCTTTCTGTGTAAGCTACATGATAGTCATCATGTTTATGACTGCAAATCAACAGTTTTAACCATCCTTAAAAAACTGTTGGCCTCTACAAGAAAAATAGTAGGAATTTCGTTTTTTTTGTCATTCTGGCTGGTGAAAAAAACAGGCATTTTAATGAAATTAACATGGTGAGAAAAATACAAAAAAAAATTCTATCAAAATACCAATAAAAACTTTTGAGTAGGGAACCATTTTAAAGAGTCAATCGGGTAACGCAGGGTTATGGCAGTTTACAGGTATCAGTACATGTGCAAAATTCCCAGACTGGTTGAATCACTAAATAAAGTTGTTGTTAGGCTCTGTCTGTGTGACTCCTACTACCTGTGTGAGATGTTTATGGTACTGTGCTCTGTTCTTGCTTTGCCCATGGTTGACGTGGTTTTCTCCTATTTACCTGTATGAGACCTTCCTGGTATTGTGCCCTACCCTCATTTTTGATCATGGCTGGCAAGATTTCCTCCTACTTAGCTGTGCGGGATGTTTATGGTACTGTGCCCTGCCCTCCTTTTTGGCAATGGCTGGCATAGTTTTCTCCTCCTTACCTAAGAGAAATATTTATGGCACTGTCCCCTGCCCTCATTTATGGCCATGGCTGGCAAGGTTTTCTCCTTGCTTGTGTGAGATGTTGATGGTACTGTCCCCTGCCCTCATTTTTAGCCATGGCTGATGTGGTTCTCTCCTATTTACCTGTGTGAGACATTTATGGTGCTTTCCCCTGCCCTCATTTTTGGCCATGGCTGGCATGGTTTTCTCCTACCTGTGTGAGACATTTACAGTACTGTCCCCTGCCCTCATTTTTAGCCACGGCTGACATGGTTCTCTCCTATTTACCTGTGTGAGATGTTTATGGTACTGTGCCCTGACCTCATTTCTGCCCATGGCTGACCTGGTTCTCTCCTATTTACCTGTGTGAGACATTTATGGTACTGTGACCTGCCCTCATTTTTAGCCACGGCTGACGTGGTTCTCTCCTATTTACCTGTGTGAGACGTTTATGGTACTGTGCCCTGCCCTCATTTCTGTGCCCTGCAATCATTTCTGGCAATGGCTGACGTGGTTCTCTCCTATTTACCTATGTGAGACATTTATGGTACTGTGCCCTGCAATCATTTCTAGCAATGGCTGGCGTGGTTCTCTCCTATTTACCTGTGTGAGACGTTTATGGTACTGTGACCTGCCCTCATTTCTGGCAATGGCTCACGTGGTTCTCTCCTATTTACCTGTGTGAGACGTTTATGGTACTGTGCCCTGCCCTCACTTCTGGCAATGGCTGGCGTGGTTCTCTCCTATTTACCTGTGTGAGACGTTTATGGTACTGTGACCTGCTCTCATTTCTGGCAATGGCTGACGTGGTTCTCTCCTATTTACCTGTGTGAGACGTTTATGGTACTGTGACCTGCCCTCATTTCTGGCAATGGCTGGCGTGGTTTTCTCCATCTTTTTCAGCAGATTCTTAATCTGATCCACATCCATTATGTCCACTGGATCTATGTTGTTCTTGTTAATCAAGCCCACCAAGTACTCCTTATAGTGCAGTCTGAAATCAGTCAAAAACCATTATATCATAATATGCTGTCACACATGGCATTTTGGTGATACCTTGGTGGCACATCATCTGGTGTCACACATGGCACTTTGGTGATACCTTGGTGGCACATCATCTGGTGTCACACGTGGCACTTTGGTGATACCTTGGTGGCACATCATCTGGTGTCACACATGCCATTTTGGTAATACCTTGGTGGCACATCATCTGGTGTCACACATGGCACTTTGGTGATACCTTGGTGGCACATCATCTGGTGTCACACATGGCACTTTGGTGATACCTTGGTGGCACATCATCTGGTGTCATGCATGGTAGTTTGGGGTTACATTTTTGTGTTACATTTTTTTTACCCACTTGGATTTACATGTACATTTTTGTCACACTCTCTGTTTTGCTCTCAAATGTCATTTGGTGTCACATATGCTATTTTTTAACTCACACATGTTCTGCCCTCATATGTCATTTCGTGTAACACATGGTATTTGGCTACATGTCATTTCTGTTGCCACGCATGCTGGTTTGGTGCCACATATGACTTGGTCATACATCATCATTAAAGTGCAAAGAATCTGATTGAATGGACCTGCAGGACACATAATGGCCACAGATTTATGTGCTACACCACAGTCAGCAGCCAACTGATATTCATTTACATACAATTTTTTTTCATTCCACAGGTCAACAGGTAAAGCCCAGTAAGAGACCACAGGAACATCATATACTCACTGGCAGAGGCCTGCGTGTCCGTCCTGTACCTCCCTGCCACAAGCCTCGTCCCTCCACCTGTCTGACATCTCCTTCTGCTCCTGTACCGGACACTTCCGCGTGTTCTCCTGACCTGGGGGCAGGCTCACATCAAACTCCACATTCTGTTTCTGTGCAACAGCAACGAAAACATCCAACATTAGCTAAATAATATATTCACACAATGTCAAACTCCAAACTCTGCTTCTGAACAACAACAGCAGCATCCAACATTAGCCAAATAATATACATGTTTACACTTTGTATATGTGAAATAAAGTAATTCCTCCATGATTAGGATTTATACCATTCTAGATCAGTGAAGTACTGTAATTAACCTTGGTTCACACCAATAATAACCACTCCTACCAAACGCGTTGCTACTGAAACTTGGGCAATGTGAATAATGGCAGATGCAATAAGTATCAAGTCATCTGACTTGATGATGCAATATTTTGTCATTCAGATTATTTTGATTTCACAGTTCTCATTGGCCAGTTTTAGAGCTGTTACACTTAATGGACAAAATGTGCATCATCATTCAGCGTTCTGTTACTCAACAGCACAATCATCAAGAATTTGCTGTGCAAGGCTTTCTTTCAAAATAGGCCTACAATTTTTTTTTCTCCAATATTCCAGTGTGGAATAACGGTGCTCTTTTCAAACATTGTACTTGTAGCCTTATTACTGACTGCTTAGAAAAGAATTAACATTGCCTTATTCAAATGAAGTTCCAAAACAATGGATTTTACACAACGAAACATAATTAGCAACTGTCCTGTAATGTCGTTGACGTTAGATTTGGTAGCACGGTTACCAAAAAGCTCACATGTGGGAAACACATCAATGCAAAACTTCAACTCAACAGATAAAGCACATTTACATTAACTTGGATTATAATACACAAGACAGAGGTGAACATGATGAAATTTGTAATTTATGCTAATTAACACACATAAAGGGCATCAACAATGGAGCATCTTCCTACTTGTGTTTTGGAATTGTATGCAAAGCCTGAGCTAAATACATACAGTGCTTCTTAGGATACCGCCATTAACATTTGCTTTCACTGTTATTCTGATCTGGCGCCAGGTGCTATAACATTCGCTACTAAAAATGAGCTAAAAACAGAAACTTTAAATAAACTGGTCATTACCTTTAAGAGCTTCTGAAGTTCTTCCACCTCGTTATCTCTCAGGTAGAAGAAGCAGTTCCTGGGGTGATGACAGTGTAGGCCTTGACTGTGACATGAGAGAAACTCCTTACAACTCTGTGAGAAAAACAGTGTGAAACAAGTCAATTCACAGAATTTACATCCCATCATAAATATGCCAAAGTTAAGCACAGAGAAAGCTGACCTCATGTTTGAACATGCAAACCTGCAAGCAAAATTTTATCAGAATCAGACCATTAAGTAGAAGCAGTTAAGGCAAGATATCAATGATGCATAAGCATAAAGGAAATCGTTACATATCCAAAACTTATGCTAGGGCTGGGTTGGTTTTTTAACTTGATGCATGCGATTCCACAAAAGAAGGTGAACAGAAAACACCTGTACTGTAGATATTGTAGTAATTGTATTGTGTAATCCAGTTTTCATACTGAATCTTACAGGAGACATAACAAGAGCTCTGTCCTGAGTCCTTACCTCTGCTCTTCTGAAGGGTAGCATACAGCCACTACAAAACTCATGCCCACACTGAGGACACTTGAAATGCATACAGCCTCCCTTAGCCAGGGCGTATCTCATCTTACAGCTGGGGCACACTGCCAACAAAACAAACAGCCCATGTACAAAAGAAATAACTTCGTTTTTCTTCCATATTAATAGTGCAGTTTACTTTCCAAATGAAAAGAAGTTAAGTGATAAACAAAGAAATCATAACATCAGAAAACAAATTCTGAAGTTGTCGATCAAACAGTGTATACTATGATTCGGAAAGAACTATTAAGTTATAACAATGCAAATACGCATGTCAATTTTACGACAGCAAAATACACAGTTGTGGAATTTATCTACATTTATATATCAGCTTGTGGCTTAACACCATACTCAAGAATTTTTCACTAACATGACAGCAGTCAAAATTTTATGAGGGAATGGGAGTGCCAGTTATAAACCACTGACCTTTGGCAATTTATTGACAAACTTTCCACAGTGTGATGTACATGATACTCAAATGTTAGTCTGTAATAACAGCCAAACTAACTTTTACAGCTGTCTCCATCAACAGCTCAGGCTGATAAAGCTGAATTAAGACATAGGAGCTTATTGGTAAGGAGTAAATGAATTCCACACTTGTGAATCACCATCTTGAACTTGTCTGTATCTTAATCCTGGGAAATGTGGTACAATTTATTGTGCCTTTATTTCTATCTTCATTTACCTGTGTCTTTGTTCAACAACTTGTGGAAATCACTAAAAGATTCTTGCAAAGCTACAGCAAAAATACAAACTACAACTGATTCTTGACAATAACTACAGTACGGTATTTTGTGTGGGGCACTTATAACACCTACCTATTCCATTCTGATCAAGATGTCGTGCAAGGCCTGTAGCTTGATTATCTGGACTATTATCAAACTTCCACTGAGCAAACTCTTCACATGACAAGCCCTCGTGCTGAGCTTCCCACTATTCATGAAGAAAACAAGACAAATCAATGTGACACAAGCACCACTTCCAACAAATTGAATTAACAACTTAAGCAAACAAAAAGTACTGGCTCAACTGAGGAGGTAGAGCCCCTGGACAAATCTTGTTTGATGCATGCTTTTATGATGACCGGGGTGTGAAACATTTCAGAAAGCAGACGTAGAAGTAGATAGACATATTAATGCTTCCATTTCAAAGCTCGGACAATTTCTGTGGTTTCACCTCCCTCAGGAACAGCTCCAGGTACCATAGCTCACTCATTATTAGTATTCAACAAAAATACACCTGTGTGAATGGTTTCTGAGTTTTTCTAAAAATTTTACCTCTGCTCAAATACCAGAAAAACTGAACAAACAAAAACCACCTTCACTGGCCCACAGGCATTGAAAATTGCATCTATCCATGCAACACCTGTTTTTATACTTACCGGCTTTTTACACTTGAAGCAGGTATGCTGTTTACAAGAAGTGCACTCCATTTTGAGCTGGTCAGCATTGAAGATAAACCCATTGCCACACTGCAAAGGTAAGAAAACATTTTTGCACGTTTTTAGGCCTGCTCGTAAACTACCAAGGGTCATTCAAGGTCATTTGCAACCTTCATAAACTGGTTGCCAAGATCGACTTGGATGGAACTTAAATGCAAAGAAGCTTCATAAATTATTCACATATCCTGCCAATCAGTCTTAGCCTTGTCCAAAATGAGAGCTTTTTACATTTATTTCAGCAAATGTTAAATCCTTGAAATCATTAAAAGGAATAAAACAAAATTTTCAGAAATTATTAACTTTATTCTGTAGTAGATGGATATAAATACATTTAGTCATTGTTCTTGTATTAAGATTAGGCCAGTATTAGATTAAAACCAGACTTTTCATACACTTTTCTATCTCATCTTTTCAGTAAAATGTATCAATGAGACTACTGTATACTGAAATAAATCAGTTCTTAAGGCTCGAGTAGTTTCAAAATTAAAACAAAATTCGGTTATACAGTCATCCCTGGCATTACCGCCCCTCTTTGTAAAGCCACGTTAGCTCAACACCCTAGTACAAAAATCCCTGATGCATTGCTCCATAAACTTCTGCCACCCCAACTTATCGCCATCCATCAGGCCCCTTTCTGAACAAACAGTGCTTTTAACATTGGTTTTACCCTGGTTATGCTGTCAGCGATGACCACCTGTGCAGCATCAAGTGCATCTATTAATTACCATATTTGCTTGTGCAACTGGCCCTACCATGTAAGTGGCGCAACTATAATTAATGAGATAAATTGCACAAAAAATCCTTGTACCCAAGCTTTGCAGAGTAATTTAGAGGATTTAGCTGTCTTTGTGCGTAGCTGGTTTGTTGAGGGACACCTACTGTGACTGAAAACAGAAAACACTGGGCCTGTGTCATTACTGGGGCTGTATTATTACTAGGCCTGTGTCATTACTGGGGCTGTATTATTACTGGTCCTGTGTAATTGTTTGGATTGTGCCATTACTATGCCCATGTCATTACTTGGACTACAGCACTACTGGGACCCTGCCATTACTTAGAATTTCCAGGAATGGGCCTGTGTCATTACTTGGATTATAGCGGTACTGGGACAATGGCATTACTTGGAATTTCCATTATATTGAGCATATGGACAAGGTAACTGCCTTCTAAGTGTCAAAATATGTGTGAACTGACGACCAACAAAACAGCCATGCTCTTCAGGCCCTTGTGCCTCTCTCAACACAGTTCAGGAAGAGATACAGATAGCCATGTATTAGCACTGTATTCATTACTGGGAATGTCGGCTTCCTTCAACTATATGTGCCATTACTGGGCCTGTGTCATTACTGGGCCTGTGTCATTACTGGGGCTGTATTATTACTGGGCCTGTATCATTACTGGGCCTGTGTCATTACTGGGGCTGTATTATTACTGGGCCTGTGTCATTACTGGGACTGTATTATTACTGGGCCTGTGTCATTACTGGGGCTGTGTTATTACTAGGCCTGTCTCATTACTGGGGCTGTATTATTACTAGGCCTGTGTCATTACTGGTTCTGTATTATTACTGGTCCTGTGTAATTGTTTGGATTGTGCCATTACTGTGCCCATGTCATTACTTGGACTACAGCACTACTGGGACCCTGCCATTACTTAGAATTTCCAGGAATGGGCCTGTGTCATTACTTGGACTATAGCACTACTGGGACTATGGCATTACTTGGAATTTCCATTATATTGAGCATATGGACAAGGTAACTGCCTTCTAAGTGTCAAAATATGTGTGAACTGACGACCAACAAAACAGCCATGCTCTTCAGGCCCTTGTGCCTCTCTCAACACAGTTCAGGAAGAGATACAGATAGCCATGTACTAGCACTGTATTCATTACTGGGAATGTCGGCTTCCTTCAACTATATGTGCCATTACTGGGCCTGTGTCATTACTGGGCCTGTGTCATTACTGGGCCTGTATCATTACTGGGGCTGTATTATTACTGGGCCTGTGTAATTGTTTGGATTGTGCCATTACTGTGCCCATGTCATTACTTGGACTACAGCACTACTGGGACCCTGCCATTACTTAGAATTTCCAGGAATGGGCCTGTGTCATTACTTGGACTATAGCACTACTGGGACTATGGCATTACTTGGAATTTCCATAACCAGAAGAAGGAGATATGTTGTTTACACTCACATGAGCACACCAGCGGAAGTTTGGGTCCTGCATCAGTCTCCAGTCTCGTAACTTTGTCTCGAATATCTCCCTTACCTCTCTGCTAACTAACAAAGGTAGCTGCAAAACAGTTGAAACAAATGGTCTATACATGTACACTGTAGTACCTCTGTATTACAAATCACAAATCAACTTTTATGAGGCAAAATCGCACACAGGTATAAGTTATATGCAAATCAACATTTATGTACAAATGCTACGGCTTTGAGACAACCGTGACTGCTTTCTAGTAAAGGCAAGAAACACACATCACTTTGAAGACCCTAACGGGAACCCGTCAAACGCCCAGCAAAAGGACCTTGACATCATTTTATTGACGTCAAACATTTGTTTCCCAGCTCATCATACTGACATCACGCTGAAGCCAGGGCGATGTTACAACAGAAACTGATACATTGTAACATTGCAAACGTAGCCCCACAATCCTTTTTGATGTCACAACAGCACATGGCCCTGCTTTACACCAGCACCACCTTACAGTAGTAAAAAGATATGCCGATTCCCATTGATGGGTGATTTTGTGGCATGATATGACATATCACTATGACTGTACCAGCATGTCGAGGAAGGTGAAGTGCTCCTGTGCGGCCTGGTCGTCCTCCTGTATGTCTGGCCTCTGACACACTGGGCAAGCCCAGTTCCGGATGAACTGTTCCCGCACCACCAACTCCAAGTGCTGGGTTAAGCACTGTGTGCAGATCTTACATGAACAATGGGTGAAATTACGAATCTGAGGATCGAGAGAGAAAAAGAGACAAAATCTCATGACTGTATATAAAAACATTAAAACAAAAAGAAAACCTATCGGTTCTCTAAGTTAAGAGGGTATAAAGTCATTCAGATTCACACACACGAAAAAAAATAGATAGACAAAACAGTTCAGTATTCAGGAAATCTCTTGCAAAAGAATTTAACAGAAAATGGATGGATCCACTGTATCCAATATCCTACCACCCGTCCTTGCGACATTACTTTTCATGCCATTCCCAGTAAAAGCAACTGTGAAATCATGACGTCATAAAAAGATTCAACATTTGAAACCAATGTGTTGGATATCTACTGTAATTGGCCCACTTGCAACAATGCTAATTATGATTGGTCAAGTGCGCGTTGATTATGATTGACATTGCAGAAATGTCTATTGATGAGTTCGGTAATGCTGGAAGCCCTCCATTTCCCTGCCAGGATTAAAGTACTTGCCTTGCTCATGGGATAATTTGAGAAGCAGATCTCACATTCCTGCTGAAGGTAGACCAGAGAGCTGGCGACATCTCCGCAGTTCCTCACTGCTTCTATCACATCCTGGAGGGCAAAGTTCTGGTTGCGGCTCGTGAAGATGTTGATAACAGCCTCAGCTCTGATCCAGCCCTGAAGCCGGCCCTCGACCAGTACCATTCGGACACGGCGCTGCAACAGCAAAACCCATCTTACAACACCCATCACAGAAAAGCACATCAAAGAAAAACCGGCCATAGAAAAACACATCCAATACATTTGTAGCCACTGGTTTATCAGCATATTTATTCAAGTGAAACAAACTGAAGGTTGTTCACATGGACAACTGAAGACTGCAGAAAAATATTTTTTATTCAAATGCTTTTAATTCAATTGTCGACTGAATGGATAATACTGCCAGTAGCAAGATACTCTGACATCACATCGTCTTTATTCCTCCTATCCACCTGCAGGAGAAATTTGTACACATTATTTAGGTAATGCTCTACTCGCAGCTAAAGAGCTACTCCAACATTAACACATTTAAACCTGTGTAGGACAGAATCTGGGGAAAACTTATCGTGACAGCAGAATAACAAACAATTTACAAAATGGTTCGTCAAGTTCATCATAGAATTCAAACACTTACAAGCATTTAACTCTCTTACAAAAACTCTAGAAAACATAAACGAAGTATTTTCACAAAGTAGTTTTCAGTTGTCCATTTGATGCACTTTACCTCACAATTTAGCTGTCTTTCATGGTACATTATCAATGAATCTCGGGCAGTGCTTTTAGGGCTTACACATTGATTAACATCTGTAAAGGCCTTCACTTTTACGACACACCAATATAGGTATATCCCTGCTACAACACATTGTTAGATGGTTTCAAATTCACCGAGTTTGCTGCTCTACAACAGATTGATAACTGGCCTATTTTAAACATGGTTGCCCTGTGTAAAAGATGGTGTCAATTCGTAAGTGGATGAATTGACATCCATTCACTTTATAAAGTAGGCCATAAAAACTTTCGGGCCATGAAGCCTATGAAAACTAAACAGACAGATTTGTATACTAAAACTTGTCTTTATCCCACAGCAGTTCCTGTTGAGTTTCTCCTCAACAACTCAAACTAAAGGCCTACCTTTTAAAGTATAAAGACGAAGGCAGTGTGACTCTAAACTGACCTTATCTTGCAGTAGGATTATGTCTTTAAATAGATTCGGCCTCAAATTACTTTGGAGTCTTGGTGAACTTGAAGTCTCTGGATGTTTTTTTTTTTAGATTTTTATATCAGAGATGACATGTCTAGCTGTTTTAATGTAACTTGTGCTTTTAATGCAAATGCAACATTTACATGCAACAAGGACATTAGTTCTGGAAAATACACATCTGCATTGGAGAACTCTCACTGGTTTCTGGCTCTAGGATGGACAAAAACACTTGTGTAATTATTTATTTCTTTCACAGATTTGATCATTGTTTAAAGGCATACTCATGAATTTGTCCCTGGTATGATTACAGTCAGTTATACAGGTGGAGGAGACAGCAGTGCCTGGAGCAAACCAATGACCTTTGGCAATTTACTAACAAACTCTCCAGATTTACACACATGATGGTGAAAGACAAGTCATCTTCAACAAATGTACTGAGAAAGCACAAGATGTCCCACATGTGCTATTAATCACTCAGTGTCACAAAGGCTCTGCAAATGATGACAGTGGAAGAATCTTCAAATTGTCATGTTCTGGAAATAATTATGGTTATAAAGCTGGTTGGTGTAATCAAATTTGTGTTCAGGTAAACATGGACAGACAAATTGATGACAATGGGACTATGGTAATACTGGATCCAGAAGAAAACATGGACAGACAAATGGATGACAATGGGACTATGGTAATACTGGATCCAGAAGAAAACATGGACAGACAAATTGATGACAATGGGACTATGGTAATACTGGATCCAGAAGAAAACATGGACAGACAAATTAATGACAATGGGACTATGGTAATACTGGATCCAGAAGAAAACATGGACAGACAAATGGATGACAATGGGACTATGGTAATACTGGATCCAGAAGAAAGCACGGACAGACAAATTGATGACAATGGGACTATGGTAATACTGGAACCAGAAGAAAACAGGGTCCACCATCACAAAACATTGTAAGTCATATCTCTAGTAACATTTTTTATACAAGAGATTGTCTAATTTACAGGGAAAAAACTGATGTCATTTGCGAAAAATTGATTAATTGATTGAATGTTTGTTGAAGGTGGGTAAAAGGTTTCAGCTAACTAGCAACATCACCGTACCTCGTAATCTACAGAGGTGTCCCGAACTGTCTCTTGAAAATCTTCATGACCAATCACGCTGTTGGCAACCAAATCCTGCTCATGATTGGCTGCAGCCATCAGCAATGCTTCTGGTTGGCTGTTGTTAGGATTCTGCCAGATACGTTCTAGGTATGGATGAAGCTGAGCTTTCTGAAGATCTATGAGGGCCTTCTCAAGATCTCCCTTCCACTGATGCAGAGAATGCAGGATTGCCTCCCTTGGAAATGGCCCTTCCATCACTAAATGTTGGAACTGTACAAAAGCAAGCAGAAGTATACAGATTAGGCATACAAGGAAGAGACATATTAGCAACAAGCAATCAGTGACAGACTGAAAGTCCCTTGCCATTTGTTTGTGGTTAAATGTGATGCCTGTGGAATCACAGGCCTGTGGCATCACATTTTATATTATAGCATACATTATACATTAGAATGAATGACTGAAAATATGTGCAAGTCACTGCAGCAATATTGCAGTCTTCAATGATCAATATAATTCACTACACCAACTATAAATTAGTATAATGAATTGTATGTCAATATGCATAGTTTTACCTGATTCTGCCAGCAACCAGTAGGTAGTCGAGGGTGTCCCTGGTTTTGTCCTATTGCAATGCTGTTGTCATTGTATGTGAAATATTCTTAAAATTCTTGAAGCACTGATGACAAAGGTAAACAATTCTACCTAAACTCTCCTTAAGATAATTAATATGCACGTAATGTTCCAAAAATTTACAATATTCCCTTCTCTGCATGTTCTCCAATTCTGATAACAACTGGGCCAGTAGATCATGATATATTGTATGTGACCATTTTCATATGCAAGAATTTTCCAGAGTTATGATGGCAGTCAGTTTTACAGGTGGAGGAAAGAGCAGTGCTAGGGGTAAACCACCAAACTTTGGCAAGTTACTGGCAGACTTTTCCAGGTTTGATCTACAGACAGGTTGCCTTTGAAAAAAGAAAGAAGAAAAAAAACACATCTGCAAAGTTAAGTCCTTACATATAATTGAAAGTCATCTGCAATTTATAAAAGTTCACAGCATGATCCTAATGTTCTTGTCACTTGAAAGGAAAAGAATGACATTGTCTACAAGTACGTCTACTTACGTTTTTCTTTCTCTCGCTGACACAGTCTTTCACTGCCTCTTCTACACTTCCCATTGTCTTTTTCAATGACTCTTTTGCCTCCACATCTGTTATTTCTCCAATGTCATTGTGGGTGGTAACTTGACCTTCATGAGTTGCCATAGTGACGACTGTGTCAATCATAACTTGCCAATTTTCTTTCAACCACTTGATAGGCTTTTGATTTCCACACATTTCCAAAGCAATCTGTAGTTCCTCTGGTGTGAAGCCAAACTTGTCGGCATCCTGTAACAACAAAAAAAATAATTTGGCTAAGAAACAGAGATGGGACGAGGGTACTTCATTATATTCACAATTTCTTTGCACATATGATACTGTTGATTTGATAAATAAAACATTGACTTTCTAGGCAATCACCTGGCCCCTTGTTGTTGTAAGATAAATGTTCACCCAACATACCCTGAGAAAAGAAATGACTTTCTTGTAATCAATCTATTGATGTGAAGACAAATTCTTACCAACATATCCTGAGAAAAGTGTTGACTTTCTTGCTCTCAGCCAGTTACAGTTGACAATTTCTAACAGTTGACAATTTCTAACAAACACACCTACCATAAAGCAAGGAGTTCCTTGCCAGCAGCTATGCAAGGCCCCATGTATAACATACCCTGAGTAAAGTGATGACTTTCTTTCCCTCAGCCACTTGCTGTTCTGCAGCTCTGCGCTGACTCAGAGCCTCTAGGGCTTCGGCCACATTTCTGCTTCCCTCTCCTGTGTCTCCAGGAGAGGAGGCTGACAGTATCTGGTCATCAGAACTACAGCCACTGCTTCTGTCCAGTGAGGCAGTATTCACGAACTCCAGCCCACCTGTCTGCTTCGAGTGGCTCAGATCTGATGGGAACCCAGATTTTGCAGACTGCTTATCTCCTACTTGAGGATCCTGCCTGCCCTCCGCTTCAAGGTTAAGGGAATTTTGAGCCTGCTCTAGGCTGTCGCCAGAATTAAGCATCATCATGGAAAAACGTTTCTGAGCTTCCTTCTTCTCCAGCAACACCTGCCCATGAAAACTGACATGTTGCTGACACCAGTGTTAGACACAGATGAAATACTGTCAAAGTGGCATTAACACATAACCATTTATTCCATTAACATGAAAAATTTAAATGCTTCTGTATAAAAAAGATATGTTTGGAGGAAAATTATGCATCTCTGATTCTGAAATAGGCCATGGTTGGCATTTACAAGAGGCATAATTTTCTTGGCCTAAACTCTCAAAATCGACTTTTTTCCTTTCTTTGCACTCAGTGATATTTCCCACATGATAACTCATTTGCATCACTCATACTCATGTTGAGGCTTAGTGTTCCTGCAACCCTCTCAGAAAAAAGGGAAAACCATTGTCCTTTTACTTCCAATGGCCATCATAACACACTTTCTCATAAACATCATGTGCAAATATGAAAGAAAATATTTCAAGGTATTGCACGTTATGGAGGAAAAAACTTGAATTTTCATTATTGGTGATATCAAATCATACCCCTCTCCCCTCCCTTCCTTACTTCAGTCCTCATAATTTTCAGCTATAAAGTGTCTAAAGCCTGCGAAGTCACCTTGAGAAGATAAGGCAAAATGTTTGAAGAATTCTTTGCTAGATTTCAACACCTTTATGATCCTGTATAACCAAAGACTCTCAGATGGTTAAAATTGGTCAGTTGGAAACGAACATTTGTTGAGGATGTCATTAAATAAATCAAAAATAAATAATTCCCTAAATCTAAGATGACCAGGCTTCAAACTTAACGCTGTTCAATTCAGACAGGAGCCCATCTTAACCTGTTCCATTTCCTCATGGACGTGTCTAGTAAGAAATCCCAGACCAGGTGATATTGGCTTCTCTCCTGACCCCGCCTCCTCCTGCACCAATCGAGGACCATCGCTGGTCCTGTTACACATAAGGCAGATGTTAGCCCCAAGTTTGTTCAGATAAGTACAATGGCTACACTCCCACTGGTGAGTCAACTGCTGTCTGGGAGGGTGAGGAGTAGGGCCCTTTTCCTGGGCCACCAGGCGAGCCACCCGGTCTGCGCCCAGTCTGGGCATTGTAGCAGCGATCGGTCTTGGGGTCCCATTGCCCCTTGAGTACGCGCTGCCCGCACTGGTGTGTGTCTCGGGGATCTGCTTAGCCTGGGAGCTGCCGGCATGTGGCATGGTGGAGTAAGCCACCCGGACGTTGCGTCGGTGAGGAGGGCCGCCAGACGAATACGGATGCTGCACTGTACTGGGTATGTTGTTCTGGGACAAGTAAGGAGCAGCTACTGCTTTGTGAAACTGTAAGGCAGGGTGGTGGGAGAAGTCCAGCAGAGACGTGGATAGGATTAAGGGCTGATGTGATCTGACTGGAGGCCCCCCGGGGCCGCTTTGTCTGCACACTTGTGGGGGATAGAACACATCCTGTTGCTCAATGCTAGGCTCCCTATCCAATTTAGGAGACCTATGGTTTTCCGAAAACTCTGTTGATCTAGAAAGAATGTCAATTTTTTTCCACAGCTCGATTTTCTTTCGCAGTTTCATATCTTTCACACGTGTTATATGCATGTATTTTGGATCGTTGTAAAAATCATCAGACGAAACTATCAGCTTTTTCAGCGACATCTCCATCTCTGCTATTTCACTCTCAAGAGCAGCTAGCTGTCTCTCTGCCTCTGCTTTCGGCGAGTTGTAGCTCTCTGTGAAGAAAACATCAGGTAAAGGAGCTGGCATTTTCGGTGACCTGCTTGGGTGACCTCCCTTGGCTTGCCTAACTGTTCCCAGACTGGAGTTTCCCTGATCAGCAAAACCAGGCTGCATTTCTTCACTAGCAAAAACTGGCAAATTTGGCACCACTGCCCCAGATTCACTGCATTCTCTCCATGACGAAACCTATCAATACAACAACAACAAAAATATTTTAATGTACGACATATCCCTTTCTGAATGTCTCGGTTGGTGGTCAATGAATACACTTGCCATTATTTGTGTAGAATAAGTATAAAAATTTATGGACAAAAGTCAATCCTGTTTTCATGTAACTGTTCATTAAGTGTGAGTACAACACCCAATCTGGAGTATATCTAGACCACTGATGTCCATTAAATTACACTGTTATTCTAACCAATTCTGTTTAAAAGAAAAGACAACATTAGATCAAATGTATATGTGCATCAATAAAGAATCCCATTCATGTTAAACAAATATAACTTTTCATTTTTGTGTTGTAGGATAACCTAAATTCACAGTTCAAGGTAAGTAAAAACAGCCAGGCAGGAAAAATCAAACAGGTAGAAAATGCTCTCTACATGTATTTTAACCAATCAAGGGCAAGATATTTCTAACACCAAAGAAGGTATCTGTATCCGCCGTGATGTTACTTGTTCCTAGTTCACAATTTTCCCATGTAGAAGCAGTGTTGGATCGGCTGTTTCCTTCTGATTACAAGATAATTCAGATATACTTTAAAGCCATTTTCAATGAGAAAGTGGTGGAAGAACATGAATGGGGGTCTAAACCAGGAGGCCATAATGCATAGCCTTTGATTGTAATTATAAAGGGGACTGTACTTCACACAGAAATGAGTGTCTCGCCACTAATACTGAAGAGCGTAGGGTACAGGTGACAGGACATCGGGTTTCTGATTTCTCTAAAATCGCATATACCATGTCCTTGTACATCCTAAAAAAAATGCCAATGCCCATTTAGATCTGTAGGAAGCCCTCTTCTGAAATAACTTTGGTTATACTTTTTGTTCTCTTTTAAGCCACGGTGTTAGGGAGACATCTACTTGAACACATTAGAATAAATCCTTAGGTAAACTGACCAAAGGCCACATTTTACTAATTATTTCTGACATGTAACTATCACATATTGTTGTTGTTCTCCATGCTTTTGTTCTAATGGGGAGGGGGGTGGGAGGGATGGGTGCTTCGTAGCTGAGAAGGTTAGCCTAAAGCCTCTTCCCAATGTGGTCAATGTGAGTTCAAGTCCAGCTCAGGCTGGTTTCCTCTCTGGTTGTACGCAGGAAGGCCTGCAAGCAACCTGTGGTCGTTTCCCCAGGATTACACCCATCACAATGCTGACTGCCAAGGTAGAAGTGAAATATTCTTGAGTATCGAGTAAAACACGAATCAAATAGATAAATTCCAACTTGTTAAACCTCTGCTCACACCGACCTTTGTTTCAGGGCTATTTTCGTCTATGGAGTAGTAGGAGTCATCTGATTGGGTTGGGGAGGGTTCTCGGGATGAAAACTCCGACACATTCCTCATTACAGGGTCTCTCTGGCTCAGTTGCACACTGACTGAGTTGCCTGTGGCTGGTACTGAGCTGGAAACAACACCATACATGCTACATTTAGTATGCATGAGAAAGTAGGGAAGTTCTCCAAATCATACCAGTGATTTTGTTTTGCCTTAAACGCCCTAAAATTTTGCCCCAAAAAGGACATTTTTAGAGCCAAAATAAATGTGAAAAAATATGACTTTTGGGACTGAAGCCCACATGTTTTGTCTAAATACATGGTGTTTATGTTGGGACATTTTGTGGGTAATATAATGTCTAGACTGATAAAACTATACTTTGTGTGAGACTCTGAAGTTGATCAGTCAAGCCAATAAAGATGTGATCTCTAAGATCAAATATACAGACCTGTGAAACTGAATTCAAAATAAATTGAATTTGAAGTGGTGCTTAGAATGGGAATAGCGTAAGTAAGCACATTCACAAATCAACAACGTTCAGGTGTAAACATTGGAGTAAATAGCAGTCCTCACCTGTGCTCCTTTGTGGCAGAGGGGTTGGGCTCTAGGCGAGTGCGCTTGTGAGACTGCCTCTTTGGGTGCTTATGCCATTTCCCATCACAGGACTCACACAGTTGCTTGGAGTCACAAATAGTGCACATAATCTCTGGGGACTTCTCACCACAAATATCACAGGTGCTGATGACTGAAACATATACATACAAGTGACTAAAATACACACAAACCAGGCACAAGTACATGCACAAGCAATGTCGATGGAGAGCCTGGGAATGTTGAAAATCCCCCATCAAATACTAGGGTTTGCACAACCTAAGCAAAAAGTTTTATAACGAAAGTTATATAAAGATTATGATGAGAGAAATACAGCAATATTCAAGAAGAGAAATTCAGTGTTTTACAGGTAACTTGACTCGTCCATTACCTGCACTCTCTGGATCTCCGCTGACCACCGTTTTCATCACCTTGTCCTGTGCATAATAAACAATCATTCAGATCACAAAAAAAAAAAACACAACAAATAAAAAACGTCACCTCAAAACATTAACATTTAATATCAATACATTTCTTTCATGTCAAGCATGTTTTCTTGTGTTTCATCTTCTCTCCATGTGTTTAAGCATCAAATACTGATGAAAATTAAGAGCTCAACGTTTCTCTTCTTTTCGGGCTTCTTATCACTTCAGTTTCCATTATCATTCATGTAGGCTGTCACATGTCTAATAACCTGTTATTACAGTTATGCGCCCATTACACTTGTACATGTATAAGCCGTCTCTTCTTACAGAAAGACATACATATGTACAAAGCCGCAGTAACTTTGTGTATCCAATGACAAATGAGGTTTACATGTTCATTTGGCTGTGTTGGAGTATGGTATGTTTTTTATGATGTACATAATGTAGTCAATTATATTTCACTAACATAGCAGGAAATGGACAAATGTTCAAAGTAAATCCCTGAATCCCATGGATTATGCAATCTAATGACATTATCTGGATTCCATTATCTCGCACAACAATGAAGTGAGTCTGTAGTGGCCTGCTTGTAAGATTGCAGGAAATCAACTCACTGTTGTGGTGTTGGCTATTGAATTGACATTTACCTAAATAAACATGTTTGTGCATTTTGACCATATAATTATTTATTTATGTTCATCCAGAAAGTTGAAACATACACCCTATGCATTCACCAAGCAGGAAACATGACTAATTATGACTAATTACTATTACTCAGTCAGCTATAACAATAGTTTACATGGGAATGTTGAAAATGAAACCATCATAAATTTGTTACAATTACATTCAATATGTCCTGACAAGTGAACTGTATTGTTTGCTGTTTTTTTTTCCCAATGTTCAGTAACATTCGTTTTCATGTCAAAGTTTCCAACACAGAAGTCTTCATCCACAATATCAAAGACTTCATCAATATTGTGACAAAGAATGGAAAAAAATTCCTCACAAGAAATGCAACTAGTTTTATTTTACTATAACCAATCATTAGGTGTTCCCAGTTTGGCCGTCAGTTGACGGGAATCCATGCTACATCACACCAAACATGACGAAAATTTTTAAGCATTTCACCTAACATATATGAATCGTACTTTAAAAATTCATCAAGAATTGAAAGTGGTTGGCCTAAAAACTGACAATCCAGTGCCCAAAATGAAGGATAATGCAATTACACATTATACAATTATTGCACACTGCAAAGTGAAACACTTTGATATGTCAGCTCACCACAGCTGATGTACAATGACCTTGCTGCACAAGTATACTTCAACTCTTGAGAGCGGGCAAATCACAATGTTCCATTCTGCGATATGCAATGAAGAAATACATGTAATGATTCTTCCTCTAGTTACTGCTGTTCATTTTAGCAAGGTAAATATGGACCAGTTGAAATTTCCGGACAAGGTGCTGCAGGAATGACACACGACGAAGTTAGATGTGACAGTGTGTTGATTTGCACTCTGTCTGATGCATTAGACTGTACACATGAAACTTGACACCAGAAGATGACAAGTGAAATTGATTACGAGGGACACAACTCGCATATGACATCACTCATCACAGATTGCTGCGCCCTGCAAGACGTGGCTTTAACCAATGAAGGGAAGAGAAACATACATGAGGTATAATAATGACTGTTATGAACTAGTAATCAACAAGTAATCCAAGACAGTAGCAGGGCCTCTGAGCCAAATTATCTAAAGATATAGATCAACTTATCAACTGAGTCAAATAACCTCTGAGGTAGATCAATTTACTAATTTAGTCAAATAACTGGCACAGTACATACTGATGAATTTATCAACTGAGTCAAATAACCTCTGATGTAGATCAACTTACTAATTTAGTCAAATAACTTGCAAATTACACTGATGAATTTATCAACTGAGTCAAATAACCTCTGAGGTAGATCAACTTACTAATTTAGTCAAATAACTTGCAAACTACATACTGATGAATTTATCAACTGAGTCAAATAACCTCTGAGGTAGATCAACTTACTAATTTAGTCAAATAACTTGCAAACTACATACTGATGAATTTATCAACTGGGTCAAACAACATCTGTAGTAAAGCAATGTATTGGATGATTCAAATAACCTCTGACATGAAGCCAAGTATCCAGTAAGTAAACCAACTTCTAAGGGAGAAATGTTTACAGAATGAGACAAATAACCTAATAATGATAAATAAATAATAATCTACTAGCTGGTTTTCTGGAAGTCATATTACTGACTTACCATTTGGGGCAATGGTGTGGGTAAAACATCCGGTAGATTATTGGTCAAGTACAAGCCATTCAGCTCATATCTGCAACCAACATTTACAAACATTACATACAATGATCAACCAATCACATATTTTTGAAATTACCATTACATATGCTGGAAAATTATCACAAATTTTTGGTTTAATCAACTCTGATTGAACCTTCTGTATTCTTCCTTCAGTAAGCAATTTATGCACTCTGAAGAAATGTTGCTCTTCGTAAATGCAATTTTCTATTTTCAAGTAATAATTAAAAGAGCAGACCACATTTTTAGAAAGTATGCATCATCTGAAAGGCAATTTCGTCGTGATGCCAAACATGGTCTTCATTATTTAAAGACTGCTACTTTTGGACCATACTGAAGCACAGTGACTTCACAGTAAAAAATGCAAAAAATTAATGAAGACCATATTTGGAATCAGCACGAAATTGCCTTTCAGATGATGTGGTCTGTTTTTTTTAATTTTCAAATTAGTTCCATTTCGTCCCAAACTACGAAAGTTAATGTATGGACAAAAAGCAAAAAACATTACCACATATGGATGTAAAGGGCCACTCGGCAAAGGTTGTGCAAAACATATCGCTTTCATTTCATTCTATTTTCGGTGAAAGCATAAATAAATGTTATGACATTATAGAAAGGCTGAACATATGTATCCATTGTATGCCCCATCCAGTTGATGAGTTAGTAACATTACTGACATCATATGCATATTCTTGAGTGACAGTTCAGAAGCAGTCTGCCTCACAGCTGAATACTTAGGAGCATAATTTATCTTCAAACACTTAAATTTCAGCATACAGCATGCAAAGCTCCTTATTAATTCAAGGTGTATGCAAGCTACGACAGTACTCCTGCATAGCCTCTTTAAAGTTATGTACCACTGTTTTCATACAAAAATACCTTGAGCTTTACTAATAATAACTGTGAAACCAAGCCTGCTATTTCCACTAAGAAGCCAACTTCGGTAACAAGACTTCTGTGAAACCAAACAACCACACAGCCTATTTTCTTGTCCCAGTAAGAGGTATCAATAGAAATTCTCACCTTTGTTACTATGTGTGTATAGCTGTGTTTTCACTAACATGTGACTGCATTCGCATTAGTTCATGAGCTTACTCAACATTTTCCCACATCCCATGCACTCACAACTGCGTTTATCTGCATGATTTTATTATAACTTTTACAATGCTACCCAGCAATAAATCCCTATGCGATGTGTTTAAAATGGAATATGATTTATTTGCTCTGTGGCCACGCTGTGCATTAATTGATCAAGCGGAGGCTGTGCAAATAATCATTTACATAATTCCTACCGAAGAAGAATCCACAGATAAATTAAACAGTTTCCATGGAAACACAACATTAGTCAAAGTCTTATGTAAACTTCATCATGATGTGTCACTTGATGACTTCATATATATAACATGTCCTCTATAGTAGAGTAAACAAGAGGACACTCTCATCTGTTTTAACGTCTGGCTCAGCTTGAAGAGTTTCATTTAAATGATTAATGTCCAGATTAAGTATTTATTCATAATTAGCTACCCCTGTACATATAAATATATTACGACTGAAAAAATATTTAAAAAGTGTACATTAACCTACGTAATACTGCGCATAAAATTACTAGATAATGAGGTTCGCTTTATGCATTTTTTCCGTCAACACTTGTGTAGTCAGTGCCCAATTACATCATACATCAGTCCAGCCTTTAAGGGCTGTCAGTGCTATGCCATTTAGCTCAGTGTTAAAAAAGCTACAAGAGTGACAAAAAGCATATAAAATTTTCCCACAAAATGGTTTGCTGTTCTGCATATGAGTGTAAAAACAGGTCCTTGAACAGCCCTGGAGAATTTTTCCAACGTTTCAGATGATTAAACTATCAGGAAGGCATGGCTTTACGGTACAAGATGGGAGGATTTTGTACCTACCAACAACAGCCGTATCTGCTCTCAAATTCATCATTTGAACACTCAGAATTCCAAGTCTGGCCAGAAATGTCAGTATCATAAATCGTCATTCACCACGGGTTCAAATTGATAAGGTAATATATCTGTTTCTGTGTAGCTAGATACCATCTCGAAAATGATACTGTTTTGTTACGAATTCACAGGCTAGATAGCCCAAATAGCCTTGAGGAGGCCTTCTATTTTACGCGCGGCTGGAGGCCAGCTAGAACAGAAAATCTAATGTTTTTGGCGAATTTAAAATCATTAGTATGATTCTCCAAAGCCCTCCTGGCAATACACTGCGTAAACAGGTTACAATTTTTATAATTAGTACCAGCAGCAAAATCTGGATACTATTCCATTAAGTGACTATTTTCTCAGGTCTAAGGACAGATCTTTAATAAATATACAAAGAATATGTAAAATACTTGTTCATTTCACATCTTTACGAATATGAGAATGAAGATTATCTCGAAGTTTATGCAATGTTAAAAGCACATTAGAGTCATAATTCATGCTTTGAGATTTTTGACACGATCTATAACAAGCAGAAGTAACGTATATCCCTTGCCTTGTGACACAGATCTTAGCTGGTTTATCCAAGTACATGTATGGTGTGAACCTTAATTTGCCAATTTTAAACTGGCCTGAGATGCTTGATAAATTTTCTTCTTCACAAAAGATGCCATGTACATGTAGGCGATTTGTTTTTCACAGAATGTCGACATATGGAAGATTACATGCCTGGCATTCAAGATGAACGGGGCTACTTGTGTGGGATGGGGGTGACTTCCTTTGCAGTAGGCATCCAGTTCCTGCCTGGCCACTATGATATCTGCCACAAGGCTGACCAGTTGGTTAGGGTTTGGCTCTACCCCATCTGGGAATGACAAACCATCCCCCAGGTCCAAGGTGTAACCCATCTGGTGCATGATGTAGCGGCCTCCCTACAATGACAACAGGCCAATGTACCTCTTCATTTACACAATTCCACTCATATGAAAATAATGAAGTCTAAATCATTACATATATGACTAGTATATTATCAATAATTTTTCCCTTTTCACGCGCTGCCATGTTTGATGGGTTGAAGCCTGCATGTACATCAACACCGTACCTGACAGATGTGTCATTCAGAAAGCAATAACTTAGCAATGATCATGTGAATACATTAAAACAATATAAAGTAAAGACTTTTAGTCTTATTTTGTTTAAAAAACTATGCACATGTATCACAACCTGAACATGTTCACTAACTCAAATTATAGAAAACAACCCCCCCACCCACCAAAAAAAAAGGGAAAATATTATCAGGGGCTTTTCTAACAAATTCCTTTTTAGAAACCCAATTTGAACATATCAGAAAGCTCAATATTGTTTGCTGTCAATGTATCAAAAACTACAAATTTGATCTAAAACTCGATTTTCCAATATTTCTTGTTGTGGTTACCACAATGACAAAGTGGCTAGAAATCCTCCTGCATATACACATGTATATGTATAATCAAACAAGGTAGATATATGTACAAACCTCAACAACGTCAACTTTGTTGGCAAAGATTGGATTCTGGTATTTGATGAGTTTCCACTGAGCTGAACGATCTTTCGGTGGCCTTAATAAGTGACGAGCATACTTCTCCAAGATTGTGAACGCTACAGGGAGTTTTTGAAGTTGTACCAGAGACTGAAACAGTAATAGGTGCAGATGATCTACTGGAACAGGTTTCTCCTGCAGTACTGATTCACCCGACTACTGCTACTGTGTAGCATTAACCCTGGAATACTTAACACAAACCAGGTGAAATCAAGCTACTAGGAACACTATGTGTAGCATGTCTACCACATTTCCTTCCAAAACACATCTATTGAAGGACTGGAGAGTTCCAGACGGAAAGGCTGACTACTGGCTAACAACAGAGTTGATTAATCAAGACTAGATGGATGATCTTCATTATTTGTTTCTTCTCGCACACCAGTACTAGCACTTTGGCCATTGCATATAAATTTATGGCTCCAAAGAAAACATTTTTGTGGTAGCTTTCAGCAAGTTAAAACAGAATTTTCCTCTGGAGTTCTGATTTAAGGTAATACAACATATTTTTCACTTTGACCATTTATATACAAGTATCTTCAAAATGTTAATGGTCAGAAAAAATCTGTAAAAAAAAAAATGTAGATTCCAGAAAAAAACATGAGGTTGCTTTATCATATGAAGTATTTTCTCTCACTCAGCAAAGCACTATGTTATAAGCAGTAATCTCAGCTGAAGCCTACATAAAGCAGTAAGCAGGGCGCTGCAGATATACATGTATAGGCCATCTGATATGGCAAGGTTCAATTCAGCGATGACAGCTCTTGTCTGCCATTTTTGTTTTTACTTGATCCTGAGACCATGCTCTTTTAATTTTGTGTACATGTATCTTGGGTATAATCAACATTCTGGGTTGATGGATTACCCTGAATTTTATTCCGGCGTTTCTGTTAACAACTTCAGTGCATACACTGAATACCTTAAAGTACCACACTTGAAGAAAAAAAGTGTGGGAAAAATCCAGGAATTTATAGTACTCGAAAAAGGAAACAGCTGACTTGAGCTGTCGTCAAGAAGACTGACAAACTGAGACAATATGATTGGCCAAAAATAAGACATCAAATGAGGCATATCAGTAGACATACAGCTCTCTTGTACACACTCATTATTTAAAAAACTTATTATGACTTTATGTCACTTTAAAGATCCTATTTTCTAATAATACATATACATGTATCTTCCGTAGTTCACAAACGAAATCCTTGAGGCACCTAAGACCTAAACCTTATTAAACTCATGTGCAGCACAATTTAACTTGCATTAATACCTGACTATTTTTCTGCAGCAGCTCAATGAATTTCAAGACATGGTAACGCCGTTCTAAGGGGCAACCCGTGGCTATCAACTGTGTGGCCAAGGAGGTGGTATCTTTGTTCAGCCAGATGTCTTGATGCAGCTGCACACGGAGCTGTCTCAACTGACTCTCCATATTCTGACTCTGAAGGATTCCAGTCGCAGCCATCAGCTTGGTATGGTTTAAGGCATTACCCCCATATACCTACACTGTAACATCTGTAAAAACGTACACAAATATGAGCTATTTCTTTCAGAAGAAGTCGTGTATATATATATGTATATCTTCTTGCTCTACGGTGGACTATTTGTGAGTGCTGATGGGCTTCACATACCATATCGTTGCAAAGTGCAGAGAAACACTGCTTTTCTAAACTAATTCCTCTCCAAATATTTATTTTTTTTACTTGATTGGTGTTTTACTCCATACTCATGAATATAAGCCGAATCAGCATTGCAGAAGTCTCTAGACATCACACTGGTGTTGGACGAGACAGGGTGGGGGCTCTCTCGCCCAACAACAACAGCACTGTTAAACTCCGTAAAATAACAGTCGTTTGTGAGAGCCCCCACCCTGCCTCATCCAAAACCAGTGTGGTCTCAAGAGATTTCTGCAATGCTGATTCAGCTCATTTGACTTGCACCATGACAGTCAGCATTATGGTTGGAGGATGCCTGACAAGAGCCCGGGGGAAACTCACAACCATCCGCAGGTTGCTGGCGGACATCTCCAAGTAAATTACTGCATACAAAGCTACTTAACTAACATGAAACACATATAAACTGGTACAAATCATGATCATGAGTCTTTAATTTTATTTATGTAAATCTGTGTGATTATGGAACATGTAGAATAGAGAGAGACTTTCCAACCACAACAACTCAACTCTGTGTTTAAGTGCCTAATTGTCTTATCAATAACACTAGCACGAAATTTAAAATTAAATACATGTAGCATAATTAAATTAAAAGTCGACTGTGGTGATATCAGACATGTCTGACGATGCCATAGTTAAAGACCAAGTCAGATGTACAAGTAAGAATATTCAGGTTAATGGAACAGCTTTATCTATCGCTCTTTACCCGCAGAATTGAATTTAACCTCCTTGAGAGCTTTTGCTCATCACTTATTCACAACCACAGTTTAGGTATCGCAAACAGCTAGTGCTGTCATACTCACAAGCCAATTTTAACTCCCTGCAGCCTTGTAGTCACAACAACAATACCTGTTTCACCTGACTGCGTATTTCACCTGAACTCGGATTTACTTCAAGTTGTAGTTCAATAAGTTAAACGCCAATGTTTTACTTCCTTGTATCTGATGTTCACAGCTACCAGAATAGAAAAATAAAGGAAGGACATTTACTTGCAGCTGCTCAGTCAATGCATGTTGTTGTTGTTGTGTATGATTCATCACTGATCAGATTACTTTTACAATTTTACATAAAACTACGACCGACAAAGTTTGGCATATCATCAAACATTGATACTTCTTAAAAGTGATGTTAACCTCGGCTACTGACAACCAGAAAAAACGTACCGATGTCATTATTCCGTAGTTTCTCTCAAAGCGTTGGTGGACAGAAGTTAGTGTTGTCACTTCCTCGTAAGAGATAAGCGCACAGTTACCTCCCTTGACTCAGAGAAATTTTTTGGGCAATTTTCACTTTCGATGTCAGTGTGATGGCCAATGCTATTATAAATCATCCGAAAGACTGGGTACACCTAAACTGTACACAGTACTATGCTCTTTAAAAAGGAAGAAAAAATCTCTCTCTCGACAACCATAGGGAGAATGCTGATATATATGAATTACACACATTAATTTATTGACCATTAATGGAATAACATTATCTTTTGTATATTTTCCCTTCTTTGTCTTTTTGTAAAATTCTTACAACAAACCGTGTTTTGATTGATTTACATATCCAACATTTTATATGATATTATATGGAGAAATCATTGCGCAAGTAAAACATTTAGTGTTAATGTTTATTATATTAAATATCTCACGCTTTAATTATGTGATAGAGAGAACAACCAGACATGTCCGAGACTCGAATCTGGTTTACTTGCCACTCAACCTGTTAGAAAAAAAATAAAAGCAAACCCGTCACGTATATGCCTGTGACCCCGGATTCCCGGGAATTTCCAAAAGAGGATTTGGGTCAGTCTCAATACTTGCAGGGGGTAATAGGAAAGAAAGTGTACACAATTATAAGATTGTAATAGAGTGTTATCGTGACTAATGCTTTTTTGTGTGTGTGTTTCACACACATGGTCTTGTGTGGGTGGAAGTGTGAAGTATGAAAACGAGAACAATTTAATAATTTACCGTTTATCGGAGAGCTATTTTCACTTGGTGAAAATGGGCTAGTCGGTTTCGCCGTGGTAGTAGGAGGGGGCGCAACGTAGGATCCCTTCAACGGAAACATGGCGACTACACTGTCGTTGAGAAGGTTGGCCCTGTGTGCTGGACATTTCCAGCGACGTATTTACAAGCCGGCACAAACCATACGCAACATCAGCGTGTCACAGAGATTGTATAATGGTAATTATACTGCATACTCTATTCTTATTTCGTGGATATATAATATGCGTGCTATAAACTTATTCAAACTATAGGCCTACTTGTATATATCATTAAAAGGTCACAGCTGGTACATATGCAGATCCCCTGTGCGATGAAAGTTTCTTCTTTTGTCTACAGCATGTGACACAACCAGCTTGGCCTATTTAGTGTTAACGTGTTCTTGTAAACAAAAATTGTAATAAATGTAGAGCATGGTGATGCAGACTATTTCTAGGTTTCGCCACATCAGTCTCTTTTTATAGGCCTATAGTACATCTCAGTGGGTTAGTAGTTATTCAAATTTTCAATTTATGGAAACAAATGCTATCAAATAAACTCATCAGTTACATGTGCCAGTAATTATTAGTTTCCTTATTGTGGATATCTTGGCAGTATACAATATGTAATATATATGGCTAACTCCTGGGAATGTCACCTTGATACTACAGAAATCTCATTGTCCATTAGTTTATGCATATGTAAGGACTCCAGGCCATTGTACATCAGCAAGATTTGTATGCCTATGTTGATCTTGAGTCATGGGAAACTCATAATGCTGCCACTGCACTACTAGATCCTACACAGAGCTCAGCATGAATGGCTAGAAAAGTACTTCACATTTCAGAGACCTCTACATAGAATTGACAATGAGTTACTGGTGCTGTAAATGACCTTAAAAGGAAAGACCATACAAAAATAAAGTTATGGTGATTGAAAAGAGCATTAAAAACTGTATCCAGAAATACCTTCACAGAATTTTTCAGATTTTTTTTCATCAAATTAAATGCAGTTAAATGTTACGATTATATGGTGGATTTTATAGACCATATTGATAATGTGGTTCACCAGTGACGTCACACTGACTTTTCTCTGAGCCTAAAGCAGAAATTTAATATTTCACCTTATCACACCTGCTATGGTTCTTCACTTTATCATACCTGCTATGATTTTTCACCTTATCATACCTCTTATTGCTTTTCACCCTATCACATCTGCACATGTCCATAACAATTTCTACAATTTACATGTATGTAAATAATGTTAACCATGTGATATCCCCATATTGTGTACATGTACATAATTTGTAATAAAGCTTTTAATACTGGTATATGGTAAACTATGTTTTTGTCTAAATGACAGGCTGCCTACCTTGACTTCACAGGTTATCCGAGTGAAGTAACTCATAAGAAATCATATGCATACAGATTAACCAGCTGAACTGGTCCCCAATAATAAGCCAGTGGGTCATTTCTCCAACTTTGACATTCTTACCTTCTTGTATACCACATTCCAAATGCAATATATTTCTTGTACATATTATCAGTTGTATTTTACATTGTGACCATTAGGTCAGTTGTCAGATTGTTATCTCTATCTGCCACTGCGAGAGTTAACAGTGCACACCTAAGGGTCAGCCGTGTGTTCTCGAAGCAGGTGTGATTGTGGGTTCACAGGTCGCTGGTACACAGACAAGCATGAATGGGTCCAGATGTCTGGGAACATTGGCACTGTGGGAATTACAGACTATGCACAGGTGAACAACTCCAGAATGCTGAAGTTTTAAATTTTCTTTAAGACTCCTTTTCTTTTCCAGTCTCTCCAAATATAAACCAGTTGTATAATGTTGTCATTTTGTGTGTATGCTATGCATTTGGGGATATGAGGTTGGTAAGGGTTGATGACAAGAGTTGCTTGACCCTCACATAATGACATGCTGTGTAGGTTCAATCCAAGCATTGGTGTCCCTCAGTTTATTCGCCACATGTGTTCTGGAGGGCTTGGTGGAAAAAACCAACTGACAAAATTTGTATAATTTTTTATATGGTCTCAAATGAAGTTCACCAGGGAGTGTTTTGTCTTTCTCCAGTATGACCTGTGGAAAAATTCTCTAGTGACTTAGGTGGTAGGTTAGGTGGTTTTATCCAAGAGGGGTGCCACTCCATCCATACATTAGACCACTCATGGTATACATGAAATATTCTTCATTATAGCATTTTGCTTCACTCAGCTAATAAATTAAGTACAAGTAAACCTGTAAAGTTAAAAATTATACCACATAGTTGGCCTCCAGTAACATTGGACTTCAGCTCCCCTAATGCTGTGCCTGTAAAGTAGAGTCTTGTAAATTTCTCAACACCTGTTGCTTGCATGTTTATTCCAGGATAAACTAGGGGAGATCGTGTACGTGTCTTTGCCTGAAGTGGGAAGTTCACTTAGCAAAGATGGTAAGAATTTTGATCTTCATTTGTGTGAACTTAATGTTTACACCCTGTGACAAAATATAGCCCCAAAGTAGCCTGGTTTGAGTTGGCGCAAAGAACATTCATAGGTATGTTATTGTGTTTGATTACATTTATCGTGTTCAAGGTCCCAAATACCTGTTGAGGATTTCTTTTCTTCTTCACTCCTAAAAATAAATAAAAGAGTATAATTTTGTTCGCCAACCTTTAAAGTAGACAGTTAGACTTTTTGTTTGCCATTTTCTGACAACTCTAAATGGCAGACCCCCCTGGATAGACTGTTTCTGATTGCTTTTGTTTTCAAATAAACAGTTTCATACTAAATTACTGGAACCTACTACATTGCTAAACATTGAATTAGAACAGATTTAAACCCTGAATAAAATGCACCTCACAGAAATTGCTTAATATGTATGAAATGTTGTTTTACGCGAAGGTATAATATGGCATTTCTTCTTTAAAAAGATTTGAACCATATTTATTTTGTAAGGGGATAAAAGTCACTGAAAAGTTACTGACTGATTATGAAATGGTGATCTGATCTGGAATTACCTCCCTTGTCTTGGGTTATTGCAGAGGTTGCGGCAGAGTTGGAGAGTGTGAAGGCTGCAGCAGAGGTTTATGCTCCGGAATCTGGGACTGTGACGGAGATTAACAGCGCTCTGTCAGACACGCCCAATAAAGTCAACTCATCACCACTTGAGGAAGGTTAGCTGATATTATAGATTACATAGATGTGGTCAAAGTGACTAGTTCAGACGTGAAGACCTTGGTTGTACGTCAAGTGCATATATTTCTTATGCAATCCACATTAATTATAGGTTTGTCTCTACAGTAATTCCCAAGGAAATTTGAAAAGCTTAGCATTTACTCTCCTTTGAAAAAAGCTTTTGTTGTTTTTTTTCTTGGTTCTTGTGAAAATGTGGTGTTTTTAATTGGAAAAATGGGGTATTGTTTTTGTATGATTTATTCTTTATATAGATTAAAATAGCTATTTATTTACTCCACAACTTAAAAGTGAAAGGCATTTTTTTGAGTTTAATCATGTATGCACCATCTCTGTAAAGTTTAAATGTTTGGTTATCTCCCAGATGTTGCTTAATCTTGGCCAGCTTCTGTGAATAGTACAGGCTTGGGTAGGTTTGTAACTTATGACCTTTATCATTTTATAGCTATGACTGTTTTGTTGATCTTCTTCCCATGTAGGTTGGTTATTCAAACTAGAGTTGTCTTCTCCTGAAAGAATCAAGGATCTGATGGATGAAGAATCTTACAAACAGTTCACAGAGCAGTAATCTGCTGGACCCAACACTGACCCTTCAGAGCATCATAGGAACAGCATTAAGAGGGTGGTATAGGGAAGGGAAATCATTAATTGTACTTTATTCAAAACCTTTATGTTTCATACTGTAGTATATATGCTGAAAGAAATGTGTAAAGCTGAAAAAAGATTATACACTTTTATTATTGTGCTGTTGTTTAACCAGTTTATTGCACTTCAAAGTAAGCTACATGTAAATCACGCACACTTCAAACATCACAAGCCTCACAATGCTATCAGATTTGACCGGTCTGGCTTGAGTTGTAACTACAACGTGAAATCACAGCTGTTCCTGCAGGCATCACACAAACTCTGTTTTGCCTTTTAGCCATATCGTGATGTGTATGTGGTGTATGGAGCGAGATTGTGTTTGCTGTTTCTCTGACATAGAGATGTGAAGCACATCAGAATTAAAATGGCAGGGGCCATTTAAGTCTCTTTTCACTCCGCTTCCAAAGTAATGCTGTATCACATGTTGTTGTTGTCTTTTTAAAGATGTTGCAAGTATTATTACACCATGAGTATTATGGATAAAGAGATAATCACAGTTGGTGTTCAAGTCAGGACAACCTTCAATATCAAAATGCATTGTTAGGAACCTCTTGAATTCTCAGTATAAAGGAGTTTCTGATAGCTGAATCAGACCTCCAAAAGTACTGTCAAGTAAGACTTTTACCTGGACTTTAGTTAAGAATGTCAGAGGGGAGGCCACATATTTTTTTAACCCCGTGGAGTTGTGGTAGTATGAACTAGGACCTTGAGCCAATGTTACATCAAAAACTGATTAAACTCTACAGTGTTGTAGTGTGTTCATTTCTTGCTGTAGTAACATGCTGGCATTGTGGTGACCTGAGTAGGGAACATTTGACAAAATGGTGTCAGAATCCTGCTGCCAAATGATTACAAGTTCAGGGTAGGTGGGTGAGATCTGTCAGATGGATTCTCCTGGAAGATAGTCAACCAGCCAATTAGGTCACATGTAATCAGATATTATGGGAAGGTTGACATCGAGTGCTGTATAAAGTACAGGTCACCTGTTGGAGTACGTCTATGTGCTTGTGTATCAGTGTATTATTATTTTGACATCGTAGTAGATAATACCCTTTCCCATTGATATCTCAAGATGTCCTGGGTCAAATTTGATTAACATTGCCGTGAAGTGTAATTACCTTTTGGAGTGTTTCGTTCAGGGTTCCAGTAGTGTGATGGCAAATTGTGGAAAGGGGAAGACATGATTTGGTTTCAAAGCTTTTCTTCTTCTTTTATAGTAATGGAAATACATGCAGTTATTCCAGAATGTGTCGGTCATTACAGGGCTTTTTGCAGGCTTTGATATGAGGATTGAAAATCATTTCCTAACATATTTCAAAGTAGAAAACATTTCATTCATAAAACTTTGTGTTACCCAAGGTATCCATTATTCTAGTCACTGTAACATATCAGAGAATTTATGATTACTTATCTCATCAGCAGAGGTGGGATAACACTGCAATCTGTAAACCAGTGCCTTTAATATTTCATCATTCTCTTTTCGTGACACTTGGTTTGTTTTAACATGGATTCAGTAGACTGTACAATGCACACAAATGCAAGGGCAAAGACAAATGCCCTTAGCTGTCTATAGCATTATTGTACTGTAGTCTGTTTTTTTTATTTAGTCACATACTTTTGGTCTTCTGTCAATTCACCCATTGTTATTGTCAGTATTTCCTTTCTTCAGTTACATGTGACACCCAAAACTATGCAAAATGACATGTACCACATCTCCATACATGTCATGAAACTCGATTTAAAGGCCTTTTTGTGGTGTATAATGTTATATTCCCATAAGCATTTTTCCTGGTCTCAGTTGTGTCGAGTGAATTTTTTTTTTATTAGCATGCTGACTAACTGGAGGAACCAGTCCTGACTGACAGGTGTTGAAAGACATCACTAAAGCCACTGTGGCTAACACTGACGTCATGTAATGCTGGACTACTAACACAACAGATCAAACCCGTTCTTCATTTGAGAATTTCAAAATCCAGAATGATTTGATCTAGTTAGTAATCTCGGTCACTATTCAGTTTCAAACTGTAGTTCAACATTAGTCAAGCTAAACTATTGTTCCACAAAGCTGATCATGGGACTGTTGAGAAAGAAATACAGATAAAATACATCTAAACCCATCAGGTTATCAGAAATAGTAGAGATACTAGTATAAAGTTAACGGTGAGAGGAGTTTGCGGACACTTCCGGCATGGAAGCAATATAACTTGTAATCTAACAATACATTCACGCTGTGAGATAAATAGTTAATACCACACGTGATCTGAACCCCCCCCCCCCATTTCCCAGCATGCCACGCTGATAATAATGATTGTGAGGTCACTCAAGGTTATTGAGACGAGGTGTTGAAAACAAGCTTATGGGAATATAATATTATATATCATAAAAATTGTTTTAACTAGAGTTTCATGCCATGTACAGAGATGTGATACATAACACTTTGTGCAGTTTTGGGTGTTACATGTCACTGAAAAAAGGAAATACCACTAGTAAGATTGGGCGAATTTACTGAAAATCAAAAGTATGTAACTAAATGAAAAAAGCAGACTATAGGTGATGTCGTCAATTTTGATAGTACATGTTTTGTGGTCATGTTTCGCCATGATCTCAGTGTTAAGTACGGTACCTAATATCTTCCTTGGAGGTCAAGAGCTGATCAGTGAGTGGGTCTGGTTTCATGCTACACCTTGAACTGCCGGTCAGAATGGTATTCACATGCACAGCGTGAAACCAGTCCCAGATTCTCTGGGGGTAATGTAGATGTGAATAGAGAGTGAGAAGTCATATTTGCAGGTAATGACCAAATTGGCGAAAACTGATTGAATATTTGGAAAATTTCTGTTTAAGTGACTGATGACCTCTATAGAACTGTCTGATAGCCTTTATTGATGACCATCTGGTCTTCTGTCTGTTGTCCTCCATGATGACAAATGTTTATCTGGTTGTTCTTTGCAAAGGCCATTGAAAACTGACGACTTTATCTTGCGTTCATATGATCTGTTTTACCCAATGAAATCTCAGCGATTTTTGTGTTTACCCAGTTTTTAGTGAATATAGTTCATGTTTTTTGTTGCTGAAGTTTGTTAATGTAATTGATGTTCTTTGCCATATTTTGCAGTGCGCATTTGTGATATCCTCGTCATTTTGACATTCCGAATACATTGGTTAGGACTGTCATCGTTGTCATGGAGACCATCAGTTCGGAATTAATTTCTAACACTGAAACAACAACCTTGAGACCAGGGAAATGCCATTTTCACAGGTCTCAAGACGATTAATGTTGCAGTGTCAGAAATTATTTTTCAATTGGAATTCTTTCCAAGATTAGGGCACATTTTTCTTTTCATAGTTTAGTGTCAGAAAAAAATAAGTGTGTTTATCAAATTTTAGCGGGCAAGCGGGTAAAGATACGTGTGCGGCTGTATGTATACACACATGTAGATTATGTACTGACATTCTTTCTTTCTGTGTGTCACATGAAATCATAGTAGTGTTATGTCTTGTACAGCTATCTTAGAATTCATATTGTGTGCTATGAATCTTATGGTTTATTACTGGCACATATCCGTCGTTTCACATGTTGTGTGAAGAGTCCACTCAGGGTTAACAACCTGAATTTTTGGCGTTATTACAGTATACTTAGATAGCACATACCTGACCGTGGCAGTTTATGTATTATATACTATTTTAGACTCATAATTGCATGTGGGTTCAGCTGTAATAATGATGTGGTTCTCAAAGTGTGACTGTAAATTTTAGGGTTTCATAAGCTTTCAGTCATCTTGCTAAGATCTCAACAAATGTATGGAACTTGAGAATTTACATGTATGTGAGCCTTGAGTTCTTCATTATTATTATTATTTCACTTCTTGCTCAAGTACTAGAGATTTGAGAAGATGTAAAACTACAAGTGTACATGATATTTTTTTTTTGTTATCTGGCATACGTGTAAAGTGAAATATAGAAAGTGCATACTCAAATCTTCTGTGGGTCCTGATTAGTGACCAGTAATGTACTGCAATTGTACGAGGTTTACTCTGAATTCACATAGAATAAATATGTTTACATATCACATTACATGTAATTTCATATCTTGGTATCAGATATAACTATATAAGTTACACAGTCATAGTTATTGTGGCTGGAAGCAAAATTATTTTGTTGAAATAATGAAGGGATACTACCTGTCAGCATAGATTTTGTGAGGTAAAATGGAAAGATGAACAAGTCATGTGAGGAGTATAAGTGTTACTGTAATACCATCTGTGTCATCTGATGCACTCCTACTTACATGCTTGCACACTTGATTCCAGGGAGACATAATAGGTGTCTGATCAAAATGTATGGAGATATGGTCACATTTTCTCAGATAATTTATATTTTAAACAGAAAGCCTCAAAGAAACTGATTTTCGTCCCATTGATATTGGGAGTGTCAAAACCCATGTAGTCTTCCCTGCAGAATCTCTCACTGTGGACTGTGAAATGATTACGGTTTCTTACGGCTGTACGTGTAACATTGCAACTTTGAATGTGATCTGCCTTATACTTTTTTGTCACAATTACCTGTCCATGTACCTGGAAGATTGAGAATGATGCAAAACCAATGGTGCTAAATAAATCAGTGGATTTCCTGTGTAATAATGTTTCATTCACCTTACTGTTGGCAAGCCAATACTGGTGACAGTCATAGTGCAAAAGTCTGTAATAAAGAGATTACTATAGAGAAAATGTAGAGTATATGCGAGTTGTTTTGTGTTCTGTTTTCTGTTATACTGCCTGACCAATTGTTCGACGACATGCAGACTTAAACGTCAGCTACAGGTCCGTCTCTCAAGAGGGAACTCCTCACTGACTGGCAGTGATATACAGGTAGAGAGCAAGGCTTAGTGGGGGAGCCTTGCTGACTCGGGTGAATAATGCACTGATTTGATGCAACCATCTGGCCGTTAACCAGTGAGGTCATGTTTTTAAATTCAGTTCTGTTTCGGCTGAGGCTGTAAGTGAGGAGGGTTTGTCAGGTACCCGACAAATGTTGGGATTTACTCGGGATACTCGCTGTCTTCCAACTATAACCCTGAGCATCATACAAGTGAAAAACTTAAACATTAACCGATCCATCTATCAGGGCAAAGTGGTGTGGTTCACATTCTCATCTTTGAACCGCTCAAACATACCAGGCGACGGTTCAGTCCTGGCTTTGAGATTACCCTTCAGTAATTAAACTCCCTGTTCGCAGACGCGTGTGATTGAATATCAAACCAGTTTCCTCACGCATGAGAGACTCAAGATTGTCAGATGTGACTGTCATTATCTAGTGAGTATCATATGACAAGTCATGTCGTGCAATGCAATTTTTTGGCAGGATTTGCCACTTTGACTCCATTTATGACACATACACATATGCCATCACTGATTGGTTCAGAGCAGTTGGCTCCAGTGAGTGAATGAGACGCCGTATTTGGATACCATTTACTCGAAATCAAACACACCCGATCTTTGGAGCCTATTCACCTGGAAAAGAATATCCTGTTCCTCAACATTATGGACAAGGCTTTTTTCAGGATTATTAGTAGCGAGTGATTAGCTGTGCAGTTTACCTTGTGTGCCTCACTTTTGTGTCCATTGGCCAGTTCAAGTGTTTTGTTTGCGTTTGGGTTCAAGGCCTTATTGCTGCCCTGTACGGTGTCTCCACCGGTTACCTGAATGGTGTCCATGTATAGATACATAACCAACTTAGAAAGCCAACATTCTTCGCAGTCATTAGTCCCTTGCAAGTACAGCAAGTATAGCACGTATATGTAGATGTGCAAAATGGAGTAAATTGAGCTTCGGACAATATTTGAAGGCGTGCATGTCCCCTCTTTTTCAACACAGCTTGACGATTTTCAGCACACATAGACTACACATATAGCGCCGCGCACTAAGTGATTTTCAGCTTTACAGCTCTAACAATCTTCGGTCACGGGACCTCCAAATATGGTGGAAATTGCACTTTTTCGCAATCTGATCGCAATTTGCGGCAAAACTATACGTCATAAGAGAGGAAAAAGTCTAGATCAGGGTGTCAAACTACGTTGGGTAGCAAGCTTACCATATTCATACATTCATCCTAGTCATAAATGCATTTAAAATGCATTATATAACACGGGGACGTCAAAGTGCCAAATAAAGCAAATCGGCCATTGAATAATTTTTCAAGCAATGCAACTCCCGCATTTATTAGGACACGTCAATGATTTTCCACACGCATACAGTATACATATAGCCCTTTGCGCTCAGCCATTTTCAGCTTTACAGCTGTAGCGGTTTTGTATCAGGTGACCTCCAAATGTTGGAGGAAATTTCACTTTTTCGGACTTCAATAGCGACGAAACTGTGCGTCGGTGAAAAGAAAAACCACCACATTGTTAATCAGAACATCAAACTACGCCTGCCAGAGTACTTACAATGTTTAAGTTTAGAACATTTTCATCACCTGACAAATTCGCTCAGCTGGGATCGAACTCTGACATGACTGACTGGCGTGAGTGATAAACAATCTGGCGCGATCTGCCTGATGTCAATTCCCCGACGTCAATCATCTTTGCCGCTTGGCTGCCCGAGACACATCTGCGTCACACCACACAGTCGGGAGACAGTTAGTTTAAATCCTTATGAAATTAGGTCAAGTCGGAAAAAATTTCCACAGGATCTCCCCTACTATCCACTCTGTTATATATATGTATATATCACTAAGTGCCCAAGGCAGTCGCAATTTTCCCTTCAAATTTCCATATCTTTTCTTTACACTTATATCTTTCATTTGAGAGCATAAGTTATTGCTCGAAAATCAATACATAACTAGATACACGGCTTTGAAACTTGCAATGCCACCTTCAACTGTTTATCACTGAGGCAGTTGGCTGGTCATTCGCATTCCCGCCAATATATCGGCCAGGTTGATGATGCTGCGCTATGCCCAGTGAGAAACAGCAATCCCATCTCAGACTTCGCATGCTGTTTGTTAGAAATAAGGAAAAAACATGGCCCGTGTAACAGCAAGTTTTTACTTCCACGTCTGCATGCACCACCTGCCATGCACTGACTGACTACTCTACTGATAGCTCGGCCGTTGTCAGAAAGCGAACACCTGGACCACGGCACATCTGTCAATCACCATGGTCTGGTTAAGCGTACAGTAAAGAAGAAAAAGTTTGCGCAAAAACAAAGCTAACTTTTAGAAATGCATGCACAACATACACTGCGTGAGCCAATCACAACTGCAGTGCAAACCAGATAATTAAGAGAACATATACATCATAAACATTCTTCGTAGCCATCCATACATTGTATTACACTATTTAGCATGCATATGTAAATGTGCCAAATGTGGTAAATCTGACTTCGGACATTATTTAAAAGCTTGCATGTTTTGTGTTTTTGGACAGAGTTCGCCGATTTTCATCATACATGCAGCACATGTATAGTTCGTTATACACAAGAATTTTCAACTTTACAGCTGTAACAGTTTTCTGTCACGTGACCTGCAAAAACAGGGGAAATTGCATTTTTCTGCCTTTTAATCGCAATTTGCGACAAAAATATACATCGCAGAACAAAAACAAGACGGGATTCGTCATCAGGACATCAAACTATGTCAGATAGCATACATAGAACATTGAAATTCCAAAAATAAAATATAATCACGTGATATCACTTCTGCTGTGTCAGCTAAAATCTAATTTACATAAACACTGCATTCTTTCTTCCAAATAGTCTCTGCGGAACGCTTGATAAATTTCACTTCACTTGATAAGTCAATAAGACGTTAGGTTTTGAAGATAGTAACTGTTAAATGTTTTAAGGTCAACCCAAAATGGCCGCCAGGTCACAAGACTGAGGACACCCAAATCTTTACTTCTTAGAGGACATCTTCGGGTCTATCACCTACCTAAGTTTCACGCATTTCTGTTGAACCTTTTTAGCTGTAGAAGTTTTTCAATTTTTAAAAATGAAAAAATGGCGATTTTCTTTGGCATGTACTATTTCTGGTTTGCTAACGTCACTTCTGGCTATGTAAAAGTTGTCTACTTGCCTTGAGATGATGTTAGGCCTTAAAACTGTTTTTCTAGCTTCATTGCTTAATGAGATATACTCACTTCCTGTTGTGATGATATCATTTCCGGTTTTCCAAAAATTGCATATTCGGAATCAGCGTCCAAAACTGCATCAGACAGAACTATTTGCCGGACATCATCTGAAGAAGTGTAGAAATTAATAGCAAAAAACGAAATTTGGGGTCATATGACATATTTATCCAATAGAAAGCTTGCACAATTTTCAACCAAGAAAGTTCTCTTTCTCAAATTTAACAAGCCTAGGTTTTGTGCAACTTCTGTTTAAATTTCAGCTCAGTCGCATCAGACATTCTGGAGAAGAAGATTTTTTAAGGTTTTCATCAAAATTTCAAACGTGACGGAATCTGCTCAAATCTATGATGCACAACTTCACATCATACAGACAAACTTGTTAAAATTTCATAAACTTCAGACTAATAATTTTCTCTAGAAACGCATCACAGTTTTGGTGATAATAATAATAAAAACGAATAATCCGAACAGATACAATGGGGATTCAAGCCTGAATGGCTTGAACACCTAATAATAGAAGCTCTTGGCACCTAACATTTATTGAGAAATACAATACATACACGTACTAGCACAGTAAGATTCTGTGAAATGGTGCACATCATAAAGTCATGTATGAATACCTATATGTTGACAGACACGGTTCAATCCGTTAGAACAGATAATATTCTTATTGGCTATTTAGAATATAGGTGTACAGTAACAAAATAAAGACATGGCGGATTGACATGGCTGAAATAAAGGTTTTGAGTCGGGTTAGGTGATCTTATTTGTTCAACATACTCTATGGGGCAGGCCATTTGCGGCAGCCAAATAAAATACAAAACAACAACAATAATACAAAAATCGCAAGTGCACCAGTAATCATCTCATGTTTACTACTGATTGTATATAAACGAAACTGAAACCTATTCTACAATATGTAAATCTCTCACATACATTTTTAAGTACATAGAGTTGAAGACTCACTTTCACAAAAGTTGAAATTTAATGTCTTGTAACATTTTTTCGAAAGTGACTTTTGGATTGTGGCACAATAGGGTGAATTCTTGTACAAAGTTTTGAGAAAGTGATCCCTCTTTGGCACTAGTTTCTGGTATGATTTTTCCAACCTACTTGTCAGGCTTAGAGAAAGTAACTTGCTTCATGGGTCAATTGGCCAGCTACTCCAAAAATTTACCAGACAATTTTCCTTTTCACAAGTCAGTCATTAAGAAAGTTCAATGGGTTCTTTGGCTGCCCAGTCCATTTTTTTTGGCCACAGATGACAAACAATAAGGAGTAAACTTCCATCTTTATATACCTTATTACAGTGAAGTACTGTATTAACTAACACTAGGCAATAATCGTGTCATAAAAAAAATAAGACATGCTATATTCAAGCAATGACCCATTCGTTCACATCCTTTGTCTACGATTTGTTAGCGAGATTTTGCAGTGTGATTTCACCAGGCTTCATACATTGTAAATTGCAAATGATTTTTTCAAGGCTTTTCCAAGTTTTCCAAGCAATCTAGAAATGACCGTAATCAAATGTCAGTCTTTTGTAAATGCACAGCAAAAACTTACGGTTTCAAAGACACTGGAAAACCACCTTTCATCATCACTGTCAGAATACTCCACACAGTAGCTCAGCTAGGCAGGCCTACTGTTCACTTAATTTCAAAATTTTCTGGGCCAAATTTAAATAAAAAACCCCCTGATTTTTCAGGCTTTTCAAGGCCTACGAAAGTTGTTTTGAAATTCAAGGTTTTTAAGGAAGCTAACGAACTCTGGTTCACCTAGAGTGGTTTTACCATTACTCTATTTGAGCCACCTAGTACACACGAGGAGTGAGGACATCATCATTAAGTTCATGATTGCTTTCTAAAAAAGAATGCCAATGGTGTACTCAAATGCAAACAATAAATGAGTTCGGACAGGGATGTTATAAAAACTGTCACAGTACATTTTTAAAACATCGACAACAAATGCTAGATTATAACTTTGAAATAAATACATCCTATTAAAAATATCTTTGTTGCAATAAACATAGATAACAGATATGAATAAAATTACGCAACAGTCTGATGCCCATGTACAACATTATATATAAATTGCACAGGTAAACACAAGGTACATCACTGGGCTTATAACGCGTTTGGCTTTTCTGCATAAAACAACCCCCATCTCTGGTCCCCCATTCTGCAACGCTGTAACTTGTCCCTCCAGCCATTCACAATGGTGTTGTAACCATCCTCTGAGAACTCCTGCATACACAAAACACAGATAGAAGAGTCATATTACAGGTGTGAGCGCATGTGAAAACAAGATGTTATTGTTGCAGAAATACAGTAACATTACATAATTATATGGAAGTGTGTGTCCAAACACTAAAATTAGATTTGTTCCAAACTTGAACAGCAAAGTGTATCTGTATGCAGGAAACAGTAATGCTCAGTTTTTATCAGATATAATGTTAACATCTTCTAAGATCTTTACAGATGGAAATCCAGAAATATAAGGTTCTCATGCCATACACAATTGTGCATTTTCCATATATCACCCCCCTTGTGAACTAAATGAATCAACGATAACGGCTTAACATCATATCACTAATATCCCAGCCATGTCGTGGCGCACCTTGTGAACTACATCCGAACTATAATGAGTTGATGAAATGATGCAGCACCAAGTGTGCTGCTACATCATGCATGACAACATTTTTTTGAGAATAGACTTAACCCTGAAGAGTATGACTGCCTACGAGACAGGGGTATAAAAAGTAACCAACAAATGACCGCAGGACATTCTCTTAAGTTGCTACAAAATGGTAACACCAACGTTCAGTTTGTCACTCACAGCTATGAACTCTTCCTTGTTTGCTTCTGTCTGAGTGAGTTCCCCTTTCAAAATCTGTACAAACTGTTCAGTCCTGTCCTCAGCATGAACATTTGTGAAGCCAGTAGAATTCAACATCTGACAAACCACAAGAACACACTGATTATAAATAAACTGAAACTTTTATTAATTCCTAATTCACATATCTGTGTTTCATGTATATATGTTAAGTTGTCTTAACGGCATCCTCACAAAATTGATGGCTGCAGAGAAACTGCGGGCTCTGAGTAAACCACCAACCTTTGGTAAGTTACTTGTAAACTTTCCTACATGACACATACATCAAACTGGTAAAAGGCATGCGGCCTCCAGTGATCTTCATGTCAGATGACACAAGAGTCCACTGTCAACAGGTTATGCCACAAAGGCCCAGAGAACAACTGAAACAACATAATCTTGATAATTCCTTGGATGTGGTTGAATCCAGATCTCAGGTGATTTAACTCCGAAAAAAGTGAAGCTGTTAAAATCTTGTCCAGTTGTTTTAAATGGACTCTTACTATTTATGGTGCTATTACACTTAATAGCATACATGGTGCTATTACATGTATATATGATATTAACCTCAAATGGGCTATTACATATTATCCTAAAAGTGCTATTACACCTTTGCCTAAATAGTGCTACATGTATTATATCTCAGCATAAATGGTGCTATTATACCTTACACTAAATGGTGCAATTATATCTTACCCTAATTGGTGCAATAAGTTGGAAACTAAATAGGGTTATTACCTGTTTCAATGAGGTACGTGGGAAGGTCTGCCAGCAACCTGCGGATGGTCGTGGGTTTCCGCTGGGCTCAGCTCGGTTTCCTCCCACCATAATGCTTGCCGCCATAGTATAAGTGATATATTCTTGAGTACAGCGTAAAACACTAATCAAATAAATAAATAAATATTTCAATGGGGAACATTTCTCACCTAGAGTAATCTGCGTCGCGGTTGTGAAGAGTGTTGCTCATGACTGCAGCTTATTCAGGCTCTGAATTGTAAAAAAAATTGTGCTGGTAAAGGTGCCCTACTGCCATGACAACAGCAAGTACTGACCTGTCCATACTGCTGAGGGCTGACCACCGTGTATCCACGCTGTTTGACATAGGCCTTGTATTCCTCTGACCAATCTCCCTCCTTACAGCAGTAGTCTGAGATCAGGAGCTTGCCACCAGGCTTCAACCAACTCTGAACAACAACAACAAGATATGCCTCCATGTATGCAGCAATATAACTGACGGTAATGAGGATGACTGGACAGATGCTAAGGACTGAAATTAATGAATTGTACAATAAGCAACACAATGCATTTCATTCACCTTATTCACCGTCTTCATCGTTGGTGTTCAACATCATCCAGTCTACAAAGCCTACAATCGGCACTCTTTCTGGAAGTGTTTATTCCCTAGTAATGAGAGCATCTATTGTTTCCAATTAACTGGGATAAGAATTTAGGAACAAGCTGCCAGTTTCTACATGTTCACATATATTTTACACTGTCAACTGCATTTGTTTCACGTCAAAATTAAGGACTAATTCATACACAACAACCAAAATGAAGTACGTTTGACATCTTTATTATAGTTGAATAATTTGGCATGGACATGTACATGAGCTCACATGTAAAACTGAAAAGGTAACAATGTGAACTCACAACCTGGATATCATGACATGACAAATGAATGTAAGTGTACGTCCTATCAGTGAACTCTGTTAGGTCCACATCCTAGTGAGAGTAAGAGTTTGTGAACAACATTGTTCGGCAGTCCATGTTAGTAAATGACTTGTGAACAGCGCGTTCACATGTAAGTAATAGGTCAGCGGTCCCTGCTCTTGCTTGCGAACAGCAGTTCACTTATGTTAGTAGTTGTAAACTGAGGCTCACTTGTAATATGCTATTACTTGGTCCATGTTATTACTCAAACAGCGATCTTAGATCCTACACTGTGTAATGACGATAAAAAATTTTCTTCCTTGTAAAGAATATTGTTGAAACCATATTTGGTGGAATATTAACCCCAAAGAAGTGATAATGATACCCCAAGAAAGGAAATTTTGTTTTTTTGGTTGCATATGAATGTAATTGTTAATTTGCAAGCACAATTGAAACCTAATTCTGAAAATGCTCATTACAGAAAAGGTCCTGGTACAATCTGAAGTTCATCATTGTAATTTATAGTGAGAATTGTTCACGTCACCATACTACCACTAATAAGCAAAATCAATGAGACATCAAACTATGATCATTACTGCCTCGATATGTGCATGCATATTTGACAAGGAAACAAGTAAATACACATTGCATCAAAAAGTACTGATTAATAATACCTGACTAATAACAAGAATAATAGTGATCATTGACATATCTGAGGTCAGTTAAGGAACTCACTTGTAATAAGAAATTACTTGGATCATTGGTCCATCTAAGTATATTCTTGGACAGCAATTTAGGAGACAAGTATAGTTGCCATTAGCATATATTGCTTAGTAACATATTATCTGTGACGTATACTTCCTGATAGCCTACAGTGAAAGTTATATCCCTAACGAATTTAAGCAAAATTCATCTGCAATAAATTGATTATTAATAACACAATAACTCTGTGCACACATGACGATGTACAATTAAAACTGCACTGCATCAAAACTGGCGAATATGAGTGCATGACCAATATGGCGAACAATAATGATGACGGGCGTATTTGCATGGTGTCGGTTACAGACCACACATGTGAGATAAGGCGTTTCCCCTGATGGACTCTGTGCTCCTGATATACTTGTACCTGATATAACATGTAGACTTCATGTAGACAGCTTTTGAGTCATATGATCCTGCACAATTGGCATGTGCCAAACTTGTGGCTGCTCCTATTCTGTGGGAGCGCCCAGAATATAATTCATCTTGTAAACCTAGCATAGTTAAAATAGCCCTGGTGTGAGTGATAAAAAACTGCCTTGACATTGCTTTGCCTTGCTCTGTCAAGAACAGTGGCTGGAATGAATGTGTACATGCATGTTGTGTTTGTTCCAGATTGCAGAACTGCTTAAGTGCAGAAACTGGACAAATCATGCTGCCTGACTTGTGAAAAACAATTTCTGTGCCTTCGAGAAATGTTTCTGTTTTGGACTTCTGTAGATGAATTGTACAAGTGCTGTGATTGTCAGCCCATCTGAGATCACCTAAGGTGATGTTTACCTTAGGACTGAAGTCAGCTTCCTTTGTAGTTAGCTCCCCACATCTCATAAAGCCAAAGAAGGCCACTGCTGTTGCAGCTTGCATTAACCGATTGGTATAATGAGTAAAAACTATTTCTTAAAATGGTCTGCATTTGACACAGGACCTGACAGGTTATAGGTAGTCTTGTCTTCATTTTAGTATTCCGCAGTCTTGTAACACCATTTAGTATCATATGGAGGTGACACAGAGTCAGATGCTGCTGGTTTACCGTAGGGTTAGGAAAATCTGTTTCAACTGTACAAAGCTTCAATCTCAAAAATTGAAAGCAACCAGTCACAAAGAAAATAAGCTTGTCTTTGTAAATCAGAGGTATACTTCCTCTAGCCCACCAAAAACCGTGAACAGCCAAGAAGCGCAGGAAAGTGTCTATTCCAGCCCTAGAGACTTAACGTGTATTGTTGCTGATAGCTCCATTCCAAATCTCCTTGACTGCCTGATTTTAAGTCAAGACCAAATCCCTGAGGGGAGGAGAAGGCACCAAACTTGCATCCGCCTGAATGCGAAAATTTTTTGTAGCCTGCCACAAAATCAGCTTGCGCATTTATTGCATTATGTGCATCCTTTTACATCTACCTTTCTTGACAATCTGTTCAGTTAAAGCATTCTTGACATTGAAAAGGATAGGTTTGCCAGTCCAGCAATAACCCCACAAATAAGCTGCAGTAACAATGGTGTAAATTTCTGAAATAAACAGATCGAACATTTGCATTTCCAATAATGGGTCGCTCTTAAGGCTATTCAGTCCGGAACTAGACTCCACTGCAAACACCTGCACACACTCTGTCACCCTCCCTGGCCAAATAAAGCCTTAACTCTTGGGAAGGAATAGGCGTTACATCCTAAAACACAAGTCTCAGGGAACCTAGCCACATTTTAAGGTCAGATCTGGCCTTGTGATTTAAATACACATATGCATTTAACTCTCTAATGCTTACTGCCAAATCTAATAGATATGAAACAAAAGCTCTGCCAGGAACTACCACTTTGGCTGCAAGATTGAGGTTACCAGAAGGCTTAGCAAGTTGACGCTTAGTCGCCTTGGCCAAAGTCAGAAAGCTGGATATAAACTGAATAATGCTATCTAACTTGCCAGTAGGCGACCCAGATGACATGTGCAGTGTGTCAAATACAATTCCTAAATACCCAAGTTGGTGTGCAGAGCCTAATACCTTATGGGGAGCTGTAGGGATACTGAGCCTATTGAACAACCGAGAGAGTAAGGCTTTAGCACGCAGACTCGTCATTTGGGCAGTCAATAGCCCGGAAGTCATCTAGGAGATGGAAGATACATTTGATTTTGTACTTGTTCCTGGCAATCCATTCCAATGCTTGCAACAACGTATCAAAAATGTTAGGACCAGATCGTGATCCAAATCCTAATCTAACGTAGAAATAGTAGACATTTTGCCATTTAAAATCACATGAATGTCACAAAGAAGGCTGTACTGGAATGAGCTTGATGTCTGTTCTGTGATGTCTGTTTTGTACAAACAGCTACCTCTCCCGAACTCACTCATCTTTTTTGTGGCTTGATCAAAGTGTACAAATTTGAGAGAATATTGGTCTTTGTCTATCAGGCTATTAATGCTAGGGTGATTCTCTACATCATGTGGTGACAACAGATCCAAAATAAAATGTTTTTTACCTGAATATTTCCCAGTCGCTACCCCAATGGATTTATTCTGTAAGTTTCCAATGGAGATTCTCTGAATGGCCCAATGGCATAACCTTTTGCTACCTTTTGTTCAACATATTTTGACACTATTTGACACACTGACCTCTGTGGGATAAGAAACAAACTCCCTATTAGGGTGATCGCCAAGGTCTTCAGTCTTCAGTCTTCAGTCATCTCTCACTGTTGAAGCTTCTCAAGGTTTAGGTAGGATGACCTTTGTATCAGATAGAGGCCCTGTGGCAGCCATGCTAACCTGTGACTGTCAAGCTTTTTAGTTACCTCCCTTGGTTGTACACCTTGATAGAGGGTGGTCCTGTTTGCATTCTTCAGACATGACAGAATTTACAGTTCTTTCTGAGACAACCGCAGTCATTGCAGTTATTAAATATTTCAACCTGACTGTAAACAACCCTAGGCCTATCAAACATATCTGCTCCCTGTTTTCTGACACCATTGTTGTACATAGCTTGAAATAGCTCAAAACCACTAGCAGGCTGGGTTACAATTTGTGGACAAAAATTTGTGTTATGACTTATCTGCTTACAAATGCCACATGCATTGACTTTAGTTCCTGCAAAAAGTGTGGTGAACATCTTCTTGTCCCTAATGGACCAATCAATTTTTAAGTTGTGTTGGGCTACATGTGACATCAGCTCTCACAGAGAAGAGCTTGTGATATTCATAAAATGTGGTGTCTCTGAACCTAAAAGCCATTTCAATTATTTCCCTCATGTAATCATCAAGCTCCTTTCTTCTCATTGGAAAGACCTCACGCACAACATTTTTATCACTAGAAAAAGCAACTCTCCTAATGTCAGATTTCTTTGGAGTCTGGGGTCATTCTTTCGTTTTGCGTTGACTGCTGGTCATAAATCTGCTGTCATCAAAATCTGACATAAGCAACGTTAATGTCTTTACCTTGAATTAGAACTTTCCGTAAGGCCAGAGCTACTGTTTCTGATGATGGCAGGCTGGCCACTCCTCTCCATTAGAGAAGCCTAAAGAAGGGATGCTGATACCAATTTGAGTTCTGCCACGTTCCTTGTTTCTGATCTGCCTGGGTCCCAAATGCTGTCCACATTGATAGGTCTGCCTCTGGCTCTGTGTGTACTCACTGAACCTGTGGATGATCCACTAGCTGCAGTAACTGGGTCAGGACACACTCCCATGAACTGCTGAATGGCTACAGAGTTCCCATTAGCTGATCTGCCACTTCTTCTAGCATTTCTGGTACATTCTCATTGTTATTCTCTATGTGTATTATGTTGCTCACTACATAAGACAAGTTGGACCCTCACAGGAAGACTGCAACTGGCTACAGTAGACAAGTTGGATCCTCACAGGAAGACTGCAAGTTGGATCATCAAAAGAAAAAAAGGTGGATCCTCACATGAAGACTGCAACTGGCTATTTGCTCAATGCAGTAGACAAGTTGGATCCTCACATGAAGACTGCAGCTGGCCACAGCAGACAAGTTGGATCCTCACAGGAAGACTGCAACTGGCTACAGTAGACAAGTTGGATCCTCACAGGAAGACTGCAACTTGACTACAGTAGACAAGGTGGTTCCTCACAGGAAGACTGCAACTGGCTACAGTAGACAAGTTGGATCCTCACAGGAAGACTGCAAGTTGGATCATCAAAAGAAAGAAAGGTGGATCCTCACATGAAGACTGCAACTGGCTCAATGCAGTAGACAAGTTGGATCCTCACATGAAGACTGCAACTGGCTGCAGTAGACAAGTTGGATCCTCACATGAAGACTGCAACTGGCTATTTGCTCAATGCAGTAGACAAGTTGGATCCTCACATGAAGACTGCAACTGGCTAATTGAACCATGTGCTCTGAAAACTTTCCTAGACCAATCAGGCTAATCCTCTAATCCTACTGGCTGCAACATCCTGCTACTAAATAACTATTGGCTGAAAATACTGTGAAACTACTGGCTGTTTTAGACAGCATTCAGGCTATCTGATTAGTTGAAATATTGATACTTTGATTGGTTGGAATTTAATTCACTGGATCCAAGTTGAATCCATTTGTGTGTATACACTGCATTCAATAAACATTGAATTATATATGTTTATCCACCATTCTGTACAGGAACAGTACTGATCTACTTGTTCATTTATTTGTTTTCTATTCATTTACTTATCACATCTGTTTCGTTGAGATTAAAATAAACAGACAAGGCATCACTAAAACATGCAAATCCCCTCACTGGCTGGTCTTTGTCAATAAATGGAAGCCTAGCTGATGTGTGGAATGACATACACACAGTAGATACAATAAAGACAGAAGCCTGATAGTAGTTCACTTACATAGAACTTGTTAAAGAGAGCTGGTTTGTCCTGGATATGAAGGATGGTGTCTCTGCTGTAGATCACATCAAAACTCTCGATGGGGTACTCCCGCTTTGTCACATCAGCGACTTCAAACTTCACCTGGGACTACAACAGTCAATTCACACATCATCACACATCAACACAGGCAAATTAAGCCCAAGTTTTCATACTTTAGTGAAATGGACTAGGTCATCAGGTAGCATAATTGGTGTTTCATGCATTATTCTTAACCTGAATTGGTCCTGCCTGCTGCAGATCAGTTTATCCATTCAGACGTTGAGGAGTCGGAACGCTTCTTTTCAGATACAATCACTTTACACATGACATCACTTTGAGAAATCCAAGAGTACTGACGGAAACACCCCACAAACCAGAAGCACAGACTGCATGCACCATGACAAATGAGACCGGCTCCAATGTCAGGCAACTTGTGAAATGTCTGTATAAGTGTTGAAAGTCATGATACCACCAAGTATACCAGCAAACGTACACTGCCTTGACTGACCTTATCCACCCCCATCTGCTCCAGTCTCTCTAAGGCTGTACTGATCATGTTTGTACTCAGGTCCACGCCTAACACATTCACTCCATACACCTGAAACACAGGTAGAAAGTCAATCACATACCATGGGGTGACAGTCAATTCCATATATATATATGGTAGAAATGAATTTTTAGGTAAGAGAAACGACACCATCAGACCAAAATGCACATATGCATCATTAAAGTATCCCACATTAATTTTAAACAACATAAACAACGACACTGAATAATCAAGATACTGCAGTTCAAGGTAAGCAAAATCCAGCATTCCTGGGCCATGGTTACAGTGTACACACCTTGGTTATATTTACCGAATACATCCCTGGGTCATGTTTAAGATGTCAACACCTGGTTCAAGCTTATTGTGAACACACTTGGGTCATGTTTCCAGTGTACACAACTGTGTTGAGTTTACAGTGTACACACAAGGGTCATGTTTACACTGTACACACCAGGGTCATGTTTACAGTGTACATGCCTGGGTCATGTTTACAATGTCCACACCTGGGTCATGTTTATAGTTTACACACCTGGGTCATGTTTACAGTGTACACTTGGGCTATGTTCAGAGTCTACACACCTAAGTCAAGTTTTGAGCCTACAGATCTGGGTCATGTTTACACTCTACACACATACAGTCTATATACTTAGGACATGTTTACAGTTCATACCATGAGAACAGTTTACATACCTGGGCCATGTAGAAGGCTGAGCCCCCAGTGCCTGCACCAACATCTAACACTCTCTGCCCCTTCTTCAAATTCAACATACTCACAAACTCCTGATGAAAAATGATACAGTTTATTAACAGTATATATAAAATGTATGTATTTAAATGTCTATACCAGAAGTGAGCGTGACATACTTACATGTAATTAAATCAGTCATATTTACGTTGTTTAATAACAAGTGATAAAACTTTAACTGAGACACAGGATACCTATATATAAATGTTTAACAACTTAAAAAGCATTCTGATTAACTAGGAAGTCTAGAGTAACACTTACCTGTGTTGTTTTAAGTCCTCCAGTGCTGACAAAGTTCTGACCAAAGACTTTCTCATAACGTAAAATGCTTTCTTTTGAATACTGGCGACTGTCCAGAAACTGCTGGAATGTGTGGTAGCCTTGATAGCGCTCTTTTCCTACCCTCACCTTCTGCATCAACCACACAATCTGACTGTTGTTGTTCTTTAGCTGTAACACAAAATCGTGCAGACGAACACAGTGTAACCTTTTACAACACGTAATATTCTCATAATACATGCAGTAATATATATGTATAACATATACAACCCATAATACATACAGCAATTGATTAGACACTGTTTGGTGACCTTAACATGCATGCCCATCACCATCCAAACCTGGCACAAAAATTACCAAAATGAACCCTGGAGAATACATCTATTTATTTCATCATGACAAGAATTCAGGATTAGAAATATGGGTTGTCTAAACATACACCCTTGTACCTATTTATTTAACTGTGCATCCAGAAAATCTCAAGCACAATAACTTAATGCATCTGTAAATATTCCAAAATAATTCCTTGCTTTTTTGATTACTAGGCCTGACAACTAGGCCTGACAATTAAGCCTGACAACTAGGCCTGGCAACTAGGCCCTTTGTTTTACATGCAACAAAACCAGGTTTCTGAAGGCAGCTAATATTACGCCCAGTTCACAAAATATATCCAAGTACATTTTAAACTTTTATTTTATACATCAGTTTGGCGTCAATAAATCCAGAGCATGTAAATCATTTTCGGAGCAACTGTTTCCTCATGTACATTCAGGTGCGCCCTGGGAAAGTAACGCCCTTCCTTGAATTTCACATCAACTGCGATGATGTCCTGCCTCATTGTGCAGTCATTCATTTCAGATTCTTCTTGGAGAGCCTGAATCTCCAATCAATCAGCCTTGAATGCACCTCAATCCCTGCTTCAGTGTATGTACCTATGGTACTTCCAATCAAAGTTTTTAGTTCTGACATCAGCATGATACCCACCCTGATGTAGGCTTCCACAGACTTGGAGAGAACCAGCTCAAAAATGTACACTCCCTTGTCATCCTCTGTGGGCAAACTGACAGATCTCAACAGCCCCTCGTAATCTGCTGGAGCACGGTACTTTGACGGGTTAAAGGATCGCGTCAAATCGCCTGAGAGGAAAGAAAACAACTTCCCAGAGTCACTCACAAGAAAGTCAAGACATGCTTTCGAGAAATTATCTTTCTCTTAAAACTTCAAGCATTAACAAACAACCATAAATCTTTAATGAAAGTTTTCCTTACATTTTCACAAGTCAGGTCTAAATCAATATGCGTTTCTGTTATTGAATTTCATATAATATGAACCCTTGCTTGTAAGTGTGGAGCAATGAAGATTAAGGAAATTCCAATGATTGCCACATGAAATTAATATGGAGGAACTTGAGGTCTTCGCAGTTAACAGCATCTTGATTCTGCCACCTCCTGACATCATAACACACCAAATACAAGCAGCTGTGCAGGATGCATATAGGGTTTCAATACACATACGCCTTCTGCACACCTCTTGATTCTCCCACCTCCTGACATCATAACAAACCAAACACAAGCAGCTGTGCAGGATGCATATAGGGTTTCAATACACATACGCCTTCTGCACACCTCTTGATTCTCCCATCTCCTGACATCATAACAAACCAAACACAAGCAGCTGTGCAGGATGCATATAGGGTTTCAATACACATACGCCTTCTGCACACCTCTTGATTCTCCCACCTCCTGACATCATAACAAACCAAACACAAGCAGCTGTGCAGGATGCATATAGGGTTTCAATACACATACGCCTTCTGGACACCTCTTGATTCTCCCACCTCCTGACATCATAACAAACCAAACACAAGCAGCTGTGCAGGATGCATATAGGGTTTCAATACACATACGCCTTCTGCACACCTCTTGATTCTCCCACCTCCTGACATCATAACAAACCAAACACAAGCAGCTGTGCAGGATGCATATAGGGTTTCAATACACATACGCCTTCTGCACGCCTCATCCCAAATGATGAAATGTAACAATAAAATTCCTTTGTTTTTTTTCAGCAAGCTCTGGACTGACCACAGGGCGTTTATTTTACACTATATAGTAAAACATAAAAATATAAAAATAATAATTATAATGATATAATATATATCCTCTTGGGGCCCTGTCAATTCTGAGATGAGTCACATGGCTTTAATACTTCTACTATTGCTAAGTGACTTTACTATCAGTCTGGGTTTGTTGACAGAAACACGGGAGATTACAATTACCATCCTGAAAACAAAATGTACCTGACTGCCTGAAGCAAGATTCACGGGCAAAACTGTAGCCGCCTTCTCGTAGCCATGATAACTGATTGGCAACCAGAGCTTTCACTTCATCATCGCTGAGGTACATCATCAACCAGTTGGAGAACACCAGGTCAGCACTGGATCATGGAAATATATATAGTGTCATAATAAAAACTTACATCAGAACTTGTAATACATTCATAAAGGGTTCGTAGTTTTTAGGTCTAAAAATTCCATGACTTTCCAGGACCTTATAAGGTATAAATCCATGACTTTTCCATGACCTTTTGCAATGATTAATATGGTTACCGTACCAAATATGTTTCCTACAATTTCATAGGTCTACATGTGTAACTGAATACCATTAACAGGGATTCATAAAAGTCCAACTTTTTTTCTACTGAAACTGAAAATTTAATATTTTTTTTCTTCAGCTGAACAGATTTTGTCTTAGGTCGAGTTTTAAATGGCTTTTTCGTAAACCTGTATATATTACATGTGTCGTGATCGTAACAACAACAACAGCTACTGATTTTAACTTCATTGTAAAATGAAGTGATTTTCCATAAAAATGCACCACTTTAATATTTAAACATTCCCAGCTCTGAATTACACATCCAGCCATTTGATAAAGTTCTGTGATATATTGTCTTCAAAATGGCCTGCTCAACCTGAAAGACACATTACTCTAGTAAAATGTATAGAATAAGAATTTGCTTCAACCAATCTCTTGATTTGCTGTTTTGAACTCTGAAAAACTGTGTTACTACATTCTGTTCTGAATGAAAATTCTTATGATGATTCACTTGATCTGAAGATTGCCAAATGCCCTACTGGTACATTATAAATGATATAATTATGTGCCTACATCACCACTGCCTGACCACACCGACATTCGCAGTGTCATCTCTACTGTCACTTCTAGACAAATTTACCTCATTTTAACCAGCTTTTATTTTATTTGAATAAATTGTACACACTGCTTGCTATTGGAAGTTGGAGTAACAAGTGGAAGCCAAGACACCATTCTCATTGCATATTTAACAATGCATAAGTGATGTCTGCAAGTGAGGAGCAGATAGGTGACAGGAATTGGACACTATATAATATGTGGTAATAGTTTTTGTGCGGCATAAGCCTGATGTTTGATGTACAAAGTTTTTTCCCAAAAGTTGATTTTTTTTTTTATCTAAAACACCATACTATGAGTCAGTGTTGAAAAGTTAGTAGAAGCACTCATCTGTCTAATCTGTCCCCATGACCTACAACATTTCTTGACCAAACCATAAATCTACTGACTTTTCCAGGCCTGGAAAATCAAAGTCAAATTCCATGACTTTCCAGGATTTCTAAGGAACGTATATATGAACCTGTTCATATGCATCAGAAGTTTCTCTCACGAAGTCAAGAACACAACAGATTAAAAGACGTTTTGCAAGTGTATGTACGCATAAATGGATACAAATACGATTACAAAAACTATAATCATTTGCGTTCGCACATGAATAAAGTTTTGTTTTCCAGTTTCTGTTGTAATTCATGGGCAGTAGTTTAACACAACTGGTGGCAGTATGGCCACTTGTCGGTTTTATTTCAATCAAAGTTATATTCCAACTGTTCATACATTGTCATTGGTTTCATAAGTTGAGATATTCCCTCATTATGTGTCCTTTAAAGACATAAAGATGTGGTGAAAAACCAAGTCAGCAGTGACCCACCTCACAGGTGGCAACTCCAACTTTGTCACATCCACACACTTGTATGTGATGTTGCCATGGTGACTATTTAATTCCTTATTCTTCTTCAGAAAACCATCCATGAAGTCCACAGCAACAAGAGACTTGGCTTTTTCTGCCAGAAGGCCAGTGTAACGCCTACAGCAAACCATAACATATTATGATAATCACTCCCTCCCTGGCTTTTTGTTCCCAGATTTCTCAGAAAAGTAAACATACTGATATGTTGTTTATTACATGTAACTACCTGACTCCGTGGCTCAGTCGGTTAGTGCACTAACACAGCACAATAACCCGAAGCCTCCCACCAATGCAGTCTCTGTGAGTTCAAGTCCAGCTCCTGCTGGCATCCTCTCCGGCCTATGTGGGAAGGTCTGCCAGCAACCTGTGGATGGTCGTGGGCTTCCCCCAGGCCCTGCCCAGTTTTCTCCCACCATAATGATGGCCGCCGTCTTATAAGTGAAATATTCTGAAGTGTGGCGTTAAACAGAAATCATATAAATAAATAAATAAATCTAACTATCTGAGAAAAAAATATTGTGTATTCCTGTTACCATTACATGTACATTGGCTAACAAAGGCACACCAGATGTCCTAAAAATTAGAAGAATTAGGGTAGTCAAATTCATTTCTGCATGCTTTACTTTCTGAGTAACTTGAGACACCTATTGGCAATGAGTGTGTAATACATCCTTCTCAATAACACTATGGATTCCCCCCACCCCACCCCCCACCAGTTGCCAGACCAACAGGCTACAGGTCAGGTGTTAAATTCCAGGTCAAGCAGCAGCTTGAACTACACAGCTTCATCAGAGATGCACACTGTACCTGGTGAGATGCTATGGTTTTCTTTGGGCTCTGCTATTAAGTGCCTCCAGCCTTGAACTTAACCTCAGTCACATAAACAAATAACCAACCCTATTCCTGCACCCAGTTCTATGACATCCTTGCAGCCTAATGGAGGAAGATAAGACATGATCTCATCAACCTCTGCTGTGACCAGGAGCTCCCCCTTGGAGTCTAACATCATCTCCTTAGCTGAGGACTCCTTCGAGTGCTCCTTCCAATACTTTCGCATCTCTGAGCGAACTTCTGAAAAGAGAAAATTGGCATATATTGAAATATGCACAAATTTGCACATACCTGTTCCAAACAGCTGGCAACATGTTAACATGATGCATGTACTGACTTCATGAAATCCATCGCTGCATGGCCTCTTCACTTTAACAGCGAGATTTAATGAGCAGGTAAACTCAGGCACTCTTAATCTTTAGTTGAAGAGACTACATAAAAGCCAACAGGTCAACCAATCATGACCAAAGCAGTTGTGACTTTTGTTTAAGGATACTAGAACCCCCTCAGAGACGAAATTTGGTCAATTTTTTTTCATTTCACATTCTTATTCTCCATTCTCCTGTCTTTCATCTCACCTAAAGATGAAAACCAAATTCGCATTGTAAATACCTTAAATTTGTCAAACTCTATAACAAACTGTGAACCAAGGCAGTTATTTTTTCTTTGTTTCCCCTAATTAACGGGATTAGCTCTCTGAAGGGGGTTACCTGCTGTGAATAATCATGGCTCTGGTGAATGTACATTGCCTCCTGCTATATAATGTGCATGGCTGCTTGTGCAGACTACCCAAGCAGAACTATTACCTAAAACAACAGCTATAATTACCCCACTAGGATAATACACCGACTTACGCTTTCATGGAGCATAACAAGTTTTAAAATCTAACACTAGGAGGTTGATATGTTTACATTTTAACTGGAGGCGGGACAATTCTTGAATAAAATTAATTTACAAATGAATCAATTACAAATTTTGTTACACATAGTGCTCCTCCAGACATTTTGACCTTTTTCTCCCTTTCCATTTTTCAGTCAGTTGTGTGGTGAAATACTTTTATTTCACGCTTATTTTTCAACATAATGCTATGAATGCTACGCTAAATACTTAAGTTAAAAAATGGTCCCACAAATTTTTGATATCTTGCCTAATTTTAAAGATATTAGTAAAAGAGTATAAAAATTTCAAAAAATTTTTAAATTTTTAACTCCCTCAGAACAATCTAATATGAATATGAATATTAAAACCCTGTGGGACTAGGTTAAATTTAACTGGTAAAACTATCCACTTAGGAAAGAAAGTGTTGAAAATTTTGAAAATTGGCCAAAAAATAGCACTGTGAAAAACAGCTCTATTTTTTTTTCAAACTCTTTATTTTGATTAATATTACCATTAGGTAAATTTTAAAAGCTTTTTTGATATCAAGTCTTTTAGCTTTCAGAATATATATACATATGACCATATTTGATCAATATTTTGGACTAAACAAGAGATTCCAGTCTCCTTAAGCTCTAACACTACAATAACAAGTTTGCTTCACCATAATGTCACCTTAAGAGCACTCTATGCAGCTTAAGCATATTATTAATCTACATCATCGCTTAAAACAGCTTTGATCATTGAGCCTTTGTTATTCAATCAGAATAGAATTAACAAAGACTTAGACTCTCATCTGAGGTGTATAACCTGCCAGAACATATATGGGCTTTAAAAGAATACAGAATCAAAGCTGATTGGCTGATCTTGGAGATAGGAGATCTTGAGTGAAAATGTCTACCCTTCATCACATGAGTGTGCACTTGAAATAGATTCTAACTAATATATTGTAACTATTGTAACTAAATAAATTGTAACTAATTTTCAGCTTAGCCTATAACCTGGCTTGGTTCTCTCGCAAAGCTGGCTGCAGCCATTCATTGACGAGGATTGTATCCAATTAAGTAACCTCTGCTCTCCTTCTTGAAAGTTAAGTGAAAAGTTAAGCTAGGTTATGGGCAGATAATTGCTTAAAAATAGAAGACGAAAGAAATGACTTTAGAGTGTTTTATGGATGGTTTTATTTTCCTTGTTTTAGTTTATTGCACATTTGCCCATAATGAAGACGTGCAAATCCCCATCTGATTGAATCCTTTTGGTGTGCTCTGTGGAATCAGCTGTCATATAAACAGCTTGCTTCTCGGATATGGCTAACTGATACTCTGCGGTCCTGCCTGCTTTAGTGCAACTAGCATTACCAGACTGCCAGGTGATCCAGTACGTACCAACATAGTGTTAATAGTATCAACGCCAGTAGCTAAATAAAATGATGGACACTACTGCAGGTTTTCCAAGTTAACATTCGAAGTTACACAAATCATACAATAACAAATTAACAAGTTAGGCCACAAACATTCTTTTTACAATGCCCATCAAACACACCACAATTCTCGTTTGATGTTTAATGTGTGCTGATCGTCACCTGTTTGGGAGTCTGCCATTATTATAACCGAAGAATCACGCCACCTTGGTCACTGTCAACAAGAGTGAATTGCACAACGGGTGCGGGAATAGCTTCTACCCCGGCAGTTGTGAGACTGACCCTTCTGGCTCATCAAGACAGATGCACTAATTAAAACTGTCAGACCCGATCGTAACAACGTTTTATATTGTACGTATTGTATGTCCTACTTCGCTAACCGCAAGCATTAACCAGTCCATCAAACCAGCTTAATGCAAGATGTAAGAACGTGGCCAGACACCCGACCTAGTCACGTGACTATACAGGAAGCCACGTGGTGCATCCAAGAACGCATGCTCCGCGGTCATAACTGACACACGTATCACAGAACGTCATCCGACGGAGACAGCGCTAGCATTACGTCTAGAACGCATGGGTTTTATCTGTTTGAAGATGGCCCTCAAAGAGAACATGAATTGTTGTGGCCAAGGCTACCCAGTCATTAGGACTATATTTGTGGAATAAATGACGGTATCAATTTGGTGAAGAATGTTTTTCAAACTCTCAATGTTGAGATACCATTAGATTGTGACACAGTTCGTATTGCAGCGGTTCTGTTTTGTCCTGCTGAACGGAGAGCTAGCTTTCTGTCTGCAGCAAGCTATTCGACCAGAGAGAAGCCGTAATATGCTAGGTGTATCCACGAGATCATTCTCTACAATGTAGGCCTATACGTCCATCGATACATGTACATACCTGTATGTATGCCTATTTAAGTGCATGCCGCTGTAAATTCAAGCCCAGCTCATGCTGGCTTCCTCTCCGGCCGCACCTGGAAAGTTCTGCCAACAACCTGCAGATGGTCGTTGGTTTCCCCCGGATTCTGGCGGGTTTCCTCCTACCATAGGCCTAATGCTGGCTGCCGTGGTATAAGTGAAAGTATTCTTGGGTACGGAATTCAACACCGATCAAATGAATAAATATGAGTTGATGTTATGAACAAAATGCAGTATAACGGTTTTGCTTGGGACACAGTCGTCCAAAATTTATCTAATTAGTATTTATAGTATATTTATAGTAATTAGTATTTATAAGTGCTTTCAAAAACTGCGAAGTATTCCTACATATAGATCTGATCGATAGTATACAAAAAGTAGGCCTACTTAAATTTAACCATTAAATTTAAGTATAAATTTGGTAAGTTTTATAGACACTGGTACAAAATATTGATTTTTTCCGAACTTTAGAATTACTGGTGAAATCAAAAAAATGGAGTAAAATTAAATGACATGTATAGGCATAACACGGTATGTGTGAGTCTAGTCCTATATATTATGACTGAGTTCTGATCAACTGAGTGTCATTGTATATTGTAGGCCTGTAGGTACAGGGATTGTTTTAACATTATCTGTCTGTTAACAGGTACACATGAAAGTTCTTTCGCCGGCATTATAATGATCTAGGTAATTTGTACATCTTGCTGGCTGTATAGGTTGCGCTCTCGGGATGCCTCCTGTACCTTAAGCCTGTATAAAATCCTAAAGACTTGTTGTTTTGTGTTTAGTATTGCAGTGGGAAATCTGACAAACGTCATACAAACTATAATCTATCGATGTGACATTTACAGCTGAAATCAAGTTAACCTGGGTATTGCGCAAGTAGACTTTCTCTGCAGTATGGATCACGGTTGATGTTATACAGCGCATGCATTGTATAGGACTACCCCACAAACAAACTGCACTCCGCAATGACCGAGTTTTCCAGTTTACACGTTGGCGCTTTTCACTTCGACCAAGACAGTTGTGTCTTTACCACTGTTTATTTGTCTATCTGTTAGGGACTTTACAGACAAGGTTACGCAGGGATAGGCCTGGGAATGACAGGTTGTGTACTGGTTGGCCTTAGCGGTGTGAACCAATCTAATTAATTTTCCTGGTGATTCAGATCGAATTATGGATACAAGGATTTTCACAGCGAGTCACCGCCATAGCGACATGTGACATGAAAGCACGGAATGAATAAAATTCCGTTATTGGGGAAATGATATACATTTCTAGCTGGGGCGTTGGCCTATGTTTCTGCTCTGTGAATGCCTTCTATATTGTTGACTTTATCCTTGACCAGAATTATATCAGTTAATTGTGTCCTTGCCAAAAAATGCCTGAATATGTTGCATATGTTGGTTATGGAATGTGTGGCGGCTCTGCACATCCACGTCGTACAAAATCGATCTCTCGCCGAATTGAAGCCAGACAACTTGCAAATCCTATTTCATTGTTTAGCTCGAGCAATTGTGTTCTCCACAAAACAAAGTGGCTCATTAGAAATTCGCTCTAAACCTGGAGAAGCTGATATATGCTCCTACCGAAACCCTATACTATACCAAATCCTATAAGATTTGCTTCTACCGAAACCCTGTGATATACCAAATCCTATAAGATTTGCTTCTACCGAAACCCTGTACTATACCAAATCCTATACGATTTGCTTCTACCGAAACCCTGTGATATGCCAAACCCTATGCGATTTGCTTCTAACGAAACCCTGTACTATACCAAATCCTATACGATTTGCTTCTAACGAAACCCTGTACTATACCAAATCCTATACGATTTGCTTCTACCGAAACCCTGTGATATACCAAATCCTATACGATTTGCTTTCTACCGAAACCCTGTGATATACCAAATCCTGTACGATTTGCTACTACCGAAACCCTGTGCTATATACCAAATCATATACGACAGTCTCATAGATGCTACGGACACTGTTTATTCTGTTCTATGATATACTGTTATATGCCTACAGTTAAATTGAAATTGTAAACCAGACGACCTTGCGAGAGTGCAACCCTCCGTCCAACAAAATGTAAACCTACTAATTAATTCCTCCGATCCGAGCTACCACTAAATTTTAGTGGAATGCATGGTCTTCAGTCCAAGATCAACCTGTGCACAAAGTTCCATTCAACGCCATGTTTATTCAAACAAATTTGTATGAAGGCGTACTTATTTATATCAGTAAAGCTCTCTATATATTGGAGGTTTCAAGTGACCATGTTTGCCAAACTGCTTTCTTTAAATTGCATGAATTAACTCCCGCTGAAATACACTCTATGCATTGTAGGTCTGCATAATGTGTTCTAAATTACAGCTGTTGCATGCCGAATGTTTCATGCAATGACCAAGCTATAATGTGGGTTTGCATATGACATAGGCCTATATATTCTTCAAATTGTTGAATGCCTCATCTCGTCAACCTAAACAAATTACATATATACTGTACTGTGTCACACATACAGATAGACTTTCCCCAAAAGCCATTAGTCTTCAACATACATATATTTGTTTATTTATTTTATTGGTGTTGAGCGGCGTACTCAAGAATATTTCACTTATCCAAAGGCGGCCAGCATTATGGTGGGAGGAAACAGAGAGGAAGCAAAGCCCGGGGGGAAACCCTCGATCATCCGCAGGTTGCCGACAGATCTTCCCACGTACGGCTGGAGAGGAAGCCAGCATGAGCTGGACTTGAGCTCACAGCGACCGCATTGGTTGTACATTCACGACACAAGGTTTATGGCCTCCAAATTTATGGCGGTGTTGTGTTGTTCAGAGCTGAAAACAATAGAGTGATGAAACAGACAGTTGACACAAATGAAAAAGGGTAATCTACCATACGCATTCCATATTTCTATCATTTTAGCATTTCTTCTCTAATTCCAGAATATTCCTCTCGGTTGATTTTTTTTTTCTTACATAAAAGATGGCAGGAGAAATATCTCAGGCAGTGAATCTCTGGATGACCCTGGCCATTCTGTATAGGCTACTGTTGGTATTTTTAAAGCTTTGCTCGTATTATGATTGCATACTTCATTTCACGAGTTTGATCTTTGATGATGTGACTAATCATCCTGATTTCTCTCTGTTTTACATGCAAAACACCAGTATACTTATGAAGAATTCATGCAGAAAAGAATCGCTGCCTGAACTTCCGACCAGGAAGATGATCTGCTGAGCAGGTGTACATGATAACCTTTATAATCCTATCACTGAAGACGTAGGCCTACTTGACCAAATTCACTGGACAAGAGAATCAAGGAGATAAGCTGTCTGGATTTCGCAACTAATGGTCAACGTGGAACGCCTGTTGTAACGAGCTCGCCGGAGATACGCCCAAAGACTTTGTTGACAAAGCTTTTGGTGATTAAAGACTTTGCCATGGGCAGATTGAATATTTCTTGATTACGTCTATGTAGATGCCGTAGGTTTCCTTCCTCTTTTTTGCTTCTTCTTGTCTTCCTTGTCTCGACTATTTGGTAGTAATATTGCATGGCCATGCTGTTGTGGAGTAAAGCCTTAAATATGTGGTACTGGCCCCGGGTTTGTAGACAAAGTTCTTGATATTCTCCCAGGGGATAGTGGCATGGGCGTTTTAGCTGCCCGATCGGAGTAACAGAGTGACTAATTTGCCATGTGCGACCATGATTTGGACAGAAATCAAAGCGTGGGTAGAAGACGAACAATAAGTTTCTATTCGCAGAGGTGCATTTTCTCATTCTGCGGAAGATAACAAGCAGTAAGACAAACTCGAGACAAACCTTGGACACCAGCCTGAAGCACACAGACTCTCCAAGTCTTGAAAATGTCATTATATGAGCTACATGTCACAATATATTGTATTAGCTCAAAATACTTTTTTTTTTGCTTAGACTTGGGATACATATTATATCCCAGTTAAGACCACGTAAACATATGCTTTCTACGTCTTTAATTATTTTGGCCTTTGGAGTTTGGGCCTTGTCTTTAAGCCAGATATTCTTGAGTGTGGCGTTAGATCCTAACCAGTAGGAGTGTTTCGAGTTTGAACTCTTTTGTCGCTAAATGAAAAAATAGTTCCACTTTATTATGTGGCTTCGAACTCGAAATCCCCCTATTAAACAAATACATTAATTGACCTAAAATTTCGTGGATGGCATCAAAGTGACTCACTTTGTGTGATTCTGACGGATGTGTTGATTGTTAAACATGCATTTTGTGGTTCACTTGCAAGGGTGAAATGTGAAATTTTTTTGGTTTTTATTTGCCGTTGAATCGCACTGTTTTGGGCAAAATTTTGGACAAATACTTAACCGCGTCAAACACCTCAAGTCTTTTTCGCTTATAATATGACAGTGGCCAAATGTATAAGTATGTATGCATGTATTCTTGGGTTAAACGTCACACACTACAAGTTTTCAGTTATATGACGACGAGGAAACATTAGAATGTATGTATACTGTGCCTTCTTGTGGCAGTGCGAGTCTATGCGGCCAAAGTGCTGACGCCACTGGAGCATCATGCCGAAGATGCCAGGCATGACACCCCACCCAGTTAAATATATGACATCAGGCCGACCAGTCCTGTTTCCTTTTTCTAACCTCTCAGTACTGAGTGCCAAGCGAGGAATCAAGTACTATTTTTTCAGTCTTTGGTATGACCCAACGGACCCAGGTTTGATCCTGGATCTCCCGACCCTGAGGTGGATGCTCTAACCACCAAGCCACCATGAAAACATTCACAAGCCAACAGTTTTTCGGTACAATAAAAGTTTAACATTTATTTAACATTGTTCACAAAAAATTGCACAAAACTGTCATGTGTTTTACGGGTGAATAAGTCAAAAAAATAAAATAGCACGAGGGGAAAGACCACTACAACTGTATCAGATACACCTATACTCATTTTTTTTTTTTAACATTTTTTTCTTTGACTGAGCTACAAATGCTAGAACCTGTGATTTGAAATAGGGTATTTTTCTTTTGAACACTACGACTATAATATGTATTTATGAATATGAGCAAGCTATGTAAACAGTAAATACAATCTGGACTGAAACAAAAAATCCTTGGTGATATCACTGACTCCTAAAGTGGTCCATGAAGACCTCGACAGATTTCAAACGTCTGAAACCACTTGACTCAATCGAAATAATCTAACACGAAAATATGTACAAATACTTTCAGGTAAGCTCACACTGGTCTTTCTACTTCATGGCCTATTTCATTTTTTTTTCTTCCTTCACATCAACGGACAACAATTTAAACATATAAGACCAATAATGAGATGTGTCATCTGGACGACAGAGGACAGGTGAAGATTTTGTTGCCAGTCTTCAGACATATTTCACTGATGTCTGCCGACTTTAAGGATGGCTCATCTTCCAGAAATAAATCCATGATCTCCTGCGATAGTAAACAAACATCTGTCAGCACACCACATTTCTTCCCAGCATCATTATGCTGCAAGCAAGCGAAGATATTTAGCATTTTGCACATTACTGCAGAAACATGTTGTTGGAGGACCAGCTTTCCTCAGAGACCATTAGACTCTGCAAATGGCCACATGTACTTGAACATACGTAACCCAGGTCAAAAACAGCATATGACCAAAATATACAGGTATAAGCTATTCCAAATATACCTTATTTCTACTTGTATTCTCATGGGCGCAAGAAGTTTGGACTCACACACCACCAGTCAGGGCACACACCACAATTCAGGGCACACTTTCATAAAACTTTGTCAATCAATTTTCCGTGATTTTTTCTTGTATGTCGCATTGCCTTATGGCACTATGACCTGGACGATTTCTTTCACGAGAAAAGTTGCGAAAAAAGTGACTCACAAGTTTTGTGAAAGTGGCCCCAGGATTGTAGGTGAGACAAGAAAGCTTCTCCCATGATGGTGACCATATATAATGGGCTAAAATGGCACGTACTAAGGCTTGCAGACTCACTTGAAGTTCAGGGTGACAATGTGAAGGTAAAAAAGTGGTGATGTCCCCTAGTACCCAGCCCACACTCAGGTGGTAAGAGGCCTCCTGAAACACACAAGTCACATACACACAGTGTCTGAAGTTCAGGGGGACAAAGTGAAGGTGAAAAAGTGGCGATGTTCCCAAGTACTCAGCCCACATTCAGGTGGTAGGAGACCTCCTGAAATACACAGTGTCTGAAGGTCTGAGTGACCATGTGAAAGTAAAACAGTGGTGATATCTCCCAGTTTTATCTCCAATATGGGCCACACATAAACAGTTGGAAACATTAGGTTTTCACAGCAGTTTTTCGCATTCTTTTAACCTACCCTAAATGACCTAAAATTTTGTCGATGACTAATTTGCTCCGTTTTCATGATTTCTGATGATTTTAGGACTGTATTTTGGGATTTGTTTCATTGACAGGAAGATACCCTACTGGAAAAGTTCCAGGTTCAAAAGTTATGTTTAACGACATTAATTTCCATCTGAAAATGCACCTTCCTAGGATGAAATTTTAGGGTAAATTAGTCAAAATGATGCCTTGAGCTATAAAGATAGAGTTTCCTGGGTGGAGAAATCGGAGCAGTTTCACAAAGTGATTTCGGGCTTTAGCCCATAAGTGTAATTCAAGTTAAACTCTTAAATAGAAGTATCAAGTCAACAAAATTTTGATGGTTAATTCTAAGATGTGGTAGTACTATTTACACTAAGTTGGAAACTCTAGGTGCAAATGTTTTGTTTTGTGAAAAGGATTAAAGTTTCTGGCTTTAGCAGAAAATGACTCTGTGACAGATGCCCTATGGGTCAAGAATCCAATCCAGCTTACCAAATACCTCACACAACTGAAATGACACAAGGCTGCTGAATCAGCAAGAGCTAGATTCAAGCAAACAACACAGGGATCTGGGTTAGTAGCCATTGGCATTGCCTTTGTCAACAGCTTTCAGCTCAGCCTAACTACATGTGTGATGTGACATGGCCATGCAAGGTACTGTGATACGACATCTATACATAATGCGGTGCAAATGCAATTGACAGGTTAACAACTATGCTCTTATACCTTGTAGTAAGGAGGAAGCCTGAAGTCTGAGAAGACCTGGTTTACAACCTCAGTGACTAGATTTAGGATGCCAGAAACATCTTGAACCTTTAGTCCGAGAAAAGACCTGAAAAATCAAGTTGGGAAAACTATTAGTCTAGATGAAGATGACTCCTTCCTACTTAACAAGGTTTTGTGTGGAATTTCTGCCTACGTTTTGCACTACTGCAAGCTAAGCTTCCAAGTGACTTTACCAACATATTAATGATGGCCCGACAACATTTACAGGTGATTTATGGACTGTGTATACAAGTATGATTACTTGTGCTATCAATACATTTCAATGTTTCTTTTTTTGTTTCAGTCACATACATATCTTGTATAATTTGTGTTCACGATTTGCCATGGGAAGATTTAGTGTCCTTTCTACTCATCACAAGGTAATGTATTTCACCTAAAATTTAAAATTTTTCAGTTGACACAATTTGTTTGACTCTGACCGATTCATCCACCTCTAAGGGCTACTTAAAGACTGTTTTTGCAAAGTTTGAAAAACTCAAGCACTGGCATCAGTAGTGTCATTTTAAGGCATTTATGTGCTTCTGCACAGCCATTTTTACAAGCTAAACGAATGGTGAAATACAGTACCTAAATTTTACATCTAAACAAGGCTGAACGTCAAACTATTCACCTAGTTTTTTCATCATTCGTATAAATGTGAGCACCGTAGATTTCACAGAAAGATCTGGGAAAAAAAGAAGCAACAACAACAAATAAATTCAGTGAAGAAAACTTGTTTAAATACATGGTATGGCTTGTGTTCACTTTTGAATATTCCACTTACAACTGACACGTTTATGTGCTGAGCAAGCTTTAATCAAAGCCAAGAAGAATCCAATGACACTGATAAGAATGTAACAGGTTTGGACAACATAAATGACACAGTTCAGCCAATCAAGGGCTACATCCTGACACAAAACCTGATCTGTCATGAGCTAACTGTCTTCAGATAGAGCCATCAGATGAGTAATTTATTTCATTGATGTTTTATGCTGTACTCAAGAATATTTCACTTATACCATAATACTTCACTTATGGTGGCGAGCATTATGGAGGGAGAAAACCCTTGACCATCCACAGGTTCCTGGCAGACCTTCCCATGTATGGTCAGAGAGTAGGCCAGCATGAGCTGCATTAGTGAGGGACTGCATTGGTGAGGGGCTCCTTGGTCAATGCGATGTGCTAGTGCACTCCTCCCTCGGCTATGGAGGCAACCCATCAGATGGCTATTTATTTATTTACTTCATTGGTGTTTTATGCCATACTCAAGAATATTTCAATTATATGACGGCAGCCAAAATTGTGATGGGAGGAAACCTGACAGAGCCCGGGGGAAACCCACAACCATCTGCAGATTGCTGACAGGCCTTCCCACATACACCATCAGATGGCTAAGCCTGACACACTCAGTTTGAGGCACATAGGGTAAATGTGAATAACAACTACCACAGTAAGCTGTCTTGTTCAGTATAACAACAAGACCTCACAACACAGCTCATCTTTCATCAGTTTCACCAGAACCCCAACACAATACTGTAACTTTCAAAGACTTCTTCAATCCCTTTCTTCAAGGGAAATATGTGATCAAATGTGGTTGACACACCTTCCAATATTTCTTGACAGAATGCCTTCTCGCAAAGTAGACAGTATTGGTTCAATCCAGTGATGTCGTATAGACACAGTCCGGGACAAACTAATATGGTGATCATCCATTGGTTGAAAATCCCCATATGGTCTTAGACATTTAAAAAGCTCATCTCTCAGCCTTAACAAATGTTCATCAGCTTCATCTGAAAAATCATTTGAAAATTAGAGAGAGCATATATTATATAACCCTTGATAAGTTAACAGAGTACTTTTGCAACAAGAAAAGTTTTGGTATGAAACTACCGAAACATTCATCTGAAACATATTATGGTATAGCCATGTACCAAGTCTCAATCCAATGTGATGAACAAACCTACAGTAGTCTACCAGTAGAGGGCTAATTATCGAATAAAACCCAAACACAAACTCTCTCTGGCTTCCCCCAAGAATATACACAGTTCCAGGTCTGGTACTTGTCTATGAAATTAAAGAGAAGACTGTGATATTACAAAAGCTTGGGATTAGGATGTTAAACACCACAGTTTAGTGTTATCATACAGTTAACAGTCACATGTAACTTACAAGGAACATAGACAAATGTTGCCCAGTTCCCTTCCACATGAGCAAAGCTTCGTTTCCTACCACTGTGCTTTACAGGGTCAGAGTAGACATCTGATTGTGGCCTTCCAAACATTCCCAGGACTTTTTCTGGCACAGGCAAAGGATTTCTGGAATATACAGAAATCAAAACTAGGGCACTTTTAGATATTTAAGGCCCAATTCTTTGATTAGTGTTTTACATTTTCCTTGTATGCATGATAGCAGTAACACAGGTTTATGGCTGGGGGACAGTTAATATAAGCAGGAGCCAAACAAAAATTATCACATAAAAAATTCAAGCCACCAGACTCGGTAGGAGGCTGATTTAAGCCATGGATGCAGCAAATCAGACAGTATAAACTATAATATGCTTTTGTGATGACAAAAACATTGCAGACGTGTCAACATGTTCTCTTCAGCAATGAACCAATAAATACTGTATTTGCCCTGACAACTTGCTAAAAGCACATTTTCACGGCAAACAGAGGTCATAAAAGATTACTTTACATACTGAAACTTGCATATTTCCAACGGAACATCATCCTACCTGTGAATCATATCAACACAGTGATCATTGATACAATTTTATTTCAGTATTTATTATCTTATTTTATTTACCAAACCTGGTAAAGGGCTGCTATGAGTAGATAAACCAATGCTTGCTAGCTGAAAAACTTCATCCAACTGAAACAGAGCAACAGCATTAAGATGCAAGGGCTTGGACGTGGGAAATGAAGAAATCATATACAAGTCCTGCAGAGAAGATTTAAAATCCTCAAGGATCGATATTTACACCCTACTAATTTGATCTATATTTTCTTCTACCCTGTTAAACTTGACAGACCCAATCCGCCAAAGTGAAACAAATAAGGCAAAAACATAATGATTGGGGCTAACGAGGGGCCAGTTTTCGCCTCGAGTCTTTCAGAACAACGCACTTTTGCAACTTTGTTTTCTTCCGTGAAGGCTCGTCATAACAAAGTACGTGGTGTGTAATGCTCTTTTTTAAGCTGTCTTTTACTGTCAAGTCTTTGCTCTCATCTTTTTCTTGCACATCATCCTCAGAACTATCAGAGTAATCAACAATCGTCGCCATGCTATGATGCTCACAGGCAGGGGAGATAATTGTTAAGCGCCATCTGGCAGATCCTTTTCTGTTTGGGGACTGAGCTGAAGGTATGCCATTGGGCAACCCCACGAATAATCGTTATGATTTACCCATCATCAAACTTAAAACTCAATACTAACCTACAGAAATCACATTTGGAACATCTGTTCTCAAAGACTGTATGCTTATTTTTGTGACCTGGATGATATTAGAGCTGTTGGTTCGTTTTGGATTTGATCGTCTTCCACGTCTGTGAACAACAACAACACGTTATCTAGCCTGTTTAAGACCTAAACACACTTATAAGCACACTTGTTACAGTCAAGTTTGGGTTACCCCATGCATTTTGGGAAGGTTAAGAACAGCTATTGGAACAGTTCTGATTCTGCCGGTTTGACAAGTATTTGCAAATAACAGGTTGATTATCAACACTTCACGTAGTTGTCAACCACAGGCACTCAAAACCAGCCCGTCAACCCTATATATGCCATATACCAGCCTCCTACATATATATAAAAGGATAAGGTATGAAATTAGTTGGGGCCGGCATCACCCATTGCTTCTGAAATTCAAGAAATAAAACATTCAGCCTCCAACTTTTCCAATTGTTTCTCTACCTGTGGCTATTATCTTCTTGAATCCACCGTTAGTATTTCCAAATCAGTAGTATTTCGTTCCAGTGGCACGCATATGTGCTATCAAGCCAATAAGACATCGACTGTGCCCATGCACCATCTTTCTCTGCTCTAAGTTTGTATTATATACCAGTGTGAAGGCAAATTGTCAACGAATGCAGCCCTGTCAGTGTTATGCAGAAAGGATCTGTGGTTTTCTACATTTAGGGGATAGAGGGGAGGGAGCACCCTAACAGTCGCTAGCCATCCATCACAAATATGGCAATTCTCAGGCGGATGTCTATGTGTAATACCCGTCAGTATATTAAATATGCATACAGATGCAGATCGTGTCAGACTGGGCTTGTGACAAAATTACCCATCCAACAGATCTCTAAGACCTTAAATTTTCAATATTATACATGTTCCTTAAAAAATTTTTGTCTGTCAGTCTGTTACAAGCATAACGTTACTGAGCTGTGTTGGCACAAGATTCTTTGGTAATGCTCAAAGTGATCAACTGACCTGGTAGCCTCAAGGTTAACATGACGTATGATGTATCTTGTACCGCCTCTGTGCAGAAGAGTTTCATTTTAGTCGAGTACCTTGTTTCCTGACAGCTGCATTTTGTTCAGTATCAGAGGCAGGGTACCAGGCTGAAGCAAACTATTCTGTGGTAGCTGTGAAGGAGAGTCTCTGTGATAAAAGAAATAAAGTAAATGGGAGAGAACAGGAGATAGGGCAAAAATGGGAGCTTTTCAATGGGATATTTTTGAGCACTCGTACTTAAATACATGTACAGTGTACCACGACAGTTGTGGATCCTGAATCGCATTTAATTGAAGAAATCGCGTGTAAAATCTGAAATGTTCTTAGGTTGTTTCTCATTGTAACTAACATCACTCAAAACAGAATTGCATATTTGCAACTACCTCAGCTGGCCCAGTCTTGTATTGATATAGCACACAATACTGTTTGAATTCCAAGATAATGTAATTTGAAGACCTTACCTGAAAAAAGGAGCTGTAGTGTTAATCATATAAGCTTATAGACAGAGAAGGAGTGTGCTTAGTGCTGACTGCAGTTGTATAAGTGTAATTTTCTTGAGTATGGCTTAAAATGCCACTAAAGAGATAAATTATAGTCTTGAACTCAGATTTGAACCCCTGAACACTGGAAATTGTGATGAGATTTTCAACGAAAAGGAAATTTTCATTTGTCATTATCCACTTGGTGCACCAAGCATGGTTTCTGCCTCTTAGACTTAGTACAGCAGGGAAGCCAAAAGAATAAGTCACTGAACCATGTCACACTGTTCTTGTGTCATGATAGGGTGTATACCTTTAATGCACGCATCAATTTACATATGAAGACGGTTTACATTTTCTGAGCAGCTGCACATTTAAGACATTTACGACAGTAAATGCTAACTACACTGCCAGACAGGCAGGTAGCCCAAGGAAGGTATCGTGCCAACAGTAGCATTGGTAAAACCACTCTGCAAGTTTACTGGTTTCTTTCTTAATTCAATATAGTACCATACGCTGTCCAGCAAGAATGCATATGCAGAGAATGACATCCATTGAATTAGGGTTTTCAATATGAATTACCATATTATCCTTGTGTTTTCAGGTAAAGTTATAGAAATCCAGTTTTGGTTGATTGTTTCAATGTATCAAGCAAGAATTTTTGCGATCAAAACTACAATATAACAGAAAATAAAAACACAGTTAGGAAACCAGAAAGAGAGGGGCAAATTATTGAACCATGAAAAGTTTGTGTAATTTTTGATGGCAATACTTTCAGCAGATGGACTTTCAATCAAGCAGGCTGCTGTTTGCCAAACAGAAATAAGTAAATTTTGGCACAGATGGACAAAGGCAACACCATACATAAAAACACTAACCTGGCTGGAGAAGGTAGCCCAAAATGTAATAAGTACACACCACGTCAGGAGAGACATACAGGGCCATTGAACAATTATAATCAAAAGTCCAGAAAATTAAGGGCTGTTGTATTGTGTAAAATGATGAAATTCATTATTAAAGTAAAAGACAGCTCATGACTGAGGCACTGTTAAAAAAAATTACAAAATTTAAAGTATATTTAGACCATTGTGTTTTGGCCAGAGTAAGTTTCTCGATCATTTTGTTATAATTTTACTTGTACACCTAAATTTCGACAACAACCCTAGCAGCTGACAACAGTTTCAGGTGACGAGTGATCTGCGCTTGGAACAGTTACTTCACTGCGTTTCATGTTAGCTGGCAGAGTATGGTCAGATGTCAATTTCCACTGTGGCGGAGGTGTTAGAAAAATACTTCACCAAAATACATACAAAATTTTTTTTTGTCAAAATTTGAACGTGTGCATTCTTTCACTTCAAGTAGGTATATCTTATAAATGTTAATACTACTTACAAACATAGTATACTTGATTAGTTTAAATGAACTACTATGAATAATGGTTATATTTTTCTCTACAGCTAAGATGGCCCCAAAGCGTAACAACATTTTGCCCAATGGGCATTTCCACAAAGACTGGCAGCGCATGGTGAAAACATGGTTCAACCAGCCAATGAGGAAGAAGCGGCGGCATGAGACGCGTGTGAAGAAGGCCAGACGTATTGCTCCGCGGCCAGTGGCCGGGCCGCTCCGGCCAATTGTCCACTGCCCGACATTTAAGTACAACAGTAAAATCCGGGCTGGCAGAGGGTTCACGCTGGAGGAGCTCAAGGTGAGTGTGGATGAAGAATTAGCAGTTGTGGTCAAAATAACTTTTAATGCTACTTTTTCTGGGAATATAAGATATGTCAGTTATTTCCTGTTCGATTACTATTTCAAATTGCATGAATCCAGGAAAGATTATACAAGTGTAGGTGAGGTGAATGTTCTGCAAGATTACCTGCGCCATTTCTCTTTACAATGTACTTTGTCACCAACTGAGTGGAATATCAAGGGTTAATCGCGGCAATAATTTTTTTTTGTGAAAGTTATTGAAAGTTGTCAAAAGTAATTGTGCAGTTTCCAAAGCCAAGTTGTTAGCTTGTTATTAGAGCACATTCACTTGAGCTTCTGACCAATGTGGCTGCTCTGAGTTCAAGGCCAGCTCATGCTGGCTCCCTGTCATACGTTGGAAGGTGCAGCAGCAGCCTGCAAAGGGCTTTGAGTTTCCTCAGAGCCTGGTTTCCTCCCACTGTTATGCTGGCCTCCATCATGTAAGTGAAATATTCTTTAAGTAAAGCATAAAATACCAATCAAAGAAGTAAATAATGTAATTGACAAGGGGTTTAAAATTTGGATGTTAGAAATTGTTCGAACTTCTAAGATTAAATTACATTGAGTAGAAAATACATTATCCCCTCTGAAGGATGTAAAACTAGAGTTCTGAAGTGTCAACAATTCTAACCCAGGGAGTATTTTCCATTTGCAGGCTGCCAACATTAACAAACGAGAGGCCCGCACCATCGGCATAGCTGTGGATTTCCGGCGCAGAAACAAGTCTATGGAATCATTACAGGAAAATGTACAGCGTCTGAAGGAATACCGATCCAAACTGATCCTGTTCCCCAAGAAACTGAGCAAACCCAAGAAGGGAGATGCCTCGGTAAGTGTGCACATAAAATATACAAACCCAAGAACTGAGATGCCTCGATAAGTGTGCACATAAAATATACAAACCCAAGAAGGGAGATGCCTCAGTAAGTGTGCACATAAAATATACAAACCCAAGAAGGGAGATGCCTCGGTAAGTGTGCACATAAAATATACAAACCCAAGAAGGGAGATGCCTCGGTAAGTGTGCACATAAAATATACAAATCGTAATGTATTGCATCTTCTGGAGGTTGATTGTTTTTTATTTATGGCTGTATTTTCTGATGAACAGTTTATTTTTATGAGCTGACAGCTGTTTAAATTTCAAGGGGTTTGAGGCTTTAGTTTTGTGTCATGTTTTACTTTCGGGCATTATAATTGGTAGGACTTGATGATGCAAAAGTGTCTCCTAGCTGTAGGTGAAGTAAATAGGGTGATAACTTCTCAAGAAGAAACTCCAGTTTCCAGAGTGCTATTTTCACCTGAAAGTAGGCTGAATTCTTAACAGATTATCATATGGTAATAGAAGTAACAGGTATTGAGGCCCCCAAGAAAGGTATTCAGAATGATCTTATCCAAAATGTATTCTTACAGATACAGATAAGTGCAGAAGGCAATGTCTTCCTCTGGCCTTGATACAATTGAAATGGTGCTTATGTGCTGTAAAACTAGACTCATTTATCTATTCATTGTCTTACTTTGGCCTTCACATTGCCATCATTTCACTTTAGTACATGTATACCTGAAATATTGTTAACGTGGATTAAAAAACAAAATGCAATTATTCATAGATTTATTGATTTGGTGATGCATGTTTCCAGGCTGAGGAACTTAAGATGGCCACTCAGCTGTCCGGCCAGGTCATGCCCATTAGGAGGACGTACAGAGGTGAGAAGGCCAGGAAGATAACTCCAGAGGAGAACAAATTCAACGCCTTCACTGCTCTGAGACAGGCGCGTGCGGATACACGTCTCTTTGGCGTTCGACAGAAGAGAGCCGCAGACAAAGCTGCAGAAGAGGCTGAAAAGGCCAAATAAAAACTGTTACCATTGGCTATGTGATCAGCTCCCAGAAATAATAAATCTGGAAGGGAAGGATTGTTGTGTTCTTATTTATTGGCATGTGCTTCACATTGTATTTTGAAGGGACCACTACCTGGCTGTTCTGGTATGAATCATGGCTTCTTATAGATCATGTATCTGTCTTAGACTGTTTTGTCCATCTTCAAATTTTTTGAAGTTTGGGAAAAGAGGATCTTTAAAGTGAAAAGAGCTATTAATTTTGTCTTAATTACCTCAACACCTAACATGAGCGGAGCTGTAATGATATGGCCGATGGCAATAAGGATTGTACATGAACAGGAGGAGGCAGACTAGGGGTGAATGAGGAAGGGCTTCAACCGCGTCCACCCCACCTACCTACCTACCTGACCCGACCCGTCAGTGGCTCCGCTACTGCAGTTTGTGTTACAACTTGATATCCCAACAAAATGCCTTTGTGGCATGTGGCATCTTGAGGCAACACCTGTAAAGTGTGTCATGTAATAAGCCAAAATTGCTGTTTTGCATGACCCATTGGCACTCTCGTAGAGAACAATTCCCAGATGGGACAGAGAAAAGGATATGGTCATCTATGCCTATTCAATACTTTGGAGAAAACAAAAGTTTCAGATCCATTATTAATTTTTTATGCGTTTTAACTTAAAACTATGCTCGAGTCCATGTACAGTCTCCGTCATAAACACTATCATGAAATTCACATAATATGCTGAATTGTGACCCCCGATGGGTAGAATGCTTTGCTGTCTAGCACCAGCTTATAGTTAAAATGTAGGAAACTTGATGCCTGATCTTGATCTTGATGCCTGATTTTGTGGCTTCCGACACCTTTAACGCTTGGCGGTCTCAGCGGTTAACAACTGATGCGCCGTCTGCCTGGTATTCCCGAAGGAACTGTTGACATTCTGTAATCATCTATGGCTTCCTTTCTGCGCTATAATTAGTATTGTCTTTGCTTACAGTGGTTCCATCTTCTTTCCGTCAAGACTCGCCAACTGAACCTGTGAGATTAAGAAGCTGTTTTGGACTGTATGCATGTAAGAGTTATGCCCATGGTGGTTTTCACCTTTCTGTGTGGTAGCAGTGTAGCCTGTGATGGTGGCTTCCTCCACTGTATGTGTGTGTGTGATCAGTTTTGCCTATTATGGTTTCTTCACTATGAACACAGTTTTGCCAATGACGTGTGATCTGAGTTCCCCTATGATGATGGTTTCTTGTGCAGAGCATGGTCGCAGGTTTGCCTGTGGTGTTTCTTGCCACTGTAAATGATCACAGATTCATATGGAATGGATTGCTCCACAGTATGCATTATCACAGTTTTGCCTGTAACGATGGTTTCCTCCACTGTATGTAGGATCACAGTGATGTTGCTTGTGATGAAGAACAGAGTTAAAATTTTAGAAATAAGCAACAAACTAAAGTTCATTTCTGGAAGATCGGCAAACTTAAGCAGTGCTTGAAAATTCGTTTTATATGTACAAGAGCCATTTTGATTTATTTACTTGATTGGTCGTTTACGCTATACTCCGAAATATTTCACTTCTTCAACGGCGGTCAGCATTATGGTGGGAGGAAACCCACGACTACTCGCAAGTTGTTGGCGGACCCTCTCCTGTACGAGACCGAAGAAGCCAGCATGAGCTGGACTTGAACTCACAGCGACAGCAGGAGCCATTTAGCAATTCCGCTCGTCAAGGCCGCGAAAAGAATAATTGAACACTAAAATCCGTTCACGTAAAATAGCTTCTGCCGTCAAACTGATGCAACACAGTAGCCAATACTGGGAAGGAAGGTTGCCCATATATCCACTGTTAAGCAGTGTACACAAATGTGAGATTACAATATTTTAAAGCTCCAGGGTTTGTCTCCCTTTAAATTTCGAACATCATGACATGGCGGTGCCCGTTTGCTGCTCGGCGACGTCACAGAAACTCATCATGGTTATAACGGATAGATCCACCACAATTGATGTCCCACCACCACTACCCCTGTTCGTGACAACGTTGCTTTTCATTCCATTCCCGGTAAAAGCAATATTGACGTCATGACGTCACTCAAAGATTGAATAATTGCAACCAATGCGTGAGATACCCCTTTGACCTATTGGCAATGATATTGATTATGATTGGTCATAAACACGAAAGGGCCCATGAACTGGTTCCCTCTTGACGTCCACCCAGGATACGTTAGGCAACCAGATTGGGTCATACGGTTGGCGACTACACCGTTCCTGCCAACGGTCACTTTCACGAAACCCGTTAGTCAATTCTTCGCGAATTACTTTGATTGGTGTTTTACGCCGAACTCAAGAATATTTCAATTATACGACGGCGACCAGCATTATAGGGGAAGAAACCGGACCGAGCCTTCGGGAAACCAACAACCATCCCACGTAAGTTGCGGGCAGACCTTCTCACGTACAGTCGGAGAGGAAGCTAGCATGGGTTGGACTGGAGCTCACAGCAATCGCATTGGTGAGTCTCCTGAGTCACTCAGCTTTGCTGGCGCGTGAATTATTACCCGTGAGGAAACGTAGCAACATCAAAAAGCGTTCATTGAACGGTTGTTATTAAATGCCACCAGCAAAAATGTGTCAGTTGTACGATGGCGGTCAGGACCTGCAGATTTTTGGGTGGAGGACACTGTAGTGCCCAGAGTGAAACACAAAGCTTTGGGCAGCCGAACATTGTATGAAAATGTGTATAGAGGTTATCCCTGGCACCAGTTTTACAGTGGAAGGCAATTCACTTGTGAGACTCCAAGTTGTGTGAGGGTACAAACAAATAAATCTTTGAAGAATTGACGTGTAAGCGCTTTGGAAAATTTTAATATAACAAAAAAAAAACAAAAAAAAACATACAGCATTAATCTTAATTAAGCACCAAACATAAAGAATTCAACACTTATACGAACTGGACGGCACAATTCCGACAAATGAAGGAGTAACCGGGCGTCCAGCAGACAAACATTATACATGTGTTAAGATATTACATGCGCTATACATGTCAAACAGAACCATGTGGATTTATAGATATAAATAATATTTTGCCCCCGCCCCCCTCTGAACTGCATTTATACAGTTAATCTACATTGGTAAAAATCTGAATTTTGATGATGGTTGTTCGTTGAGCAAAGACAGCATTTGACGGCTTACAGATGATTGAGTCAAGCAAAAGAATGAAAATTGGCAATATTGATAGAAACTTCACTACTTAGCCCATTGGCACGCGTGTATTTCTCTTACAGGATGAATGGTTAAGGGTAAATTACGCCACCTTGACAGTATTTTAGCGAAGCACCACAACATAGATGAATAAACCAACCCGTGGGGGAAACAAAAAACAAGCCTTTGATATCAGGCTTGTAACACACAAGTAGTGCAACTCCAAAAAGAAAAGCTTCATTTTGACTCAGTAAGTGCGATTTACTTCACCGTTATCTTCATTATCCATTTAGGATAATGGCCAAATAAAATGCAGACATATTGAGTCAAAATGGAGTCACACTATTTTTGTGTATTTCGTGAAACTTATCAGTGGATGTACACTGCATGGATATAAGGATCGGTTTATACTACATACATAGTTTTTGGCATGGCCTGTAAGGCATACTGGCTGAAGTGAATGCTGCTTGGCGATACACACTAACACGTAATTACAATATGTATATATAGGTATAGCAGTAGTTTGCCATTGTAGGTCACCTCATTCACCTACAACAGACAAATCCACAATGTTAATAACCTCTGTCAAATTTACAACAAGGGACATATAATCAATCGGGTGAAAATCCGCAATTAGGCATCCATTACATTGTACAAAAATCTAGATTCATCCTTGTTTCACTCGGCTAAAATAGTTATTCCATCACTAGCCTTCACATGTGTGTAGAGATGTAAGTTTTAGGCGCTTCAACTTGCCAGTTTATGTCGCACAGGCATCAATACTCGCATTCACATATGTATCCAATATTATTCGAACACCTTTAAACAGAAACACAAGTACAACGAAGGACATGCGTGACACACGACAATTTTATATTAATTTGATTATATATAGATTTAATTCAAATGTTTAAACGGGTATTTGTCGTGTAATGTTTTCTCGGACCAGTTACAGATTTTCTCATTTGACACTGTTCCCACTAACGTATTTTGTGGAGCTCTTCGGAGTAGCAAAGACGGCCAGCCAGAAGCCGCCCACGATGTCTCGCGGTTAAATTTATTGAAGTTATTCTCTGGGACCAATTTCATGTTGGTTATATAATCGAAGTTTTTTTCGGCCACAGCATCCACGGGGAAAGGAGGTGCAGGCCAGAATGTGTCCGACTGAAAAATATTAAAGCTGTTGTTGTTGCCGTACTTCTGCATTTCATTTAGCGTTTCTAAAAGATTCACGTCATTGTTCTTGTAAGGTTTGGCCCAACTTCGGCACAACTCGTTACAAACGTGTTCCTGGAAAAACGCGTCGATGCCAGGCTGGCCCTGGTCCCGATCTCCGAAGATCTGATTAGCGGAGTGTAGGACAGGATCGGTCAATAAGTAGTCCCGGGGGGTGGGGACCCCCTGCAGCTCCCCTACCACTAATTTTCCGCCCGAATAACACCACGTAAAATGAGCAAACGCCTGCACTTCCTGATATCTCGAGTTAGCGGATTTCCAACCGTTGTTGGCGTTCAGTTTACTGAAGTCACCGCGAATGTAGTCTTCTATCAGCACATACTCGTCTTTTTCCGGCTTTGAGTCAGTTATACTCTTTCCCAAACAGTTGGAGAATAACTGGACAAGAGAGCAGGAGCCACAGACGGTGTCCATTAGAGCTGGGAACGGCACCCGAATGGATATCTTGCGATGCTGCTTGCTAAGAACGCGCTGATTGAAGGCGGTGGAGATGGCGTTGAGGGCCTTGGAAGCATTTACCTCGCACTGCCAATCCTCCGCCTCCGTCGTGTAACTGTCCCGCTTCACCTTCACCGCGCATTTCACCCCGTTCCTTGGTCCACGGCCGAAAAGCATTCCTTTGAAAATGTGTTTGCTGCCGCCGCTTTTCTTGGGTAGGAAGTCAAAACTGGCATGATACAGATCCCCATCGTCGTCGTTTGCCGACACCGTCGTGTTGCAGATCTCAAACATCTTCAGGGCGATCTTTGTAACTGTCAGTCTGCATTTACGTGTAGTTCAAGCACAGGCAGAGGATCTGAAAAGGTGCAAAATACCACATCTTAACCAGCATGACACCATCGGCATATTTCACTTTGGACCGAGTCCACAAAGCTAATGTCCATATTTAGACTAAAACTCGATGTAACTTACAGTTCAAATTTGGATAGATTTAATTGTATGAACGTATAAAACTGGAGAAGTTGTTACCAATGTTCTCTCCTATATACTCCAAAAAGAAGCGGTTACATGACGTTTCAGATTTTGACAAGAACAACGTGTAGAATTGGCCAACTGACGACGTTCAACTGATGAAAGAACGTTGTTTTCTGGCTGGACTCAGCCCGTGGTATATAGCTGAAGTAATAAGATCGTTTTGAGGAGAATAAATTGAATACCCTCAACACAAGAATAAGTTTGTTTCTTTGTTTTTCTAATTTTAGCTGGGTTCTTTCACGAAGGTGTCACCATGCTTCAATAACAGGCCAGACTTGCATACCGTAAAACAGATTTATAGTGCTAGTGCTTATCAACTTATATCACAGCCTGTTTAATTCTTTAATTCTGTGTACTAGAGGTATACAAGCTGTATTGCTGGTACACATGGTTGTGTGCCTCTGGTACACAAAAGTGTACATGTTCAATTTGTAAAAGTTTATGTGCATGGACATTTTAGGGATTATATAAGCTTAACGCCAAAATAAAACTTAAAAATAAATGACTCCAATGACCTTGAAATAATATGTAGGGTTTTACCTAATGCTTAGATAAATATACATGCACACGTATGTGCTGGCTACAAGCATTCAAGAAATAGAGTCTAACAAGGTAACGAAAACAGCTGTCCAACAACCTTGGAAAATTTTTCAAGGTCAGTGAAAAGCAATAGGTTTCTTCTACATGACCGGGTGCGCATGTGATACATGTGGTATAGATAAATATTGTTTACATGCAGAGTTCAATGGATATCGTATTTACAAGCCTTTCACAAAATGACCCAAATGGCCTTGAAACATTTCAGCAAAGGACATCGAAAATGAACAGAGCAACTGGTGTGTATGTGGTATAAGTTCGGTTACAATAAATATGACTGAAAATATCCCTGAGAGCAAGATTTAAGCCCTAATCAATCAAACACAAGTATATAAATACATTTACATTAATAATAAACAGAACGGCACGTTATACATTCTGAAATTCGAGTAGTCAAGAAAAAAATAATACATATAGCAGATTAAATATCGGGATTTTACCCGCCATTCGCAGAATAGGGCGTTTATAACACCACTTTTTAAATAAACTGTGTAACATTCTTTTCAAATTGAATTTTCTAAGACAAGAAGCTTTTACAAAAGTGAGAATGTGTCCTTTCTAGGCCTTATAGGCCTACACATGTACACGCAATGAAGATCTTACAACGCGTTTTGACGAATATGACAACATCTGCGATTTGTAGTGAGAAGTTGTACGTCAGCAATTCATACTCCACATGTAGGTTTGATTCCATAAAATCCTAATTTCCCGCCATCCCTCCGTTTTCTCGTTTCATTTAAGTCAAAGACATGATAAAATAAAAGTATTTTTAGACAGCTTCAAAAAGACGTAGAGCTGAAAACAAAAGACGTAAATTCTTTAGCCTAAAAAATAGTGTGTTTCGAAAAGTCCTCACGAAGCTTAAACCATATTTAAGTAAAACTGAACTATTCATATAATTTTAACTGCAACCTACCCACCTGTTATAGGCTTAGAAGACCACATAGCTTTTCAACAAATAGGAATGTACTTCCTGCATAGGCTTACATATAGATTCTAGTGTCTACAAGCCTATGCAAGTCTACTACTCGTTAAAGGTTACCGCCGCATCAATAATACGGGAAACATAAGTCAAGGTCTTATAACGTTGGCGTGGTTTGTCATAAGGTGCGTTGTATATTCGTATCGCAGATGGCTTCTGAAGAAGCTCTAGACCTCTTAGACGCTTCGTTCCATGCGCCATCTGCAGCCCCATTGCCGTTAACGATGCTTTGACGTCGGTGGAGTCACCGGTGACACCATGCTACGTCACGCGACTTAGTACGATTTCCAGAGCGCAGAGACGTCACGCCGTTTTGTCTAGAGGGACTACTGAATCGGCCATGCGCCAGTGATATCAGCCGTGCTCACGAACGGAAAACACCATTACCTGATAAAGGTGCCTTGAAAGAATGCTTTATGCCAGCATTGACCTATATACTTTGGGGAAACAGCGGTATATACATACACAGCATATATTTGTCGTCACTTGGACTAGAGAAATCATCGTTCGAGAGAAACCCTTTTAATGTTTGTTTGCTTTTTTTTCTTGTCTTTTTTTTTACCTGGTTATGTTAAAAGTGTCTCAGTAACTATACAGTCTGCATATATAAGACTAAACTTAGAACCGATCGTAAGCATTTATGTACATATATATATATATATATATATATATATATATATATATATATATATATTCGTGATAAAACTGACCCTTCTTAAATTAAAACGCACCTTATCATAAACACCACCTTTTGGCGAGGACCTGATGCATATGAAGCTAAACTCAGTGTGTTACTACTACACGTAGTTATCAGTGTGTTAGGACTAGATGCATAAACCATGCCATCCGGCTACTAACTAGATTATTCACACGTTGGAATTGGCAATAGATATGAAGTGGCCATTTCTAACTGAATTTGGGCGTCGCTGGTGACCGCGTAGGCCTAACTTCTAATGCAAATTCTAACGCCTGAGCAATCTCGGACAATCCAGCTGCAGGTGTCTTCATACCTGTTATATGGACGTAATTCCATCATGTCATTCTGCACTGACTTAATGACACCTTCGGGACCAGGTATTCATCTTGCACAGGAGCGTGATTAATTTCACTATAGGTGGCAATGAAATAATTGGCATGCATTATTTCGACTGCGTATGTATCCATGCGAAAGTAGTCGATATGTGTGACAATAACAGGAACATTCGTCTTACATTAGCCTCTCTGTATCAACAGTCGTCATGCACACAAACAGTTCTGGGCAGGTTGACATCATGGGTTCCACAAGCTTACTTAACACGGAGACTTTTGCAGTTATATAATATCATTTTAGCTGTCTAATAGGCACCATGCAGGTATATACATGCGTACTGAAACATGTGCAAGCGGCAATTTTATAACCATGATGGCCACAGTGTCAAAGTAGGCTACCTTTAAATAAAGCGATTCTCATAACATTAGGCTTTCTGTTCTTCAAAAACCCTACCTTAGAAAATATCACTGGTCGTTTTCCTGCTAACGGCGCACTTGATACAGTTTTACACAGTTATCTAAGACAATTTAGCTGTCTATCATCAGCATCATGCAGGTATTTTATACGTTTACACTGAAGCATACGCAAATGTCAATTTTATAACCATGATGACCATACAGCTATCTATACCTTTAAACAAAAGATTTTCATAACTTTAGCCTTTTCGTTCTTCAAAATTCTTACCTTAGAACATATCATAGGTCGTTTTCATACTAACGACACACTTGATAATGCTCCAGTATGAATTCCTTGTATACGCCGGTACATAATATAGTCCAGTGTATACCTGGACAGTGTACAGTATATGTGGATAACGACAAACAGAGGTGTTCCCTTCTGACGTCGGCATCAGTATTTATGTCTATATAGGCCTATGGTGGCAGATCTATACAGTATATAGATATATGGTAACATGTGTTGCAATATCAAAACAAACCAATATGGCTCTCCAATCCATGCGTGCCGTGCCCCGCCTATGGGCTTTATAGTTCTTCCCAAACAGCAGGAGCCGCGAGAGAGTGTCAAAGCGGAACCATCAGTCGCAGACACGCGCAATCGTCCCAACTGCCATCCGTCTGGAGAGAGAAGAGATAAATGAAGGGATCGAATACAACAGGGAAACATTGCACTTCTCATCCTTCCCTGTTGAGTAACAGCAACACTTCCGGTATATATGGTTGATATAGTACGTTACACTTATATCACGCAATGTCTCGTGATGTCTTTCCACTTGAATGGTTAGGGCTTTTTTGGGCACACTACTGTAAACAAACAAGGCATGAGTTCTGCTGGTGATTTGTGGAATTCCCAGATCTATACGCCCATATTTTTATTTTTACTTGCCTTTCATCTAAACTTCGAACGATAATAATGTTTTCAATAACATGCACTGCAAGACCCGTTAAATTTCAACCATCGCTATAATGGAAGGGAGAACAAATGATTTAAGTAAGAAGTAAAGATTAAATAATCACTTTAACAAAATTAGCTTCGAAATTAGATGGGAATCATTCAAAACATACTCTGTCGATGGTTTTCTGGCCTGAAACCATTCAGTCTTCAAATCATTAAGGCAAGTCAGCTTCGTCAGACAGAATGCTAAAAACTATATAAAAGTACTTTTTCTTGTGTTGTTAGAGTCTTTAAATGGAATTAAATGCATTCAGATTCTTAAAGTTGGGCCTTAACGTTCACATTGTACAGCCAGTGCTGGCAGGGTAATCTGAGGTCACATCATCTTTTTTCCTTAAACAAAAAAATCAAGTCTAAAAATATAAAAAATCAAAGTATGCAATTTATCATTTAAGGGGCGGGGGGGGGTATAGATTGGTGCAACAGGTGGAGTCCAGAAATGTATTGTCCCTTTTCTAAACATGTGGTGCAGGTCAAGACATTTTTTTTTCCAGACAATGACGATTTATTTTGTTTATTTCTTTGTTTCGTCCAGCACTCGATGCATGTCGCTGTTCTCTGGAAATTCACACCATGTATAGGGCCATGGTTTTATTTTCCCATAACACTACTCGGACCGGAAACGATTTATTTCAGACAGTCTTTGTTTCGTCCAACACGCGATGCGTGTCCCCATACTCTGGAAATTCACATCATGTACAGGGCCATGGCTTTATTTTCCCAAAACACTACTCGGGTTGAAAGGGACATTTCGGGGTGTGTGTGACAATTTTAGAATTCCACCCCTTCCACCCACTTTCATGAAACAGATTATTATACTGATACCGTGTACGCTGTCGTATTTGCCAATAAGAGTGTGTAAACTGGTTGATAAATCCACAACTTGAAATACTTACGAGAATGTATGTATGTTTAGATTTTATGTCGAACTTAAAAACTTGTCTGTCATATGACGACGAGAAGTAGTTAGAAAGTATATATACTGTGTCTTCTTGCGGCAGGGCAATTCCGGGCCGCCAAAGTGCTGCCACCACTGGAACATCATGCCGAAGACACCAGACATGACATCCCACTCATGCCGTCAAATTACACTGACACCGGGCCGACCAGTCCCGTTTGGTGGCTCTAACCTTTCACCGCTCAGCGACAAACGAGGCAGCAACAAGTAACATTTTTGACGTCTTTGGTGTGACTTAACCAGGGCAAATACGAGAATGGTTTGCTGTACAGGGACCTATATTATACACAATATATCTATATAAGTTAACGAACAAAATCTAGACTTAAATGACGCCTTTTGCAATAAAGGCTATACACATTCGAGAGGTGACCATTTTCATCTTTGAAACTCAACAGTTACCATCATGCATATATGGAACCCTCGTTTACCTGTGGGCCTGTATGTATAACTTTCAATATTAACTCAACAATATTACAAGAAAAGACAACAAAAAATACAACGAAGTTATTTCAGAAGAGGGGTCCATACAGACCTAAACGGACATAAGAATTTTTATTACGTGCTTGATAACTCCATAAATCATCGTTTAATCTGGAATTCTTGCGAGGCCGCAGGATACACCATTTTAGAGAAACGGTAAGCACGACGTTGCGTCATCCTTACCATACGCTCTTTAGTGTTAGGGCCGAGTCACTGCTTTGTGTTCGAAGTAGGGTCCCTTTATTACTACAATCAAAGGTCATGCACTGTAGTCTCCTGGCTGAGACCTTGGGGAATAACCCCAGACGTAATCCACTATCACTTTCTCGTTGAAAATGCCTTTAAAGTATATCAGAATTGTCTCGTAATCACAACCAAAACAGCTGATTTAACACTACTTCTAGAGTGGTGAACTAGATACGGGTGACGTCACAGCAGACACCGATATCTTCCCAAGTTTTAGAAATATGTAGCCCTTGATTGGTTAAAACTGATAGCGTGGCGGCCCGTTCGATTTTCCCCACGTGTGCGTTTTTCCTTATTTTGAACTGAGATATCTCGGTTAACATACATCACAAAAATAAAAAGATCGTTTTCTGAGCTTTAAATGGGATTCTTTATCGATGCATATATACATTTGGTGTGGTGTTGTGTTGTCTTGCAAAGGGTCACCTTTGATTCATCTATATGCGGTTTTATAGCATTTCGCAATATAAAAACAATATATATATATATACATCAATACTCTACTTTCCGTCGTTGTCGTCATATGACTGAAACATTGTTAAGTGTGACATTCAACCCCAAGCACTCATTCTCTTACTCTATTTTCTGTCGTTGTCGTCATATGACTGAAACATTGTTAGGTGCGTTCATATATACGTATTATGCACCAAATATATATAAGTACATATATAAGTTAGTTATATGATAAAACACCGTGGAATTATATTATATTAAATCTATTCGGTAATCAGTTGAAGCTGCAGTACATATAAATTTCTATAATACTAAAGCGCTAAACGGTCGCTTTGCGCAATGCTTATACTTCTGTCCTTTGTGAAGCTCATATTTTCAATGATAGGGCTTTGTAGTGCATCTTGTCACTTACGGTTCTTTTTTACATAGCACATACCGTTCACACAACGACCCGGTTCCAACGACGCGCACCTGCTCGCCCGTGTGTAATAGTATAGCCATCGATTTTAGTGTGTACAGCGACCCAACGCTTATTATTATGTACTGGTATATTTGTACGAGGGATTGGCAGGTGAACGGAAAACGCGTCCTTTCTGCTTGCTATTTGGCGCGTTGTCGAGACCAGCGTACTTCCCGTTACCGAATGACAACTCCAGCATTCGTCTATTAAACTCAAGCAACCATGAAACATGGTTTTCAGAAGTTTTTCTTGGAATTAAGATAAACAAAGGAACAACAAACAATTTTCAAAGTGAAGGTTCAAAAGCCAACTGATAGGCCTAGGGGTTACAATGTCAGGATTATTTATTTCAACCTTTTCACACGGGAATTTCAATCCATTTCATATACGTCTACCTATTTGCGTATATTTAATTGTGTGTACTTTATTCCTTGGGGTTTTCGCAATATGGTTTCTAATACATAAAAGCAGTGTTTGAAGACTTCCCGTATCGCACATGATATGTAAGGATTTGAATGTATGGAAAACTTTAATTCTACAGCAATTGGACCAACAAAAATAACGTATTGGAGGAAACTAAAGGATGTGTGGGGCTTCAGATAGAACGTATTTGTACATATAAATTTTCGGTCTGATAAACCTACTGGATAAAATCTGTTCTTGAAAACGACAATTTTGTCAAAGTACAAGCTACAAGTATATGCCAATGCCAGACTGTTACATTAACCCGGGATCTTAAATGCAGATTTCCTGTAAGCAAGGCCATTCGCAGATTTAATCAAGGGGAGTGTGTTGTTTTCGAGTGGTTAAGGAGAACAGGAGATATGGGTTCAAACCCGGCATTGGTCGTGGACCTTGAAGGTCCCCTCATTGCTTATGTACGTGATGCCTAGCTTGGTGACAGAGTTGATGACGACGCTCGTTTAATTTTATGTCCGTTTTAACTGCACAGTCTATAATGTCCTGTGAATTTGTCTTCTGCCATAATGGTGTGCATATATGTGCCCCACACATAACTATAATTTGCGAATCGTCGACGATTTTCTCCGGGCACTTGGGTTTTCTCCACTCACAAAACTGATCACGATGGAATAAATTAAAAATGATTTAGTGTGACGTTAAACAATAACCAAATAAATAATCACATGTACATGTATAATACGGTGCAACTTATGGCGATGTGGGTGTGGGAATCTTGCATCGCTTTTGACGTTTATAAGATCTCACAATACGACTTAATACTATACGCTCACAACCTTCTTTGCGTGACATATAAGTATATACTTGTATATGTCATAAATTAATGTGCTACGAGTTAATCTCACAACAGTATACGGACATATCATGTTGATACTCTTTTAATTACTGTACATCTGTGGGCGAATCTGGCAACCTTCTTGACGTCACATCTTAGTATATACGAGATAAATATGATGCAAAAAACAGCCACATAGAGAGTAAAACCCGAGCAGCTTAGAAAGTGTGATAGTTTCGGCAAATTTTGATATATACGTATATCTATTGAAAACGGCCTAGCTCGTCAGTTTACCTCATCCATTGTTTTATTCAGACTGCTTAAGTAAAGGTAACAACTTACATGCCCCTAGCACAGTGATTTGCAAATTATAGACCACAGTGGTGTAAAATTACTAAACAATTCAAACGCCATACGACTCCACATTAAAACTGTATTCTGAGATATGATGTAAATTAAATACAAACAGTTTAAATTAGTGTACACAGTGGGGAAATCCCCCAACCTTGTTGACGCATAACATCTTGAGTGTAAATCATGAACTGCTGTGGAGTGAGTATCGGGTGACCTAGCCGTTGGTGCTGCACAGTTCCGTCTGCCAGGTGCCCGGTTTTGAGACAGACAGACAGCCAGCCAGCTAGCCAGCCATCCCCTGTACCCAGGCTTATCTATGCCAACACGGCCCACTCTACCCAGATCTGTATCGACTCATTCCTATTACTCAGCTGTGGGCAAACCATTTTCAGTAGGCCTACATTATTATTTCAATTATCGTTCATCGTAATTTACAGTCATTTTAAATTTGGAGGAATGCACGTCCGTTTCGTGCAACAGAAGAGCTCGAGTGATACAGTGGCCAGATGGGCTTGCAGATGTTTCCATGGTATATCTATATAACACATGCACGCGACTGCATGCATGCAAGCGATGCCCATAGAGGGAAATGGCGTATTTTTCAATGAAGCATAGATGCACAGACACGAAAATTTCCAGGCAGTTTGGAATGTTTGGAAGGTTGGGTTTATAAATTGCATTTAACAGAAAGGTATCCGTCTGTGGTAAAGCACCGTGATTGCCAAAAAAAAAAAAAAACAAAAAAAAAAAATAAATATCATCAGATTATACACTTGTAATAATTGATATAGGCCTAATTTATACACAAATTAATGTAGCCATTCTCGGCTTAGTATAGAAGAATGTGCGATATACGTATTTACCACCAACATAGACAATCCAGCATTATTTTCGCACGTTTTACATCTCCTTTTGTAAGGTGTTTCATATGTCGTATATCCTGGAATATGGCTTTAAACGGTAATCAAACAAGTAATTAAATAAATAAATATCGTAAGGGCTACAGTGCACACACATACACATACCTTGCAGGGAAGAAACGGTCGCCCAGACCCCGGGTCTATTTAGGCTTGCTCATCTAGCGCAGCCGTATACCTAGCACCTCAAGTACTACATCAGCGGCAGGCTTCTTCATCTTTGCACCTTGTCTCCACAATGCTGCTACTGCTGGGCCATCAGTTCAACTCACGAACTAGATAGGTAGCATCTTCCCTAGTGATATCTCGACTGCATGTGGCCAAACTGTATCATGAATACTGAGTTTGTTCTTTGAAGGCGTCACTGTATAGCCCACTTCCTGGGTTTTCTCCACCCCGATAGCCCGCCAGGCCCTCACCCAGGGAAAAATCTCCCTTTACAGCTATAATATTACCCGTTATTATGCTAACACATGACAGACGCTGTCGCTATTGAATGAGTCACGTGACCCAGCTGTTCACTATGGTAACGCAAATTCGCCCGGGAGTGGACGGCGTGGCCGCTATTTGCTTCACGCGCCGTGTCTGCACGGTCATACGTATAGCATGCAGCCTATTGATTTCTTCATAACTCTTCCAGCTTTACAGGCTTACGGCCTTCGTGAAAAGCGATTTGTGGCTTATATATGTAGCTGGAAACTTTAATGAGATCCTCACTTCTCTTTTTTCCTTGTGTGTCGGCGTATTTTGATGAAAAATGAAATTTGTCGTAAAGGGATATTCCTTGGGCCTCCCCCTCGTCATTTCTCAAGTTACTCCCGCTGACTAATGTATGGGGCTTCTACCCATGATACACCTGCCATTTTAACCCCAACTTTGATCGTGAAAGCGAGGACACCACGTGAACTTTGCTATGTCAGCTCTTTCGCTTGGCGACAAGACATGTATAAGAGCTTACCAATCCATGCACTTACTCAATAAATATACGTCTTTTTACGCCCGCGAATCACCAGTAACAGCATGAGTCAGCCTTGTGTGCGATGCTATCATTTCGGGGTCGGGGTCGGGGTCGGGGTCGGGGTCGGGGTGGGGGTCACAGATTTGCGGGAAATGCATCTCTCTGTTTGCCTAATTCACCAGGTCTATACATCTCCGGGCGCGATTAAGGAACGGCCCATGTATTATCAGATGTGCAGTGCAGAAACGGCAAGCTTGCAACATATATATGTGAACACTGTATACAGACAACATGCCATCCTATTTTTGTGTGAGAGTTCAATTCCTGGACGTTATTTGTCCTCTCTGGTTTCCAGGGAAAGACCGCAAGCAAAATTCTATCAATAATGGACTTCTGTCGCGAGTTATACCCGAAACTTCATTCCTTGATTGTGAAATGTTTTTCACTTATGAACGAATAATACACTTATATGGAATGGTAAAAAGTTGGCTTACACAATGGGCCGAATGCATCAAAAGGGGAATAACTACACTGTGGTTTAGACTATTCTGAGAACTGTTATTCCTCTCTTCCTAGCATCGGAAAATTGGTAAAACTGCAGAACTATATGAGGCCGAATGCATAAAAGCGTAATATAGGAGCTGGTATAGCTTATTCCCGGTATAACTTCGCGGTTGTAGCCCAGTTGGTATGCATAAAGCAAAACTGCTGTATAGTGTTTATTCCTAGAATAAGTGATGGTATTGATATCAACGGAATGGCTTATTCCTTGGTGTAAATTTGCTGGTGTAAGTCATACCTGCCCAGGAGTATGTTTAAGGAGTGGAATAAGGCCGACTGCAATACTGTAGTTGACAGTCTCGTCAAATTTGTATTCCCTTCAGATGATTCTGCATGGTTCCAAATAATTTGAAATGATTCCGTGAAAATTGTCTTAAAAATATGTCAAAGAAAAATCTCTCGACGCAGTGTGTATTTCGGCATCATTCTGTGCAAATGTTAACCACGAAAACTATTCGCACATTTATTTTATTATAATTCGACACCCTACTTAAGAATATTTCACTTATACGGTGGTCAGTTTTGAAGGTGCAGGAAAGCGCATACCAATTGTGGTACAACCCGCGAAGATACACCTGGAATAGGCTATACCTCCCTTATGCCGCTTATGCTTTGGCCTAGATCCAAGGAAATCGATCACCATGGATACAAATATTTCACCATGAATTTGGCCTGTAAATATGCCCTTTCAGAAGCACAACACTTAAACGTTTTTATAAGAAATTAGGACGAATGAACTGGACGAATCGATCAGAATCTAGCAAAATATCACTTGAAAAAGCTAAACTGAAAGTGAAATGTTGCACGTTCTTGTAGGGCATATTATATACATGTACTTGTTTGGTTTCATAACCCCTTTCGAATGGCAAATTAATAGATATTGCACGGTAAGGTCATGATACCACAATTGTCAGTGTATACAACACAGTTATTTAGTGCCCTCCTTTAACCCACCAGCTTGGGGGTAAGGGGACAAGTCAGACTGTCGCTCTCTGGTTCAATCATACCCTTGACAGAGAGAACACCAAGTACGAGACCTGCAGAGCGTATCGGATATTCCCACAGGCTTGATTCATGCCAGCATGATATACATAATATGCATCTCTGCATGGGTGGTGTTTATTTCTTGTTGTTTACAACTGAAACCGAATAATTTGGCAAGGGATTACTGTCTTTGTTAGTCTTACAAATGGAGGCCTACAGAAATGTTATAGGTCTAATAAATTGTTCATTTCTGAATGCAAAGCGAATATGCTATGGCGCTGCCCACACACACACATATATATATATATACACTATGTAAATAGTAGGCGTAAATTAGGGCCAGCGTCTGTACATGATAAATTAATTATGATATTCACGCTCAACGGAGCACGGTTATAATGTGAAGGAAAACAAACAAGAGTTTGAGGAAACCAAAATATAGCTAGCCGTTAGAGTTGTAAGAAAACGATATAGTATCTTCTGAAGAATGGTCAAACACCTCATACATGGTAACCCAAAATGCATGCACACACAATTTATATGGTCGCCAGAAAACTAACAAAGTCTTATGTAATCTGGATGCTGTACGCTGCAAGTTGAGTTGGCAATTAAGCTCTCATTTTTTAAAGCTCAGATTCCATCTTCAAATGGCTGTAAATTGAAAAATGAATTCCGCTAATGCAACCATTAAGTAACCATTATGTCAAACTACAAACCAACTACAAGACATTTGAAAAGTTTCTGAAAAAAAAAATTGTTGAAAGTTTATATTCCATCACCAAATGGCTTGAACTCATTTAATGCATCCAAAAAATGAACATGCACATCTGCACATCATTCATAGCCCAAGTACAAAGTTTGAGGAAAAGTTTTTAAAACCTCTAATGCTTCCAATTTCTGCGACAGATATAAGATATCAGAGTTTCTGATAAGGCAATGGCTCTACTGGTTGGGGCAAAAGTATCACAGAATCGACTACAAACTTATGTATGTATGATAGATAAGGAACCATTAAAGTTAAAAATCAATACAAAATATGTATCTTGATTCACTTGTACCGTTCTGTTGAAAGTGGACAAAAACTGTAGCAGTAACTAGTAACTAGTGATACTGCAGTTTATGTACCTTGATGTAGTCTACACTTAAACAAAATTTCGTTGAAATCAGTCAGAACTGTAGGAGGAGTAGCGTTTTGAATGATACACGTATGTTAACATATACTGAACATACAACCAGACAGACGGACAACCGATCATCGAAATGGAAAATCGAATTATGGAAACAGATAACAAACAGATACACAGGCGAGCAACCAATCGTCAAAATGGTAAATCGATATTACGAATTACGTATCTTGATGTCGTCTGCACTTGATCCAAGTTTCGTTGAAACTGGGCTGAAACTGTAGGAGGAGTAGCATTTCGAAGGAAAAGTTACCAGACACAGGACAGACAGACAGACAGACAGACAGGCGGACGGACCCCGGGCAAATTGCCAATACATAACCTCTTCTGGTCTTCGACTACTAGAGCTAGAACTACATTCCTATCTCATTTTTCACCCGGAAAGTGAAGACTAAGTCTGTGCTGAAATACGAGCTGTGTATTCTTGTTATAATTACTTGCACATATATACTAGCTAAAAAAGGCACACCACATCCTCAAACTTAGAAGTACATGTCGGGAGTGGATTTGTTGAAGTCCAGATTCCAAATATTGGCACAAAATACTGCAGAGAATGTTACAACTAAAAATACGCGTCTACATATGATCCTTAACACATATACAGAAGGAGTTGTGTGACAAGCTATCAATTTCTGAATCCCGGAATGCCACCAAAAAAGCCGTGGAACCCATCTGACCGGTATGCGTCTTTGATTTTGATCGTCTGTGACATGCAGGTTTAGCAAAACATAGAAAACAGAGAAATAAAAGTATCGGTACTTCTGCACAGGCGTTTCAAAACATAAGGGGAGAAAACCGGTAAAACCCGGCGGAATGTTTAAAAATAGGCTATATAATTATTAGCTGAAAAACTAATTCAAGAAATGACCATAAACAATATCGTTTCGAATTCAAGGAACTTCTAATGTGGTAGCTCACTGACAAAATTGAGTGCGAACACCTGCCCCTCAAACCTTTTATCCATAACTGAATTTTGGCTTGCATAAGCTTTCGATAACAAATAAAACATTTTTCTTGTTTCAAATGAATTTGATATATTCCTCATGTTTTGAGGTTTGATGCGAAAGAGCAGATGGAGTACAGACAAAAGGTTCACAGAGGTGAATATTATTCCAAGATATTTAAACTTGTCAACAATTTCAACAATACCACTGGAAATAAAATAAAAATATCATCATGCTCGGCGATCTACAGCCACTGTATAGTACAAAAATTTTTGCCATGTCATAATGGGCAAGTATAAGCTCCATTGTTTGCAATTCAATCGAGATCTGAAATCGTATTTGCATCAACTACAGGCCTACAATGTCATCAATCTATAAAAACACTGAACGTTTTCGATCAGCAGGCTTGGATAGCCTTTCGGAAGAAAATCTTCTTCCAAATCCTTTATGCATACAAAGTAAAATGGAAACGAAGACGCACGTTCGCCTAACTTGACACAAGTATGGCAGGTACACAACTGTACCACTCACAGGCTTTTTAACTAAAATTAAATCACTAAGTTTGGTCTCGCATTCCAAGTTTCAACACATGAACCAGGTTAACTTTTTTATGCAAAAAATGACGAAACTATCAGAACTTGTTGAGTACCTACATCAAAACTCCCTTGGACATCAAAGTGTCGATATCCAAGGGAGACATAAACAAGTTTGATGTTGTTAAAGACAACGTTTCTTATGAGTGTATATATGCGCATCAATAACATGGACTTTATTGATCGCTATCACATCGTTGGTCTATGACGAACCTTTCCCGTTCCTCTGAGGTCCATTGTGCATTCTTGCCTTTGCTGTCATGTTCTCTGGGCAAATTGGTAACGTAGAATTCTTGAACTGCAAAAGAACAACAAAAAAATTCATCTTGGACCAAGGGCGCGGGAGACATGGCATTTGTTCACACAATTAGCATATGTCCATTAGATATTCGTTTCCTTTGTTTGCGGAAGCTTGGTCATGAATCTCACACGTGCTACATTCTGTAGTGTCATGTTACGGGAGTGTAAGGTTTCCATACTTCTACATTTTGACCGTCCTGAATACTGAAATTACATTTAGAGGGCTACAAAAATGCACTATGTTTTAGGCTGTCACTTGCTCAGAAAACCACACAATGCAATAACCACTGAATATAAAAAAATCCTAACTGGGCAAATATATCCATTTGAAATAGACTTATAAATAGACTTACCTCAACCGGAATCAAAGCGGAGAATACGTTATTTGCCTTGACATTTGAAAGTGGGTTTTGTTACAGTGGGTTTGATATCAGTTTTTAAGCGTTTCTCTTGTATCATACTTATGCCAACTTGTAACAGGTCCGTCCCAAGGCCTACATGGGCCTGGTCGTAACAACGAGTCAGTGAGTGAGGATCTCCTCCCAGAATTCAAATAAGGGGTACCGGTCAGTACTTGTTCCAAACTGTAATCTCATGGACATGTAGTTGTTTGCAGTGAATGTCTGATGCACAGGTTGTTATATAAATAACGGTAAAATGTCAGGATGTGTTTTTAAGGCATTGTAATGCTAATTTGGATCTTTCTTTACCTGTTAACAGTTTACACTGTGATTTTGGATACTTGGCTTACTATCTATAATGTCTTTTTCTCTGATCGCTGATTCACCGTAGTTCGATTGATTGGTGCTTTTCGAAGTCCACCTGGCTGCACCTCTCGTGACTCGGTGAGGCTGAGGAAGACCCAGCAGGTGTTGGATCTGGACACCTGAAGCTCACAGTGAAGGGCTAGTTGTATGAGGTGAGCCAGTCTAGACCACTCAGCCAGCAATAGCCTTTGTGAGCAGCTCTAGCCGCAGACGGCAAGCTGGAACAGTCAGCCATGTGTGTGATAATTTGAGACGTGTGCTTCATGTTATCATACACTACACGTAGAATCAGAATTATCTGCATGACATACTTCAGTCTCATTGCACAGAGAACAGTAATTTTGAAATTATGTGGCATAGATTCAGATTTTCTGTATGTCGCAGACATATTCAGATGATTTACATTTCATTGCCCCCAAAAGTTCTCGTGGTTTCTAGGTGGATTAATACCCAGACAGGGTTATAAGGCAGTCCTGCATGCAGTTTACTAGAGATTCCCTGCCTTCCACCTGAATGGCATACACAAATGTCTTGTTCTACAGTTTGTCTGTTATTTGTGAAAAGATAGTCGTTTATTTATTTAGTTATTTGAATTGTGTTTTTCGCCGTACTCAAGAATATTTCACCTACACGACCGCGACCAGCATTACAATGGGAGGAAACCAGGCAGAGCCTGGGGGAAACCCACAACCATGTGCAGGTTGCTGGCGGACCTTCCCCAGTATGGTCGGAGAAGCCAGCATTAGCTGGGTTTGAACTCACAGCAACTGGATAGTGGTTTACTCCAAGCCCTCAGGTTACCTCAACACAAGAAACTGACTGCTTTTGAACATTCTTCAGCATTGGACTGAACATCAAACAATCAATCTATCTTTGCTGGGTTTGACAATATTATTTGGTGACTAGTTATTTGATAAAACGTCCTGATATATAGCAAATGCAGTCCACCAAGATAGACCAGAAGCTAGATTCAATCATTAAACCAGGTTCATCTATTTACCTGTAATTGGAAATTCCTCATTTCCAGCAAAAATGTGAAAAACCTTTTATACTAGTATCTGTGTCGAATAGTCACAGACACATTACATGTAGGATAAGAATAAAATTTTATTCTGCAGCTCTAAAACAGCACTAATGAGCGTTCCTTCTTTCAGCATGACAAACACGTTCAGATCCTTTTGTCACAGTCAGGTACACAATTAGCCATGTGGTCCATTCTTCAGTATCTCAGAGGTCCAATAAGTGCTGGGTGTGTCAACAGTAGAGCAGCATCCAGGCACAATATGTCAACTTCCTGAGACGGTCACTTCCTCTAGCTTCAGAGTGACACAAGCATTGTCCTGTCTGCTGGCTTTATCTCGCAGAATACAGATCAATGGTCCCACGTCACAGTCTAGCACACAGGATATATCATATCCCTGCAAACAGTAGGCAATAACATCTGACTTGTGACAGGTGGAAAAGTCAGTTATTACACATTATCCGATATTCTCTACAAGATTTTTTTTTCTTTAACAGTACATGCATTACTCTAAAGCCCTTTTTGCAATGCTAGTGATGACAGAGACGACTATTACTACCATGGCAACACATGGGATATGGTTATCTCGCCATGCTAGCTATAACCAGTGAAGGCCAAGTTTACATTAACCACCACTGCAACATACTGTAAACAGTGATCTTGCCTTTCTGGCTATAATCAGCGACAACCAATAATTTATAGGAATGGAAACAACAGTGGCACAAGGAGTGTGAAATGTTTCAAAGGTCTAAACTATACCTGTCAAATTAAAGGCAGTTTTGGTATAATGAGAAGGTTTTGTTCTTTTAATTTTAAAAGAATAAGTCTTAAATTTGAAAAAATCTGAGGATTCTCATCGCAACATGACCACATTGGTATAAAGATACCTCAAGTCAATTCGCTACACTAGACCACTAACTCATTCTGCCAAGGTCTCCCTCCCTCCCCCAACAATAAAGTGGATTGCAATTACTATGGAAACATGGTAAACAGTTATCTGGATGTCCCAGCAACAATAAGTTCTGTGGCTGGGGACCTAGAACATCTTCACAGCGTCCAGACATCTATTCCTCACGTGTCATGGATACAGTGTACTATAACTACATGATGATGACACAAATGTGGAAAACAAAATATATTACATGTTTTCATGTATCAATTTCACAATTAACCCTCAACAAAAAGGCTACATACCTCTTCTGGATCACTGGATGGCAAGATTTTCTCTATAGTACTTTGGTGTAGCTAAAAGCAAAAAACATTCCACCCATCATGTGTATGTATGCATTAGTCCAACTAGATATACCCAAGTTAGATCATCCGTGCATGTACACATAAAGCTTAGCGCTATTTGAAATCAGACCATTTTTAGGGTCATTTACATAGGGGAAGTGCACAATGTGGAAGTATGTGGCAAAATAAATTTGAACATAAGCATTCATGTTATTAGTTTGTATGTGTTTTCTAATCATTCACTATTATACTGATTGCCTGACTGGTGTTAAACACCATACTCAGGCAGATTTTACTTGTATGATAGTGGTTAGGCTATTGCCTGCCCGGAGTAATCAGCCAACCTTCTCCAAGTACCTGAAAACCTCCTCACATAAAGCCACAGCCAAACCAGCAAAAGCTGGATTTGAACATGCGACCTAATGTCTTACAGCCAGTATCTGCGAACAGGAAGTCCAGAGTAATTACCACTGTCAATGTGACAAATTTATGCAACTGTAGTCCTGCTTCCCATTGGCCCAATAAGACATTACGTCCAAATAAAAATTTAATATATTGCCCAAAAATCATTCTTAAATTTTTGAATTATGAAGTAATTATTTCATTCAAACATTTATTTCATTATTTGAATTGGAGTTTTAAAAGGATAACTAATCTGTTTATTTTCCTGGGGTATAACAACAGTACCCATTCATAAGTTAATCACATCTTCCTAAAAGGCCAAGTCAATAATGCTTAAAAATCAATAGCATTTACACCGACATTATGAGTGTGTGCTATGTTGAGTAAGTAAGTTTATTCTCAGATCTTTTTACAAAGATAAAGAGACATATTATTGTTCTTACATCAATTGGTAACAGCAGGTAGGAGACAATGAAGTAACATATGCATATAAAACAGGCTAGAACAAATGTAACTAACGTAGGTTTGGAGACATTTTGTGCATTGGTTATTTTGTCCCTTTGTTATAAGCTTTGCTAAATTACTAAGAACTCTGATGTTTTTGTTTTCAAGTAAGTTACAAAACCTATACATGCTTTCTACGCGACGAAGTAGGTTGGTATGTAATTCTGTCTTAGATCACAGTTAACAGGGCATTGAACACTGAAGTGGAATTCATCCCCTATTACACACATAGAACAGTTTGAAATCAATATTCATAAGGGATACCACAGTGTCTACCAACCTCAACATCTAGGCAGTGATTACTCGTTCTAAATCAGCGTAATGATATGGCTTGTGCTGGTTGAAGCTTGATCATGTAAGCTTCAAAACGGAATATTTCTTTGAATAGGCGATAAGTCCTACACTTGCTGCTGTGTTGCATTTCACTACACCACTCCTGAATAAATTTTATTTGGACTTTCTTTCACAGCCAGGTTCTGTTTAAAATTTCCTGAGTATTCCATATGTTAGACAACCCACAAGAATCGAGTGTCTTTTTCACATGCAAAAGCCATTTGGAATTGAACATTCCATTTTCATGCAGCTTATATATAATTCTGTATGCAATACTACAATATTTAATATCGTAGGTAACCAGGTTTGCCCAAAGGCCTATTATGCGTTTCATGATGATACAACTTAACGGCGTCCTTCCCAGTTCTCCATACACCATACAGTTTGGGGTATTTTTACCAAGCCTTAGAATAAGCTTACAATATCTTAGATGTAGTTTTTCTAAAATATGTATATTTTCAAATCCCCATATTTCCCACCCATAGGGGAGAATAGGGACAACAGTTTTGTCAAAAAGATCTAGTTGCATATTAAGTGGTAAATAATGATCTCTACACTTCCTTACTAAAGCAAACATGGCCTTGTTGGCTTAGTCAAACAAAGCTTTCCTACATCTGAAAAAGGAACCATTATAACAAAACATAATCCCTAAATACACAAAACTATCAACTATCTCTATTTCATTATCGTCGAAGAAAAAAGAAACATTGTGGTTGGTTTTAAGCCTAGAGAATATGACAACCTTAGTTTTAGAGCTATTAACCTTTAGTTTCCAGGTGTCGCATTACAATTTTAGGTTATCTAGGACACACTGGAGACCTCTGACGGCATCAGGTATAATTACAGTATCATCTGCATAAAGTATCACCAGCAACTTTAGGACCTCATTAAATAAGAGACAGTTCTCTCCTTCTTTGAATGGATTAATATAACTGCAACCATGATCTACTAAAAATTACTAAAAAAATTCGTTTACAAAAATCGCAAAGAGAAGAGGTGATAAATTTTCACCTTGTCATACCACAACAGAACTATGAAAGAACTCCAATTTTTCACCATTTAAATAAATACAAGATTTTATACCATTATACATATTAATGATAACGTGTAAGATTTTACCATTTATTCCAACCGCTAATAATTTTCTCCACAACCCAAGACGCCATACTGAGTCAAAGGCTTTTCTATAGTCAATAAATCCACAATATAACTTCTTACCCTGATGAAGAAATATATCAATAATACATTTCAACAAAAATATATGGTCATTTGTTCCATGTTTTTTTCGAAAACCCGCCTGGTTCTCAGAGAAGAGTTTCAACACAGGAGAGCCTTAAATTAAGTATGCTTGTGAAAACTTTTCCTAGACAGCTTAATAGAGTTATACTCCTGTAATTGTAGTGCTACCTTTCTTCTTATAAATAGGTATAATTAACCCAATTAGCCAGCTCTCAGAAATTGTCCCATTATCTAAAACGAAAATGATTAGTTTAACATAAATGTGTATAAAAGTATCAATTGATGTTTTAATGTATTCAATTAATATTTCGTCCCCACCCACAGCCTTGCCATTACTTATATTACATAAAATGTTCCGTATCTCCTCTTCAGTTATAGCTGCATTCAGTGGGGAGGTGACACCATCAGTAATAAAATAATAAATATTATCAGAGTCATTCAATTCCTTCCAGATCTTCATTTAACTCTTTAAAATGGTCAAACAATTTTTGAACAGAAAAATTAGTTTCTTGTTTACGTTCACCAAATAATTTTTGGAATTTCTTAGTGTCTCTTTGTTTAATATTCATATACTTATCTTGCATTTCTAACTTCTAATCTTTAATAGCCTTGTCTATGGCCTTTTTATAGTTTCGATTAGTTTTCTGTAACTCTCGAATGTTAATATTTGAGCGGTCTGCCTTATGTTTAGTTTTGGCCTGTCTATATGCCCTCCGAAGCACAGAACAGTTTATATTAAACCAGGGTTTTGAATGTTTGCGTTGCCTAAGTTCCTTTCTTGGGCAGACTCTGTAGATACCCATAGTTAACACTGCAGCTTTGTTAAAACACTTCCTTAATTTATTACATACAAGACTGAGGTCAACCTCAGTTTTGTCTAACTCAGTGAGACCACAGCTCACACTGAAGTCCCAACACAAAATGCCCCACCCAGTCACAGCGTAATGATACCGGCCTGACAACCATAAGTCAACATTAGGAAAGCTAAATAAGATTTTATCCAGGGTAAAAACAAGTCTATATTGATACTTTTGGTAAATTGATATTGATAAATTTTGGGCATACAAAAGAGATAAAAGAAATGAGCGCTATGATGTCTTTTATCATGCCAAATGAACTGGTAGTTTCAGCCTTTATGACCATGTCTCACATGATTATAGTGTCACCATTTTTATTGCTGTTTACATTCCCATACATCACTTCCTTGTGTATTACTAAATCTGACACAATTTCCTCAGCTGTGATTGGAATGTCCTTATTACTAGCTGAAATCTCTGTTGAGGAAGAGCATTAACTATAGTTAAAGGGAAGGAGGACAAATAAGACATCTGATCGTTCCTTTTTAGCCAATATATACAAAAAAGGGACGCACAGTTCCTTTTTTCTCATATGGCTAGCCCAGCTAATGAACAACATATCCATATCCATACTTTTCCCCCCAAACTGGGAGAAAGAATATAATTCTTTGCTTTCAGCAGTACTACTATATGCTTCAAAAACTTAAAAAATTAGGCTACGTCTAAACAAGTTTTGGGACAGGTAACAGCTGAAATCTAAAAATCATATTTCTCTCCCATGATTTAAAATTTCATCCATCTAAATTGTTTATTTTTTCTGATTTTGAAAATTCTATTGATTTTAAAAGGTTGTTTTGAGGTTTGTTTGCAACATTGGATTATACCATATTCAAAAAATGTGAGTTTCATCACCAGCAATAATATTTTATGACACTTACTTGCCTCTAAAGATGCAATTTTTTTGATTAAATATTAAGTCATTTACAGTTACTAGAAACTAGAGACTCACATCAACCAGTAACCGAGTGCTCTCCGTGTTCAGATCTGGGCAATGTACGCACACTTCCATCTTAATCCGGTTAATGGGCAATGTTACTGGAGATCTGCATGACGGACATGTCAGTGTCCTGCCAACAGACAAGTCAGTGTTCTGTCAACAACAGACAAGTCGAAGGAAAGTTGACAGACATGTAAGTGTCCTGTCAACAGACAAGTCAAAGAAGAGTCAACACAGAAGAATCAAAGTACAGTCAACAACAGACACGTCAGTGTTCTGTCAACAAAACAAGTTCAAGTACAGTCAACAGGCATGTCAGTGTCCTGTCAACAATAAACAAGTCAGTGTACTGTCAACAGCAGGCAAGTCAAAGTACAGTCAACAAACAGTCCTGTCGGCAACAGACAAGTCTGTGTACTGTGAACAATAACAAGTAAGTGTACTGTCAACAACAAACAATCCGGTGTACTGTCAACAACAGACAAGTCTGTGTACTGTGAACAACAACAAGTCAGAGTGATGTGAACAACAGAAAAGTCAAAGTATAGTCAACTGAAAAGCCTGTGTACTGTGAACAACACATAAGTCAGCAAGAAAAGTCAGTATTCTGTCAGCAAGACAAGCCAGTGTTCTGTCCATAATTTCCAATGTGTATTTTCAGTGTGCAACAGCAAAAGAGAAATTCATAAATTACAAAGACACCAATGAGTACTTGGGATATTTTTCTCAAGTTTTTCCCCATCCTGGATATTTTTTTTCTTGTTGTCAAGAATGAACACGAACTTTTTCTGTGGGTCAAAGATCATGTGATCACCTAACAGACATATACTTAATACTTCGAGAAATGTAACCAGCACAGGATGTCTTACCTGGTCTGAGGGTCAGAGGTCAAGTCACTATTATTACAATGGTCACACTGCTGCCAAATATAGCACTCCTCTTCATTTACAGAAGATATTTTACCTGAAAACATAAAACAGCAACTGGCAGATATTATATGTAAATCCATCTTAAATCAGAGATATATCAAAACAGAGAAATTCCACTTACCTGTGACAGATACCATGTCTCCAAGAGCTGTGTCCTGGGTTAGACATTGTGGCCTGATGACACAATTCCTCAAGGCAGGTAACTCTAACTCTAACCCTTCAGGCACCCAAGAAGGGTAACTCTGATGCTCAGTGATCATCTTCACAGCTCTAGTGTAATCATCGGCAACCAGCTTTCCTAAACAAAGTGAAAATACCAGAGTTCTATTGCATGTGTCACATGTAGAATTTGTGGTTGGGGGATGGGGGAGGAGGGGTCTGCGGGAGGGCGAGGTAAGGTTTTACAGTGAAGAAGTTTTAGTGGTTAGTCACATACAAACTAATGTTCAGTGATGAGTTTATTGTTTATATGATATAGTACTGAATGCAACCAGTAACCTTTGTCATAACATAACATGGTCAACAGACAAGCTGCTGTAAACAAGATCCAAAGTAACAGACCGTTCCTAACTGTGAATTAAGCACACACATTGGGCCAATCATAATCAATAATGTTGCAAGTTGGTCAACCAGATCTAACACAAAATGGTTACAACTGTTCATCCTTTTTGTGATGTCATGGCATCACAACTGCTTTCACCAGGAATAAAATGAGAAGTCATGTTGTCACGAGAAGGGATGGTGGGACATCAGATGTGGTGGATCTTTCCATATCTACATACAGTTCATCTCACAACCTCTGTTTTTTTTGGAGAGGTAACACTTTAAGACATCCAGGCTTTTCGTTTTGGTAGAAAAATGACTGAAGGAGCCGACTTCACTTCAAGAAACATAAGATACAAGTACTGCGCTGGATCGATAGCAGATAGGCAGAAAAGTATTTAAGTTAGTTCAGATCTGGTTAACTCAATGTCACTGTACAAAGTAATGTTCACTAGTAACACAAGTGAAACAAATGAATGATTATGGCATAATGACACTTTAGCAGTCATATTATGGTCAGAACATGTACAACCCAGGAGAAAATTACTTAAAGTCTGAGATAACCAGGGTATTCTTGAACATTTAATACACTTCAGACTTCTGCTCCTCAACTGACCAAACAAGCAATGGTACATGTGTGAACTAACATGTCTACAGACTGTTCTTATGATATCCTCACAAACAGCTCTGCATGCGGTAGACACCTTTATCTGAATGCATCGGTAAATCAACTTGCTACTCACACTAACTCTCTCTTCTGTGTATGGAGGATTTAAAAGAATTACGGCTTATCATCCCTTTTGACTGATTTATTCATTTGATAGTTATTTACAATGCCATACTCAAGAATTTTTCACTTACGCGATAATCGACAGTTTATAGGTTATGTATGAGTGCCTAATGAAAAGCAGTGATTGGAAAGTTACTGACAAACTCTATGACCTGGGGATACTGATATGACATTTCAACAAACAGTTGCACCACCTGTCACACCAGCATCGCACAATGCTCGCTGCCACCTGGTCCCACAAACAAGAGTGGGAAAAGGTACGAATTCAGTGACCATGCAAGGTTGGGTTTGAACCTCAACCTCCTGTCCTAGTGATTGAAAGATGAACACTTTTAACCACTCTGCCACCGTCCGATCTCAAACTAATGACATGATTCTGACATAGCCTCATACATAGGTACCGATACTGCACCAATGAGGTTCCATAAGGTGGGCCATGAGGTGAGGTATGTCATACTAACAGAGCTAAGTTGATTGTCTTTCAACGAGGTACCGTTTCCCGTGTAATAGCCAACCCTATCTGGTCAATGTTCTATTGTATAACACAAGTACTAAAGACTGCCCACAAATGCTCATCACAAAGGCAGCAATGAACAAAGGACTACAGAGCTTAGGTCCCAGTTACAGAAGGTGGGCAAGATGCCCTATTGCTCTAATACACATTGGTTGTTGGTTCAATCCCATCCAGAGACCAGAAATTCCTCTACCTCCACTTTGTTTTGAGGCTTTGGTGACAATACGGGTTTGCCAGGGTTGTTAGGACTGTTCAGGTGATGTTATATAAACTTTGTTGGAGATCCCTTGCCTCATCGGGTAATACAAGCTGAGCTGCCTCAGTAGGTGATAGTGTATGACATGCGGGAAATAGGCATAGGTGAAATATATTGTATTTTACAGTTAGGCTTTGAACACCAATTAAAGTACCAGACAGCTTTGACTGAGGTACTGTTCATTACAAAGATTATAAAATTCTCTCTGGAATGTAAAAACCTGTTTGAAATTGTCCGTATTCGTAGCTGAATTATTTTTGGTTAACGTGTGGAGTACTGTGCTGCCGACTGAGGGTCCGAAGGCACATATGCTTTTAAGCTTATGAGGGATTGACCAATCAGAGAGCTACCAGATATCAGCTGTTTATATTTATTTATTTATTTGATTGGTGTTTTACGCCATACTCAAGAATATTTCATTAATACGACAGCGGCCAGCATTATGGAGGGAGGAAACCGGGCAGAGCCCGGGGGAAACCCACGACCATCTGCAGGTTGCTCGCAGACCTTCCCAGACCTACAGCCGGAGAGGACGCCAGCATGAGCTGGTCTTGAACTCACAGCGACTGCATTGGTGGGAGGCTTCGGGTCATAGTGCTGCGCTAGCACGCTAACTGACTGAACCACAGAGGCCCCCAGCTGTTTATAAGCTGTGATATAAAGGTTCTGAGTTGTCAAAGTAACATGTAATCACACAGGGATAGCACACTGATTTAATGCTATATGTTTCAATTATAATAAGCACATGGGTAAATAACACTGTGAAGTATTTCCAGGCCACTGTGTTGTACTAGGTACGTTTCTTGATCTTTTTATGTTACAAATTGGCATATATACTGAAGCAACAAACACAACTAGCAGCTCACTAGAGTCTCAATACCTGCGCGGATAGCTGTTGGTACAGCATCTGCTTTCGGACGGGGAGATCTGGGTTCAAACCTGGGTCGGGTCATACCAAAGACTTTAAAAAAATGGTACATTCTGCTTCCTTGCTAGGCGCTCAGCAATAAGAGGATAGAGGGCGGACTGGTCCGCCTGGTGTCAGTATAATGTGACTGGGTGAGGGGGCTTGTTGGGTGTCTTCGGCAAGTCGTCTCGGTGAGGCAGCACCAGATAAAAGATACGGTTCAATTCCGTCCTGCATCAAGGAGACACCGCCTTCGTATAAGTGAATTATTCTTGAGTAGGGCGTTAAACAATAAGCAATCATTCATTCACCAGAGTCTCTGGTGACAAGAGTGTCCCGTGCTTGGAACAATTCCGTCACAGCCCTGAGAGACTGGCTGCGTTTCATGTCAGGAGACTAAGCACAGTCAGAAAAAATACTTTACTGAAATAAACATAATATTGTCCAATCTTTTTGGCAAACTTAACTAAGAGCATGATCTGTCTTTCACTATAATCATCTCCTCTATGAATGTATGTTGCACATGAAAAGTTAGATTGATTTATCTTAAAAACCAGCATGTCCTTACTACAAAACAGCAGGATCAACTCCCTTCCTTGCCTCACCATGTCTGAGCATGTATCCCTGATAGATTTATCTTAACCAGAGTCTCTGATGAGACAGTACCTCTACTAGTTGGGACAAAATTATCACACAGTCGAGTACAAAATTATGTATGTGTAACGGACAACAGCCAATCAAAATTGATCTTGACTTGTACCAAGTTTCGCTAAAACTGGACAAAAACTGCAACAGTAACTAGTAGTATTGTTAACATATGGTATATGAACAGATAGAAAGATGAAATCGAAAATCAATACTACAATTTTTATATCTTGATGTAGTCTACACTTAAATCAATTTTCACTGAAATCAGACATAATCTTTGGGAGGAGTCGTGTGTTGAAAGATATCTTCACATATACTAGATGAAAACACTGACAGACAGACAACTGATCACTGAAATTAAAAATCCATACCAGGAATTATGTGTCTTGATGTAGTCTATGCTTCATCCAAATTTTGTTGGAGTTACACAAAAACTGTAGGAGGAGTAACGTTTCAAAAGAAATGTTAACATGTTGGGTGAACTTCCAGACAGATGGACAACTGATGATCAAAATGGAAAATTGCTACTACAAATTATGTACCTTGATAAAGGCTACACTTTAACGAAGTTTCATTGAAATCAGACAAAAATTGTAAAGGTAGCATTACGAAAAATGATTACATATTGTGGATAAACACACAAACAGAAAGACAGACAGGCAGACAGCCGATCATCAAAATGGAAAACTGATATCACGAATTATGTACTTTGATGTAGCCTACACTTGAACTAAGTTATACTGAAATGGGGCAAAAACTGTAGGAGGAGTAGTGTTTTGAACGAAAAGTTCACAGATGCCAGACAGACAGACAAGCACGCTCCAGAGAACTTGCTAGTACATAACCTCTTCTGGTCTTCGACCAGTGGAACTAAAAACAAACTGTAAGCCCTGAGCTACAAACATCAGGAAGTCCTTTCAAAAGTAAACAGTGTGCCTCACCCTGGCAGAGATAAACGTCCCTCACAAAAACCAGGTCACAAGGCTCTAGCTTCATGTCACTCATCTCACAAGACCCAATCAAGTACAGGCGAGGAGTGAGGGAGGGGCTTGTGGGTCCCGTCAGTGATTGGTCACTAATGTATACCACCCCAGAGCAATTATCATAAGGTTTCCTCTCTTTCTGGAAAGAGAACAAATTCACAGAAATGTACTTGATATGTACCATATAGATTCACTGTACATGACATAAAATTTCGTCCATGACTAAGTTCGGCCATCCTTAAAAACATGTTTTTTCGGCGTACCCCAACCAACCCTTCAAAAAGTGGACCACTCAAAAGTTTTTACTGATATTTGGATAAAAATTGTCTTTTTTCTTCTCCTCAACACGTGTAGGCCATGGTTACGCCCGACAAGTAGTTTTTTAAGGGTGGCCTTGCTTATTGTTGAACTATGTGACATATGGTGAAATATGTGATTTACAGTATTTATTCAGTTAGTGCATACATGTGCATAATCATAAATATGACAATAAGTGCTCTGACAATACGGTGCCGAAAATATGTTTAAACAGGAAAATGAATTGATTTCAGATATCAAAATAGGAACATTAAAAATTAAACAACAGACAGACATATATATACCCACCTAAGAAAACTAATTATGAAATGTCAGTTAAAATATAACCACATGTACTCTTGCTTGACTACAAATTTCCAATTGTACCCCTGCTCCTTTATGCATGTACAAAACTTCCAAATGTACTTGTACTAACTTTTAACGAATGTTCAAATATATTCTGCTCCACTTTATCAAACATATCCTGCCCACTCATTCTAACAAATTTTCAAATGTACTCCCACTCAAGACCACTTTCTGACCAAAATACGGTCAAAGCTTTCAGCATGAGAAGGACAAAACCCCAAATCAGAACAGAAAGGGAAATTATCAAAACTCAGATCAAATGTGCATGAAGGTTTCCGAGAACATGTTTTCCATACATGTTTAAAAGAGTCTTTTAAATATTTAACTATTAACCAAACATCAACGAAGTGAACGGAGTCAATAAAGACACATCTGACGGCACATTGGGCAACATAAGACCACATTTGGGGGCCATGCGATCGTCGAGTGCAAAACTGTGTTTTATACAAGAAGAATCCACTCAATAAATCTATAGATAAGTTGCCTTCAACTTGAAGCTTGCCCAGAGGGCTGAGGTCTTATTCTTTTCACCACAACGCTTCACAGAGAAGCTGGGTTTGAACTGAATTTGTCAAGGGCTAGGTAGCAGAGGCTTTTCACCCCAGGAGATGCTCATGTGCATGTAGGTCACTTTACTATACAGGCTTGTGGTGTACATAGAGGTACTGGTACTTTTGTTGTATTACTGATGTAGACTCATAAATGTAAGAAGCCTTAATAAGTTACAGGTGATTGCACAACCTGAAGCGAGCATATGTAACGCTGAAAACAAACAACCCACATTCTTAGCTGCAGCTGTGCTTTTGTGTGACAACCTGTCCTACCTTAGAGACTTCATCAACGTAAAACACTTTGAACACAAATGATCTCCTGCTATCACCATCTGTCACACAAGGCTGAAAAGGACAAATACAAATCAGATCAATTCACCTTTCAAATCCTCAATATATCTACACATACATCGTATATACAAACTGTATACAGGCCTTTTACCAGCTGATACAAAAGCAAATGTCTGACAGCTTTTCAGAATGGGTGGACTGTCAAAAGTATGACTAACTCACAATTAAAAACAATAATGAACACACGTGTCACACCACAAAGACGCTAAAAATCAAATCTCATTTCCATAGCAAGCTCTTCAGTAGACCAATCTATTTAAAAAAGCATAAAATATGTACAAAAGTAAAGAAGTACAAAAAATGAAAGTTCTCTTTTTCTTCTTTACTATTTAAGACATTTCCATATCTATTTATATCTATTTCCCATTATGTTTAACTTATATAACAGTGCTCAACCTGCACTCAACCCATAAGAATTTCAAGCTTTCAAACACAAAGTCGTCATTCCTTGCCATCATATGAGCATTACAATATCTCTGTGTAGGATTATATGATAAATAAAAAACAATGACTTGCCAAATAATTCAACACATTCTCAAGTTGATGTGATGTGGCCATTAACCTGAGGTCAGAGGTCAGTGGAAGGTCATTTGAAAGTCGAACTCCACTCCTCTCATGCCAGGCTTTCATAAGGTAGCAGAAGCCAGGAGCAGGGCGGGATACAGTCTGAAAAAGACATAGGGACATGCTAGTCTAAATCAGAAGCAAGTATATGGTACAAAACAGAGGTGTGATGCAGTCAAAAACAGAGGAAGGACACAATTTAAAACAGGTGTGATACAGCCAAAACTGTCACATGATACAGCCTATAACAAAGGCATGATACATTCTAAAACAGAGGCATGATATGGTCTGAATCAGAGGTGCGATAATCTAAATTCTACACCGCTGTGAAATGGGGGCCATGTGAAAATATACATATTAAATAGAAATGACCCTTCAAACAACATCAGCTGTGTCACACATCATACTGGCTGGTATCTTTACCTCCGCGAATAATAATCTGTCATGCTGTTTATTTCCTCAAATAAATGGATCTGAGCCTTTGTACTCGGTAGATTTAAGAATTACTGATTCTTTATCTCATCACTGTTGTTCATTTTAGCACAATAAATGTGGTAGAGTTAAAATTTTAGAACGAGCACCGCAGGCACAGTTCAGAGTTAACTCACTGTAAGATACAATAGAGTTCTATGACTTTTTTTTTAAGATGTTTTGGAGTTTTGGAGCTTACCTCAACTTGTGAGCTGGAGTCATTAGTGCTACTATCCAGTTCTGGCCGCGAGGTTTGTCTCCAGACACTCTCCAACACAGAGAACAAACAGGGATCCCTGGTGCGCATAGTGAAAAATAAAATAACAGACCACAATAAAAAAAACTATACAGTGCAATATCAACTTGATTATTGTTTGTTGTTTTATGCCTGCATACTCAATGATTTTTTACATGTGTGATGGCAATCGCTTTCATGGGTGGAAGAAAATGAAGGGCCTGAGGGAAATTACCGACAAGTTACTGGTGACCTTTCCCACATGTGAGGTACATATTATACTGTATGCACATCATATTAGTGGAAGGCAAGAGGTCTTGAACAAGCGTAGGCTGTACAAATATATATGCTGGCAACTGCATATTTATTTATTTATTCATTTGATTGGTGTCTTATGCTGTACTCATGTTCACTTATACGTTTATAAGGCCCCCTTTACAGTGAGAGATGGGGACTACATCTAAAAAAACCAATGCTGAAACCATAATTTGACCTACATTCAAGGCCAAGGTTTGAAAATGCACCAACACTGCCCTGGTTATTACAAGGCACTGATCTTAACTGCATAAGCCAAGGCCCACTCTCACACCCCTTGCCTGATCACTGAACCCGTGCCATGCACAGCCACAAATTGGGGAAGAATAAGGAGAATACATGTACATGCATACAAGAAACCCTAAGCCCTGATTCTAGTGCAAGTTTTACTGAAAAGTCACAGAGCACTGCTTTCTATTAAGTCCTCATGCACCCAACAGAAATTTACAAACATCAAACACCATTAGATTGTCAATATTCCTAAAGCTTTTGTACAGAAATGTCAAGGTCAATATGAGATTTTGTGAACATCTGACATGAACTATACGTACAGTGTAGTTACGGAGATGGAAATCAACACTTGTTGAAAAACGTATTTATTCATTTATTTTAATTGATTGGTGTTTTACGTCGTACTCAGGAATATTTCACTTATACGACGGCAACCAGCAATATGGTGGGAGGAAACCAAGCACAGCCCGGAGGAAACCCATGGCCATTCACAGGTTGCTGGCAGACCTTCCCACATTGGTGGGAGGCCTCTGGGTCATTACACTGTGCTTGCGCGCTAACCAACTGAGCTACTGAGGCCTCTTGAAAAACTTAACATTTACACCCGAAAGTCTTAGGTACAATTACTTCTCATAGTATCACCAGTAATGCTAGTTCTTTTATCAACACTTGAACAAAGATCTACATTTTGCCTAATTCTTTGCTCTAAAATCCAAAAGGGCCAGAAAATCTGCCAACTGGAGGAAATCTTCACTGTCTGTAGGTGACTGATAAGCTTCAATATGTCATACTGTAGATGAGTCAATGGGTAATGTGATAGGAAGACATGTCATTACAGTTCATAGAATAAAGTCCTGTTCCAGAAGTCTTGGAAATGTAGATCAACATCCACAGTAAAATGTCGTCCTCCCTTTAAACTGCTTGTCACAGATAAAAATCTCCATAATGAAAACTCTGAGGACTACTGACCTCTCCTTGTTGGTCCTGCTCTGTAAGGTGACAGCTGTCACTCTAATGCCTTGCCCCTCCCACTGCAGTACATCCTTCCAGTTCTTCAGATGGTTGGAATGGTCAGGTAACTGGATGAGAGCAAACACTCCATGACTGTCCTCTGTCAGAATACTCCAGCTGAAAAGACAGACATCACAAACATAGAACAGGGTTTGATCAGACCACAGCACAAATATGTTGTCAAATATTTATATCATTTTCAACCTGGTGTATGTTATCATCTTGCTGGAAATTTTACCTCAAACTTAGCCTGGTGGAAATTTATTGATATTTTTCATTCTAGTGAAAACTTAGGAGAAAAGACAACAATAGACCAAATGTATATACGTACTGTAGTACTGTAGAAGTAGTGTTAAATGATCTGTTTTCCTACTGATTACAAGACAATTCTAATATACTTTAAAGCCATTTTCACCGAGAAAGTGGTTGTGGAATATATCTGGGGTTATTCCACAAGGTCTCCACCAGCAGGCCTCAATGCGTGGCCTTCGGTTGTAATCACAAGGGGGATCATACCTTGCATGAGTGTGTCACCTCTAATACTGAAGAGCATAGGGTATGGATGATGCGACATCATGTTTACCATTTCTCTAAAATAGCATATACCATGGCCTTGTAAGAATAGATTAAAAGGTGATTGCTAGAGTTATCAAGCACACCTTAAAAAATGCCTGTGCTCATTCAGGTCTGTATGGACTCCTCTTCTGAAATAACTTTGGTTGTATTTTTTGTTGTCTTTTCTTTTAACTTTATTCTCACCCAGTTGGGACAGTGACATTACTTCAAAGCAAATGACCATGTTTTTGACTTAGTGGAAAGACAGCTTAATGTTTAACACCTTGGGAAATTAACTGTCATTCTCAACACACTTAAACAACATTCCCAGCATAGTAGAATTTTCACCTCATTCCCAACCCAGTCAGAATTAAACCTTATTCCAACTCCAGTAAAAGTTTATCCTCATTCACACTCGGCTGTTCAGTCTCACTCCTAGCATAGTGGAATTTGAATTTAACATTATTCAAGGGCATGATGGAAATTTTACTTCACTCCACATCAGACAAAAATTTATCCATATTTTAGCCTTGTGGAAATTTTAATTCCATCCCTAAACTGATGGAAACTTAGCCATCCAATTCCTGTGAAAATTTACCTCAGACTGCCAAACTGGGGATGGAGTGCTGCATCATTTAAAATAATGCTCATGGATGCTTCATTCTTCAGTGCTTACCTGAGATGAAGTTGTGTTTTAAGTCTCCGGCAAAACACCTTGTGGATGGTGGCCTGGAAACTTAGATCTTTATCTGTACAGTGACCAGTCTTCTCAATGCTGTCTAATATAGACTCTGACAACCTCGGACCTGCGATCTGCGAGTTCAGCACGGTGTGGAGCCTAGAGTTATCTTCTCCTGCATTCCTAACAGATGTGCTCTTCGACACAGGCTGTAAAACGGTGGTAACTGGTATGAAAACCAGAAAACATCCACACATTCTCTAAATGATTACCCACTAGGTCAAGAAAAATGAAAACATGCTTAAAATCTGGACCGGTGGTGTACTGTAGTTTATAGTTAATAAGTGTTACCAGAAATGATAAAGTATTTCGAAAATAACCAAACAAAAATGACAATCTTTGTGAAAGAGACAAAGCCAACAAATATCATATCTTTCATCATACTCTTCTGTAACACAGAGTACTTAACAAACTTTTTGCTAAGAAAACTAGAACCGTAATTGGCTGAACAGTTTTTCTTCAGTATTACACGTATTTAAGCATGCAGGTTACCAGTGTGTCCGTGGAGAGAGATGTAGGACAAGGGTATAACTGGACTGGACAAGTCTTTGGCCGGGGACAGTCACCTAAACAAACAAAATAACACTACTGTAATTCCACAGTCCTAGAGTTGTAAAAAGTACAAGAGTTACCCTCATAAAAGCCATACAGCGACAAGTATACAGCTAGATATTGAATCTGTCTTTAACAGTTACTTGTCTTTTACACTCTACTCAGCTGTTAAAAGCTGACATAGCATGACCCCACAAACTTACAATACTTGTAAGATTAACATTCCAATCTAAATACAATGCTAGCCAAAAGTACACAAAGTAATCTTCACATTTAATTAATTAAAGTAAATTTATCTCTTTATTCATCATTATCATGTTTTTTCTTGCGAGAGCGGACATCTAAAATGAAACTAGAGCATGAAGGGGTTGCGTGTCATACAAAATTCACCACACACTGACCATATTTTGTATGAAAAGGTCCTTTTGAAGAACCAATGAGCTGTAAATGACCTAAAATTTTGCCAAAGAAATTGCATTTTTAAAAGCAAATAAATCCGAAAAAAAAGTTTTACCTATTGGTGCTGAAACTTGTTTACTTTTAAAGTCGAGTATGATCGAATATGATGATTTCTACAATCAACGGAACTTTCAGAATCTGGAAAAACGAGCACATTAGACTTGGACAAAATTTTAGGTCATTGCGTCTCATGTTTAAAATTAATTGGTACACACTTGTGAGATTACCTTATACACACTTGCGAGATTACCTTGTACACACGAACACCTCCACACAGCTGTGAATGAGTTCACATCTTTGTCATGAACTGCAGCACCATGGGCAGCTGATTCACAGGCACCACTGGGAAAAGGGTCTGCTACAGAGTAGTACACACACAGTAGCACCTGGTGACCCAGTGCTGGCATATCTAACGTCTGCCTGGAACCACACAGCATGACATAGTGATATTAATATACAGTACATTATAATTTGTACACCTTTATATTCAGCTCTGAATACTGTTCTTGTGAAGAGTAATCCTGTAGTGTTTGTCTGTGTATGGAAATCCTAATAGGACATTAAATATCTGCATTAAGGCCATAGAAAAGTAGGTGTGACGTCACTGGTTAACATCATCATCAATATGGTCCATGAAACCCACTACACAATCAAAACATACAATCAAAAAGTTCACTTTTACGAGGTTTTTCACCTCAAATATCCTGCCCAATTCCACTGATGGGGGTTGTGCGATCACTTATAAAAAACAACCTACAAGTATTTATTTATTTACTTGATTGGTGTTATGTGCTGTACTCAAGATCATTTCACTTTATGTGCCAGCATTATGGTGGGAGAAAACCAGACAGAGAGCTGGGGAAACCCATGACCATCTGCAGGTTGCTGGCAGGCCTTCCCTGATACGGCCAGAGAGGAAGCCACCTGTTTACAAGTAAAACAAGAATTCATAAGTACAACTGCATGCAGGCTAATAATAAAAGGCTTTTAGTTGGTTTATTTATTTATTTATTAATTTATTTAATTCATATTGTACACCACACTCAATATTTTGCTTATATGACGGCAGCCAGCATTATGATGGGAGGAAACTTGGCATAGCCTGGGAGAAACTCACGGCCATCCACAGGTTGCTGCCAGACCTTCCCACATAAGGCCGAATAGGAAACCAGCATGAGCAAAACTTGAACTCACAGCAACCGCATTGGTGGGAGGCTTCTGGGTCATTGCGCTGCGTTAGCACACTAACCTTTTACTTGATCGCTGCAGCCTTTGTGAAGCTGCTTATCATTATTAGAATGGCTGGTAACATTACGAGATTGGAGAGCAAGTCTAAAAGTCTCTTCCAAATGCTGGAAAGTACTTAAGAAAGAGGCTGGGGGAAGGAATTATGAGAATTTAGCCTGGGTATATACACCTATTCAAACAGGTGAAGGTGTAATTGTACTACCACTAAATGGGCATGTGTACTTACCATGGAGGGTGTATTCTGACAGCTACTCCTGTCCTTAGTTTGTGAGAGTGAGCGGAGTTCTGTGCAAACATCACCCTGACAAAAGACTGGTCACCTGATTGGCTGATGCCATCACGTGACACTATGGTACATGTGGCCACATGAAGGGAGCAGCTAGTCTCTATAGAGTTCACCTGTAGTCTAATGGTCTTATTGGAATATTCTACAAGAAAAGAAACAATTTAAAGTATGAGGCGAAAAGCAATTTGGAATCTGAGGCAAAACGAATTTGTAGTCTGAGGTAAAAATCATTTGTTATCTGAGGAAAAACCAATATGGAATCTGCGGCAAAAACAATTTGGAATCTGAGGCAAAACTAATTTGCAGTCAGAGGTAAAAATAATTTGGTATCTGCGGGCAAAAACAATTTGAGATCTGGGGCAAAAATAATTTGGAATCTGAGACAAAAAACAATCAAAATTAAAAGATAGAGAATTCTGTTTTACCTCTGGCTCATACTGACTGGTGTATCACACCATACTCAAGAATACCACATCCTAAAGATTAATACAAAGTGGATTTAATTTAGACAATGACATCGCACAAATGGCCTAGAATGGGCAGTCAAAGATGGTTTTACCCATTGACGTGTCCGCAGCCCCGGATTGTAGCTCTCGTACTTTGTGGTACCACACAGTCTGAGCAGACTTCTCTCTGCTCTGTAGTTTACAAAGTTGCTCTGCCATGCTGCCTCTAAATCAAAAAGTCATATTTATTTATTTATTTAGTTATTTGATTGGTGTTTTATGCCGTACTCAAGAATATTTTGCTTATACGACGGCGGCCTGCATTATTGCGGGAGGAAACTGGGCAGAGTCCAGGGGAAACCCACAATCATCAGGAGGTTGCTGGCTGACCTTCCCACGTATGGCCGGAGAGGAAGCCAGCATGATCTGGGCTTGAACTCAAAGAGACTGCATTGGTGGGAGGCTTCGGTCATTGCACTGTGATAGTGCGCTAACCGACTGAGCCATGGATGCCCCCACAAAGTCATAGTGCAACTGTTTAGTTAACAAAGTAAAGGTGTGGAATGTTTGACATCTTTTTTTTATTCTCGTCTTCATGTATCTTTCCTAGAACAACCAACTACTTACCATGTCATCTAATATCATTAGGCTAACTCAGCATTGGCTGTGCACTGATACATCAAACGAAACAAGACTCCTGGTCAAAGCAAGGGACAACTCATACAATGACATACTACCATATATGAACAAGTTTGTGTACTTAAGAGAGGAGAGAAGATGCACTCTTCCACAATACTGAGGCCACCTAGCAGTCGATTAAAGGCAAGTATTTTTTTGTCTGCACCAATTTCAGCTGTGCTCTTCTGATTGTGTGAGCTGTGATGTCAATCTCAATCTCTCGGTCAGTGGCAAAGCATTTGTGAAACGTGATGTGTTTTGGCTGAAGTACCAGTATTAATTCAACAGAAGTCATCCGAAAAGCTCTTCACTGTGATAAATTCGTTACAAGCTTGTTGTGTAGGTATACTGCCTCATATTTCGTCTCAAAGAACAAACATCAATATTAATCTTCTCAATGAAATATCAGGCCGTATACCCACACGACACGCTGGTATAACTTATAGTATTCCTATAAGCATACAAACACCAAGTCTAACCTGATATTTCAGTTCTACATGAAACTCTACAACTAAAACCTACAGATTGCGCACATCACCAGTGGCTAAAATGTACAGATTTCATGATTGACAACAGCATTTCTGTCACATGAACATTTTGTAAAACACAAATATACCTAGAGTACTTCTTCTTCTTCTTAGCAGAATCTTCTAAATTCTCTGACATGTCATTGGAGGAGGTGTTTTTTTTGGGTGTTCCTCCCTCCCACTGAATATTTTTTAACCAATCTCTAGCCTTCAATTTACCAGCTGCCTGTGACGGAGAAGTCTTGGGAGACGTGGTTTGGGAGGACCGGATGGAGATATCGTCTGATGCTTCCTAAAATGTAACTCTCATGTCAACTTCCAAAAGGACACACGTCAAGATTAAAGATAACAAAAGTTTTCAGAATGTACAGAATGTTTTAGAGGACAACACCTGTAGTCAGATAAATGATACACCAACACAAGTTCAAAGAGTCGCCTTACATGGTTGAATAAGTCGCTCTTTCAAACGAAAACAAACCCACCACCAGCCAGTATGCCACCAGGAATTAGATTTGGCCCTGGTAAGGACAACAGCTAGTGACCATGTGATCGAACTCCCTTCTACTGAATGGTTAACCATCAATGTGTGGCTTTATTTATGCTTCATCCACATGTATGACATCTTGAACTCGTGTACTGGTGTGGCCAGAACAAAAGACAATCATGGTCACGTAACAGAAAAGCAACAAGAGGTTATATTGTTTTGCTAGAGTTGCAAAATTTTGCACCCGTCAACTTAATACACTTTACCCATGCCATGGGATACTTGGATGGAATTTTATAAATGTAGGTAAATGTAAGTTTCATAATTATTTTTCAATGACATAATACAGAAATATCTGTATCTTAAATAAATAGGCTACTGTATTCTCAAAGAAGTCTCACGCCTTTCATATTTTTTCTGTATCCCTATGGAGTCATGGATTCTCGCGCTGGCTGATAGCAACACTTGTCAGCAATGTAGGAGTCAGTAACTTTTCTTGCCTTTATTTTCCAAAGAGTTCTAACGATTCAGCAGTTAACAACAACAACATATGGAAAAGTTTCTCATAGCATAATTTTAAGAAAATTAAATTGTAATCTCTTGCAAAATGAATCGAAAATGACTATCTAGCAATCAACATAAGGCAAGTATGTTTTTGTCAGGGGCAAAGCGTCCATCAAAATGCAGCGTGTTTTGACCTAAAAGCTGGTATTATTTTAATCAAAGTCGTCCAAAATGCTCTTCATTGTGATAACTTCATTATACCAGAGTGTTGTATAAGGACTGACATTTCGTCTTAAAGATCAATATTTCCGCTCTCCCTGTGCGCTCATGAAATTATTAATCTTCTTAACAAATTACCCACGCAACACGTTGGTATATCTTATAGTATATAGCTCACCCCTGAGAGTCGTGACTGACTGTCTCTCTGAGTGCTTACTGCTTCTGACTCGGAGTCGTACGATGAAATACAGTCACGTAAATCCTGTAATATATAAATAGTTCAAGAGCAAGGGGGTTCAGTATACACAGTGTTCACATCAGTTTTTATCAGCATGAAAGCAGAATGATGTGATTTACACACAATTTAATACATGGTTTTCAGACATGGTAGCAGGTTTTTTCAACACAAAGACAGGTACCTTACTACATGAAATGATTATGCTGTTAACTGCATGTACAGATTCTTAACATTTTAATTATTAACCAGATCAAATCTAATTCATAAAGTTTTTAAAAAAGCAATCAATTAAGTATCAACAAAACAGAAAACTGAAAACTACATGGGTACAGAACAGTGCCTTTCTTTACTCTTTTTGTCTAAGATTTTTTTGATCAAATGAAATACCTTTTTCATCCAAAACAACATGTTAATGTTTGAGTAGATGTAGCTAGATCAATACAGTCTGCAAAGTTTAGCCTGTGGTTCCAACATATCATCTGTCTCGATGATGTCTCGATGTGTGTCTCATAAACTACAGGAAGGGTCTTTTTTTAACTAAGATGCATACAACACTTTTCATAACAGGTACTTTGAGTTTTATTCTCGTCAATAAAGCGACGCTGAAGTTATCTGCGTACCTTTTCCCCAGCCTGACATTGCTTCAAATCCTCTGGCATACTGGGTGGTGATCTCCTCCCCTCTTCTTCACTGTCTATCAGCTCCACATCATTTGGTGTCACATTGCCAACTTCTGTCATTCGCTTGAGCTTGGTCTTCTTGCTGTGAGCACTGGCATTGCATCTCTTCTGTTTTTTGATGGTTAAGTTCTTCTCCTTTAAGAAAACTTTTATCCATTATTGACTTATGGAGTAAGTTTAAGAATACGTCACTCATTAGAAGCCAGTCAGTTATATGGGTGGAAAAATCTCTACAGAGCTGGGTAAATGCAGGGACGAAAACTATCAGCCTATGGCAAGTAAATCACAAACATTCCCACACAAGGCAAAGAGTTTCACCCATGCAGCAATTTGAATGTTTACATGTGTGTCACAAAATTGTGGAGGGTTAGCAATCTCCAACAAAATCCATTTAAGACCAGCAAAAATGGCCACTCAAGTGCTTTCAAACACTTATTGCCAACAAGGCCCCAGGAACAGTGATGGTAGTGGCAGGTCAAGAATTCCTGTCCCAAGGCTGGTATTGAGCCCCTACCCTCCATTAATTCCCTGCCTGGGGTCCCCTAGAGAGTAACAGACATGCATCTTCAACTTAAAATAACACTCAACATCCAGAAAAAGAACCTAACCAAAACATCAGCAATGCAAAAAGAATGAAGAATATAATTTGTGAACTTTTTCAATTCAATGTTACTTCATGGCAACATGTTTATACTGAATCACTGAATGAGTGATTAAGTATTACCATAAAGTTGGTATTGTTTCATCCATATCATAGTAAATATACACCACAGTACAGAACTTATCTTTTAAGATAACATAATAACAGATATTAAAGATTAAATACACCTGAAAAAATACGAACAATAAACCAAGAATGAATGATTTACATATCAACATGTGAAACAAATCTCATGCATAAAATTACACTGTATGCATTTTGAAAGTTACCTCAGTTTCACTTTCACTTCCCTCACTTGATAGACAGCTTATAGAGATTTGATCTGTGAATAGTCAGAAAGTGACATTATGGTAGTACCACAGTGGGATACATGTACAAATATCTCTAATCAGACAGCAGTTATGGTGAATCAGAATGACTGAAGATATTGTCCTTGATTTAATAAATACAGCTGTATGTCTGAATTCTTGCTCATCCTGGCTGATACTGAGAGGTAAATTTATACTAGAAAGTTTTTTTTTTAGATTTGATTGGAATGTATGGTGATGTCCTAGTGGAAAAATATAAGCTTTAGCACCAAAAGTAATACTTATTTGCCCCTAAAAATGCATTCCTTTGGTTGAAATTTAACATCATTCATCGTAATTAAGCTTAGTGTTTATTATTTGAAGGATCAGAGAAAGAATGTAATTGGTAAATCAAGTCTTATTCCCAATATCACTAACGTTAGGTGTTGTCATCACGAGAAAACCATGACTCTCAAGAAAGGCTCGATAATCTCACACCATAACAACTTGTGTATGACTTACCTGTCTCTTCATTCACAAGAAGATGTGTTTGAGGTTTTACAGGTGATATATCTGATTTCTTTCGTTTCCGTTTATCCTTACCCCTAAACGACTGTGTACATTTGAAATCCTCAAAACCCTTGCCAACTGTTTTCCAGTTTTCATTTATGTTCTGTTGAGCTAGATTCCCATGATGTTTGTTTTTGTCTTCTTGGAAACTGTTCTCAAATCCTGTGGAGAATGTCCTAGGATTACGATGAGAAACTGACTGATTTCTGTCTCCAAACTGTAACTGAAAAAGGACAAAATGACAAGCTTTTAAAAAGAAATAACATATCATGTTATTCAACCTAGCACCATGGGGCTAAATGTAAGTCTGTGATTATAACAAAAAATTATACATGTACAAACATTGTTTGCCATTCTTTGTCTTTAAAGCCAGTATCCCAATCAAACATCTCAGTCTTATCAGTTCATCTGCCAAGCTTACCTCTGAATGTGTTAAACACCACAGTTAGAAAATGCATAGTTTACCCTGTTCAAATTTATGCTATGATCTACAAGTGCTTCACAAAGTTAACATTTGGGTAATGGTTAATAGTACAAATTATGTGCATCTCCACTCACACACAGATACAGTGGCCGTTTTGACTGGGTACCCAAAGTACCAATGCAGTGCTACATGCACTCCATTCTTTCTGCATCACCATGTCAGTGACAAACCATTCAGTACCATACAGTGACAGTTTTCACAAGAAGGCTTGGACCATGTCACTCGCTACGACAGTCGTAAGCATGTAAAACTGATTCAAGTAGGAATGCCACTTGTATCAGAGCTACATGTTGGCACCTACAGCTAAGACAGACAATTTCTAACTCTGTTCATGTGATTTTTGACTTGAAATAAGAGACAGGTTTATTGTTTTCATTAGATAGCCTGTTTTTACACACCATGACTTATTGGCAATATCTTAACTTCTCAAGCTGTTATTCTTTACAGGTCATTTGATTTTGATATGTAATATATACTCTTGTATAACATGTAAATGCCGTAATAATGTACCTGAAAAGCACACACAGATTACTAGGCCCTATAGTTGCTGCTTCAAGTGGCCACTCATCGCAGAAAAATATGTTAACTATGTGTTAGGAAATTTCGGCCTTCACTTCAAGGGCGATAAAAAAAGGTCTGATTCAGAGTGACAACATTTTCACTTCTAACTGATGCTCCTGAATGTTTCTTGGGTATTGTGTTATGCAGTGTTTTCTCGAGCAGTATCTGTGCCTGAGTGTGTGTTCATATGTCACTACACAACATAAAACACATTACCATCTTGTTCATTACCGTTTGTGCCATGCGCAGACCTATCTGCTTTGCATCATGGTTTTTTAAGGTTTCCAGTTTTAAATGGACCCTGAAACTCTGGCTGTGACAGCTGGTAATCAAATTATTTATGCGGTAAATGAATAAACAGAGGATATTACACAATGATTGAGTGAGAGGCAGAAATCATAAGCCACACCATATGATGTTGCAGTGGGTTTGTATTTCTGCCTTTTGTGAGCAAAATATTCATGGTATTCAACCCTGATGGTGCAATATTCCATTTGTTATTCAAATTTTAAATACCATCATTTTGTGTATTTGAACAAGTTAAGCAGCACTTCAGATGTAGGTATTTAGCAATTCCACTGTGTGCAGCGTGGCCTGGTAAATAATGTCTTTTTTGACATCATGTCATATTGTGTTCAAGTTGTGTGAAGCAGGAACGTCAAAGTTATCTACACTTGTATTCTGACGTCATTTGGCTGAGATCAGATTAGAACGTCAGAAAACAAAATGTTTCTTTTTTAACGTCATCGCCACCGCTAGTGGAACTAAAGAGTAATACCTAAAGTGTTATCTACATGTGAAATAACACTATTTATCAGTGATGGGAATCTCGACATTTCAACAATATAACAAAATGTGATTCAAACTGAATCCTAATGATGTTCTTTTAACCAGGGACTCGGATGCCGACTTAAGTTCATTTTACAAGGGGTCCAGTTGTCAAACGTTACATCATCAACACATGCAGTGGAACAATGACTTAGTCACCTAGGCCTTAGTTTTCTCTTCATGCAACAAATTTCATCTCCTTGAAACTACTTCAGTTGAACGTAGTCTGGCTCCGCTATCAGCTTACTTTTCTCTTGATAAATGACTGTTTTCCAAACATCACGACCGTGTCTTTGTTTTCAAAATATTCCCCCGCAGAATTCAACTTCCCGCAATCTAAGCGCAGTCTGGCATGTGAAGGATTTATTGACCTCCAGTAAAGAAGATGTACAATTCATGGGAAGTAATCCACTGCGGGTGGCTGGAGCATTATTAAATTGGCTAAATTTCAGTGTACTGCAGACCCCCTTTTCATAAGCTGGTAGACGGGCAACTTCTGTATCGATGTAAAATTCTTTAATTTACTTATTTGGTTTTTCATTCATTTCACAAATGTAGTTTCGCCTTTTGGAGTGTGTTTGGGAGGGGGAGGGGTGGTGTGAAAACTTCTGCTTGTCCAAAATGCTCAGGCTGACTGTGGAGTTAGAAACTTGTCTCCTGTGTTTTGGAAAGAGGCAACTCCCAAAGCCTTACCGATAACCACAATGACTACATCAAGCAAAAGTAATCATACCATGAAACAAGTACCAGTACTTCTGTTTTTCTCTTTTCACTACAATGAATAAGGAAGGACAATGTTTATCAAAGGTGGTGGGGGGTGGGAGATCTGAAGGTTTTTTTTTTATCCATTTCTAAACAGGAGGTCAATACATTTTCTTTCTACATTTCTGACATGGCATTTTTTTAACACAATAAAAGAATTGTCTAATGAGATAATTTTCTACATTTCTGTGTTTTTCAAATGGCTACAACTTGCCATGTGCTGTACAACAGTTTTTGAGTCAGGATATAGAGGAATTGTTCATCTGACCTCCACATATTAGTGATTATGGTATTTCCTTAAGGCCCAAATAGTCATACCAGGAAGGAAAAACATCGATGGACTCATTCTTTGGCAGAAAAGACATGTCCAGCATCAGGGAATTAGCCATTCTGATCACCCACTTTACACAGAACCACCTCCTAGCTCCAAATGTGTTCTGTGTGACAGCATTACTCTTGTTTGGGTCAATTGTACGCATGTGCTCGTTGTGATGATTTGGCTGAAATACACCATGTCCTGCCTGTGAGATGTTATTTATTGGGAGGATATTCGTTATTCACGCTCGGAGAAACACACCAAGATCTGACGGTCCTGGGGTCGGTATAATGTGACAGGGTGACAGGGTTTGTACTGATCTAAAGTTGTGACAGAATCAGCCAGAGTCAGATTTGAACATGCAACCTCACTTGCCACTTGCTGATTTCCTGGTGTAACTTACAGCAACACTTTAAGCAAATGAGCAAATGAGCCAAATGGCAGGCCTTGAAACATACAAAATAATTATCACAAAATTAACGAACACAATTCAAGCAAGTAAACGTATAAATTTCAAGAAATGTTTTAGTTTATTTCTACATGTAGGTATGAATGAATTATACATTAAATTATTATACATAAATGTACAGACAGGTACGTACATGTGTGCTGATCATGACAACATTACTACGAATATCACAGAGGCTTAGGTTTTAAACAAGTATGAACCATTGGATAGATTCTCTTGGCTTAATTGTAGCCTACATGTATGAAACAGTTCTTACAATTTGTGTTACAGAAATTGAAAAGAAAGTAAATAAAATAACAATAAAAAAAACCCAAAATACCATTAATACAAATGAAGTACACAGCGACGGATTAACAGTTTTCAAGGTCCTTTCCTGTAACTGAAGGCACTGTAAATAGACATCTGAAAATGGGGTACATTTCAATGTGTGCAGCAGGTCAGTCATTTCAGTGACATATCATACAGTGTGGGGGCCATACTGGATTATAACCACTCTGAAATTTGTTAAACTTGGCACTGTGGTAAAGGTATCATTCAACACATTACACCATATCTGGTTGATTAAAAGCTATTGTCATACAGTTGCTACTGTGTATTTAGATGATCAAACCTGAGTCTGCCACTTTCACAAACTCCTACATTCCTTTCTGAGATCTTCCTTGTATACAATATACATCGCTAGGTCCAAGATAAAACACATTAATCTGTTGACAGTACTGTCCATTATAAATGTCTTGACAGTATGTGTCTTGCTACACTCAAGTGTACATTAATTGTAAGACACTTCAGCTGATGTCTCTATACTAGAAAGCTATGTCTATGGTACATTAATATGAATAAGAATAATCACAAATGCTGGCATTGTGAAAGTTATGACATCAGCCACTGATAAAAAGGACAATGCTTGTAAATATCCCAGTTTCAAGATTTTTCAGTAAGCTCCGTTAAAGTTTTTGTTGGAATGAAACAGTACTTTAATTTCAGTGGCAAAACATGGTAAAAACAAACAAAACCAGCATCTAAATGCAAAGTAATAAATTACTGTAATTAATATTACAGATTAATTTTCCACGACTACAAAAACACCATGCATGTAATCTGATATCATAAATATTGTAATTATCTCATTACAGGCTAGAATTCATGTAAAACTATATACTGTAGTACAAAAAACACATCACATGCATGTGTATACATGTATAACTCATAATGTCTAAAACTTCATTTTGTAAAAGGATATCAATTTAGGGTTATACAAACACATAAAGCACAGGTGACTACATGCATACTCCTCTTCAAATCTTAGAATCAAAATGTATATAAAACTACCCACATGTTTATTTGTGATTATAAAAAAAACACTATCAATGTACATTTAACCAATGTAAAAACAACACAAGACACAGGTCCACTAGTAGGATCACATACTGGTACAGTACTTACCATTCGAAGATTACTAACAGAGATAATTATAACAAAAAACATTATCCAATGTTTGCCTCCTTTTCATATCTTCAGAGATGTGTCATATGCCACATTTATGTTGTCTAAAAATGAACACATGCTTTTGATGTACGTGTAATTTGCTAGCGTCCTTAACTGGCATTTGTGATAATATAAAACCGGAATGGTTGGGGTTAATGGTTGGCAGTAATCAATGGCCTTATTCCCTAAATATCACAGGAACTATCAGGATACAAATGAAATACAAGTATATATAAGCATAAAGGCTTTCAACTCAGTAGAATTAAGTTACAAACAAAACCTAATGGTTGCACATAACACATGTGCCAACAACACAGACATGGTTTCTAGGATAAGTTTTCCCCCACATCAAGCACTCATTCAATGACTTCTCCTGGTCTTTCTAGCTCCTGTAAAATAAAATCATATGACATTTAACATTATTTTCATGAAATCCTGATTTTCTCGGTATATTTCCACAGACAATGTGTAATGCTTTGGGCAACAAAAACAAAATGAGTTCATGATCCTTAAATAGTGATACTGAATTCAGCAGAGTCTGAGGTGAGCAGGGGATACCTTTAGAGAATACCTGAAGTACACGTACTGTAAACTGGGATCACAGGAGTTAAGAATATGTGTGTACACACGTATAACTACCAGGTGTAGTCACTTACAAACTTTAGCATAAGGTTTCGTATTACAACAACACCAATTAATAAATAAACAATGAATACATGGCCACTGTATCACAATGAAATTTTCACGAATTGTTTAACCATGTAAACTATAATATCAAATTTACATCGATCACTGAATAATTAAGGTAAGGATAATTAAGGACTGACAAACAGAGAGGAGCAGAACAGTATGTGATGTTTACTCTTAACAATGTTAGCTTTTCACACAAATGAATATTAATATACACAATACAAACGACAACAATGGCCAAGATTTCTGTTTTGTTTTGCATAACACTGATGATGACAACAACTTCTCAATGAATTCAAATGCAGTGTGTGTCGGTTAAATCATCATGACAGCTCAATGATTGCTCAGTATTCCAACAACTGAAGTGAAAAAAACATATCTTGAACCACTGCAAGTGAGCAACAATACATATACAAACCCACAATGGTTATCATTAAGTGCGATCTTCGTGGAGGTGAACAATTCACAGGAACAACATACACCGGGTCAGTGTGCAGCACTTTCACTTTCAATATGAAATTCTTACCAGCTAATTGTTGTCTAGAAGATCATGCATGCAGCGCTACGAGACAAATTGCGCGTGAGCAGCTCTTACCAGTCTCGTCTCTAGCTTCAAAAGTCTCTTTTCTCTCTCTGTCAAATGCTTCTCAGTTTCACACAAGTCATGTTTTAATGTCTTGATTTCGTAGTTTTTCCGTTTCATCAACTCCTTCTGCATCCGTCTCTGAGCTGCCTTCTGTAAAGCACGAAATGGTCTTGAAATCAGTGGTCAATACATGATAAAAAGGCCCTGGGCAAAGCAGCCATGACACTGCCAGTTCATATACGATATAGTCCCTATAGGAATCCACAGCTTCAAGTACACGTACACCCAGGTTCATACAACTCATTAATTCAGTACCTTCATTGTAAATGACAACTGTGTCACTTGGAAAATTCAATTTCAATACACCATGTAGATTTTTCCTCATCATCAAACAGATATCATTCAGCTTTCGTTTATTACAGAATTTATAACCGAAATAAATTTCATACTTCTTTCTACAAAATTTGACTTTAGTACTGGTAAGGCTATTACCTTTCCCATGGGGTCCTCAGGTGGGCACTTGTGGGAAGAAGGGGAATAACTCAGGTGAGCTTTTTCATTCTCCAGATGGTATGTCTGAAATTCATGTACAGGGAGATGGGCACATAAGTCTTCCATAGTTGTGAGAGAGAGAGCTGTGACGAATACACAAAAGTCTGGCTATTTATTAACTGTTTGTATTTTTTTTCGTGTTTTTTTTTCACAGTGGTCATAACTAACATTTATATAACCAATAACGTATCTAGTACTGAAACTATGTTCTTGCATATTTGGACTCATTTGGATAGTTGTATTGATCTTTCCTCCCACCATAATACTGGAACCATAGTATAAGTGAAATATTATTGAGTATGGTGTAAAACACCAATCAGATAAATAAACTGTATTGATTTTAGATCATGTAGATAGGTTTTTTGAAGGTTCTTTTGAAGGTAGGATATTATATCCCACAGGAAATATGGAAGATTCACCACCAAAGGCATTATTTCCTGATATTTCTTTGCCTTTTGGGGGAAATTTGTGGTCATTTGCTGTAGGTTGAATGGAATTTGACAGACAGTAGCCAGATTTTACACAGACATTACCCTTTTCTGTTTAATAGCAGCATTCAGCCTCTTCTCCTGGTCCAGCTTGGACTGCGTGTTGTTCAAGGATTCGCGTAGATACTGGCATTCCTCAGATCGATTTCGTACGTCATGCTGTAACACATACACCAGAGCTACACCTGAACACCTGAACACAGCAACGATACAAACGAACAAATCTCCACCTAAGACACACAAACAACATGGCTGAGCATACCTCACTGTTATACATGGTATACAATCAGTGGATTTCACCTTAACATTTTCACCGTCACATTTGTCCTGCCATACAATTACACAAACTTTGCACACATGATCTTGCTTATTCTTTCAATACTATTGTGTAGGTGATGAAACATACATACCACAAGATTTTCTACTTGACTTCCTTTCTTATCAGCAAGTTCCTGAGCTTGTCTGAAATAAAACAAAAAGCATCAGAACACAAAGTTTTAACTGATAACCACTTAAGCACTGCTGAAGTCTGCTTTAATATTTTGTTTGTCTTATTTTTTAGATTTTTGTTCATGGCATTGATATGCAATACTTTATTGTAAGGAGACTTCTGAGACAAGTAATAAGATTTGACACTACCAAATATTCACTACCATGACAGCCCATCACATTCACGTAGGAGTAAGTTGCCATACCTTAACCTTGCCAAGTCCTTCTCATATCCCTGCAGCATTTCATCTTTGCGCTGCAGTCGCTCTGACAAGATTTTGACGCGCCTTGCTAACTGTTCACAGAGGTCTTCTCGCTCTTTCTGTAAGCGCCGCCGCTCATCTTTTGGGATGTGAGCCATGGATCGTGCACCAACTGCCTCTTCTAGATCAAGGCATGCAGCCATTTTCTTCAGTAATGCCAAATACTGAAAACATCCCAAATTTTTATCACAATCATGTACTAGTTTGTAATAAACAGTTCTAACAATAAACCATACATCATGCTTTGTGTCAGCGTAGTTGCTACATTAACAGTGAGCCAGTTTTACTGTCATGGTCCCAAATAATTAGTGTGGTTGACAAACTATTAGAGAGTTCTACGTGTACTTTTGAAACTTCATGCAAATAATCTGTGTGGGTGATACAATATCACTGTGTGTGCTGATATCAAGGTGCCACATTAATTTGTGTGGGTGATACATTATCACTGTGTGTGCTGGATGTCATGGTGCCACATTAATCCATGTGGGTGATACATTATCACTGTGTGTGCTGGATATCATGGTGCCACAGTAATCCATGTGGGTGATACATTATCACTGTGTGTGCTGGATATCATGGTGCCACATTAATCTGTGTGGGTGATACATTATCACTGTGTGTGCTGGATGTCATGGTGCCACATTAATCCATGTGGGTGATACATTATCACTGTGTGTGCTGGATATCATGGTGCCACAGTAATCCATGTGGGTGATACATTATCACTGTGTGTGCTGGATATCATGGTGCCACATTAATCTGTGTGGGTGATACGTTATCACTGTGTGTGCTGGATATCATGGTGCCACATTAATCCGTGTGTGGGTGATACATTATCACTGTGTGTGCTGGATATCATGGTGCCACATTAATCTGTGTGGGTGATACATTATCACTGTGTGTGCTGGATATCATGGTGCTATATTACCAGTATGGCTGACATCTTACTTAATGTGGATGACAAAGTAAGTAGGGGTGGCACCTATTGTGATCAGTGTGTTGTGTTTCATATTAGGCACATAAAAATCACCCCAATTCTTTTAATTACTGGGACAGATATTAGTAATGCCGAAAGCAAAAAAAGTAAACATATGGACATTTTGGTCATTAGATGGACTAACCAAGAGAGAAAAGAGAAAGTGTGTATTAATGTTATAACTACACGTACATTGGCTAAAAATGGCAGACCAGGTGTCCCAATAATAAGAAGAATTACCATAGTCATTCACTGGGAGCTTAAGATAAATCAGTGATAGGTCCCACATAAACAAAAGTTTCCATCACAAGTGTACTAAGTGTTTATCAATACATCCAGCTAGGGTCACATGTAACTCAGTGGAAGCTATCCCCAGCATCAGAACAGGAAGACATACCGTAGCTTCGCTGCTCTCTAAAGCATCCAGTGTTTCCCTGTGGGCGCTCCTCTCCATCTCCACTTCAGCCGTCACCGTGGGCATCATGCCACGCACCCTGTTTACTTCCCGGTCAAGGGATGTAACATTGTGCAGTGTGTGATCCTCGGACAGCAGCTGGTTAGCTCTCATCTCGGCCAGCTCCTTCTTCAAGATGATCACTTGCTGAAGGGCCTGGTCGTGTGTTGGCACTGGAGAAAACACAACGCCATGTGGCTTAACCAAATGACCAATGCTTGTTTCACTCCCAAGCAATAATATAACAGTGCATGATGTATAACAAGAAACTGCATGTCCATTACATATTTGCATTACATTTGTAGTGAAACTTACACTTATCCAGATGGATAGCACCCTACCTTCCAAACAGAGAACAACAGAGAAGATCGGGGAAATATTGGGCAATTTGTGGTAACACAGCATGGATTGAAAATTTAAAAATGACCATCAAATTTTTTTTAGATTTTCTTAGTTCTGAGGCAACAAATTTTAAGGTAGGTGATATCACATACTCAATTGCAAATAATAATACCTCCATACAAAAGGGGACGTAACTGTGAAAATAATTTTGATCAATAAGAACGCAGGATTATGGAAAGCCCGATTAGCGCATATGACATGAAAGGGGCCCTTAAATCATTACCATTCTATCTTCTGAATGTACGTAACACTCCTCAGATACCATTGTGAATTCCACTTGATTACAGACAGTTGGCTTCTGCCCCTTATTTTGTCAGTGCATAGACAAGAACAAAGAACTTTCAGGATACCAATGTGTGCAGATTTTGTCCGCACTCACTGTGCGTTGAATACCAAGGCGAAGGAACTCGGCTGCAATTTCACCGCTAGAGAGCAAAGGGCCCAGTTCACATCAGTCACCCAGCACTGGGTCGGTAAAATGTCCCCTTCTTCTGACGCCTATATGAGCAAACAGCTATGAAGCATATGTCTCGTAGAGAACACCTAAACAATTATCAGATGGCGTTTTATAAATCTTCAAAACTTACTCTTTTCACTACAATTTACGATATATTTCCCCGTTCTTGTGTTAGGATCAACAGAACTGTCAGAATCTGTCAAACTGAGTAACTTAGTCCCGCACAAAATGTTAGGTTAAGTTTTCATGTTTGTAATAAATTTAAATGTGTGTTTTCTACTCAAGCCCTTGTGAACTCTGATCAAGGACTATTAATTAAATTAAGCCACCTGAATTATCATCAACTTCAAGCTGTCAATAAAAGCAATGATGACAGAAGAGAATGAGCAGGTGCTACTCACGTGGAGGCTTGGTTTGTTCCAGGGACTTGACGCGAGCCCGCAGCTCTGACAGGGCCTCTCTCTGTCTCAGGATAACCTGCTCATGGCGCTCCCCGCGACACTGGGCACCAAGGGCGGTCATCTCAGAAGTAATGCGGCCCTTAAATACACACATCAAACATACATGTAAACCCAAGATCAAAGAAAAAAGCCTTTCTGATATTTTGGATAACAAGTAATTTGGAAGGAATGTGTCCCCTAATGGTTTAATCCCTCAGAATATTAGCTATCTGTAAATGTAAATTCACACCAAAACAGCTGGTCATATTTTGACTGAAAAAGAACAAAACAGAGAAAAAACTTGATCTGGAACATATCATAGTTAAAAGCCACTTGCACATATTATTTCAATTCAATATGACAAACAGCCTAGAAAAATAGCGATACTGAAAACAACTCAAAATTAGAACTCTAAATGTCTAAATCTTCATGGTAAAATGACGAAAAAGAAAGTCAAGAAAAATATCAATGTCTAGAACAGGCCAAACATGGGACTCAAACAACAAAAATTTTGTAAAAATTAAACAAAACTGCCTGACAATCAAACTTATTACGTATGCCAACTGTAGTCAAGTGGTTAAGACACTTGTTTTCTATCAATAAACGTGGGTTCAATCCCGCCCTTGCACAGAGAGTTTGTAAATTTTCATCTCTCGCTGCATTCTTGTGGGACTTTTCTTAACAATAAGCGGCTGATGTCACCTGGGAGGCCGTTTGCACAGTCTAACATTTGTTGATGTCCCCCCTAAACCAACAAGCTGTGCATATCTTGCATTAATAACTTGAAAATTCATTAATAACTCACACACGATCAATGATTTACCCTATATACTCTGGTTTCCTGCTCAAACAAAACTGGCCATCATATTAGTGGAACACTGGTGAATATGGTGCTGAACAACAATCAAATAATACCCTAATTCTTCTAATTATTGGGACACCTGGTCTGCCCCTTTAGCCAATGTACATGTAACTGTAACAGGAACATAGAGTTTCCTGTTCCCACATGGTTAGAACATCTAATGAAAAACATATCTATAACTTTACTTTACTGAAAAGCTGAGAGAGAAAGATAATTTTTTTGCTTTCAGCACCAGTAATACCTGTCCCAAAAATTAGAAGAATTAGGATAACATGTATAATTGTTGTGGTCACACAACTTGCTGTTTTCACTGTATCAATTCACACAGCATCCCCCTCAAATGAGCACAAATTTGACAACACTGTCAACTAAAGTATTGCAATCGGTATAATTACACTCCTAAAAAGCTATCCCCAGTTAGGAATAAATGACATACCAGAGTTTTACTTACTGCTGGCTTATGCATACTAACTGTGGCATATCTGCAAAGTTATATTTGGAATATCAAGCTGTACCTCCCTTACTCCACTTTTATGTATTTGGCCCCCTAAGGTTTCAAGCTTCCATATGTTCTTCTGAACATGTAGATAACATTGCTTTTTAATTGCAACATTATCAGATAAAAAAACATGTTTGCCTATGTATAAAAGAAGAGCCAAGAAAAGTCAAACCATGCCCAGGTAGATGATAGTGCTGATGTGGTGGCATGATATCACAAATGCGAGCCATAGAACAGTGTGTCTCAATCAAAAATGTTGTTAGCCAAACTCACCATATGAAGTTAATAGTGTCAACCTGTGCTGGATATATTAAGTTACATTGTATTTAATTCCCTGGTGTGATTTATAAACCACATCTGGGAGTGGTTTAGAGCTCTAGCAAGGGTGTGTCAATGATTTTATCTACTCTGCCAATGGCAACCCAGAATTACCGATAATCTAGGGACAGTACTGTCTATATGAGATGAAGTTATGTTAAACTGTACTGGATCATTCATCCAAATAACACAGTAAAGCAACATGATTCCCACCATGTTAGAAACAGTCTATCAAAGATCAAAAATTCAACTCACCTCGTTTTCTAATAAGTCCAATTGTTTTTTTTGCTCTTCCTTTTCCTCTTGTAACTTGGTCTCTAAACTTCTGATTTTACCCAAGTTGTCATCAATGTGTTGTTGGAATTTTCGAGCAATGGATTTTTCTTTGCTATGCAAAATAAAGATAGAAAATACATATTCTAAAATGCATATATCGAGCTTATACAGTCCAAGCAATCAACACAATATACTTCAGCCATAATAAATGTAAGCACAAATGAATCTTACTAATCTGGTAATGGACAGATACACTAGTGTATAAGAGCTGACAGTGTCACTGAAATTTGCCGTTTTGCTACTTCAAAACCGCAAAATGACAGGTGATTATTACAGCCAATCACTGCCAAATTTACCTGAGTTCTGACTCCAAATTCGTCACTTCTTCTTTCTTCTTATCTATAATCTGAGACAGTTTTGCCATCTGCTGCTTCAGTTCAATTATCTCCCCCTTTTGCTGTACAACTTGAGCTCTATTCTGTTCTATCTCTTGTTTCTGCTTCTCACTCATCTCACCTGAACAAGAAAGAAAACTACCCTGGAGATAAACTGTCAATACTTTCCATAATCTGCTTACTTTCACTTGAAGACGCATGCAGGAAACTGGGTGAAACATGGAGGAAGCTAACATTTCAAGTCAGATTAATGAAACATACATAGCTCACCAGTGGCATCAAAGAGATTATAGAAAAATGACTTGTGATATCAGGCAGAAGCCTGTGATATTAAATTTTAATGATATCAGATACAATGAGATGCCTTACCTCTGATAACAGAGGCAGGCAGACACCTTTTATTATATGTGTGATATAAGACTCCTAAACTGTGATATATGAGAGGCACGGAGACACCTTACCTGTGATATATGAGAGACAGGGAGAAGCCTTACCTGTGATATGAGAGACAGGGAGATGCCTCACCTGTGATACAGAGACAGGGAGATGCCTTACCTGTGATACAGAGACAGGGAGATGCCTTACCTGTGATATATGAGAGACAGGGACACATCTTAACTGTGATATATGAGAGACAGGAAGAAGCCTTAGCTGTGATACGAGACACAGGGAGATGCCTTACCTGTGATATATGAAAGACGGGGAGACACCTTACCTGTGATATGAGAGGCAGGGAGAAACTTTACCTGTAATATGAGAGACAGGGAGAAGCCTTACCTGTGATATATGAGAGACAGGGGGACACCTTACCTGTGATATATGAAAGACAGGGACACACCTTATCTGTAATATCAGAGACGGGGAGGCACCTTTTAATATATGTGTGATCTGAAAGCCTTACATGTGATATCAGGGAGATGGGCAGACACCTTTTAATAAATGTGTGATAGGGAGACGCCTTACCAGTGATGTCTGAGAGACGGGCAGAGGCTCCCACTAAATGTGTGATAGGGAGACGCCTTACCAGTGATGTCTGAGAGACGGGCAGAGGCTCCCACTAAATGTGTGATAGGGAGACGCCTTACCAGTGATGTCTGAGAGACGGGCAGAGGCTCCCACTAAACGTGTGATAGGGAGACGCCTTACCAGTGATGTCTGAGAGACGGGCAGAGGCTCCCACTAAATCCCGTCGTAAGCCATTAACCACGTCTGCCTGTTCTTTAAGTTTTCTCTTCAATTCCAAGTTTTCTGGCCTGAAAAACAAGGTGAGAATCACGTAAGACTTAATGCATAATAGAAACATTCCCCAACCATAAACCACTGATATAATATGGACTTAAAAGCCTAATATTGGAAACTGTTGCCTTGATTTATCATTAAATTACTGTTTGAACTAATTAAGATACAACTTGACCCTTATATACAACTGCAGTCAGGTCTATCAGTGTAGGAGCTGAAATGTCTTTAGTAAACCATGAACTGCCTCTCCCAGAAACTTATGGCCGTGACATTAAGTATTGTAGCCATAGGCAAACAAACAATTATGAAGGCCGTAATATCTGCTTGTGTCAAATTTTACCTTAATACTGAAATAAGCTGCTCCAAGGCCACAAACTCTGGAGAACTCTTTGGATCAATTATATCTCTTGGTTTATGAATTACGGCAGGTTTTTGAAGTGGCTTGTTTTTCAAGTCTGAAAGGAGAAAAAAGTAATCTGCATATACGTACGTACTTGAGAACTGTATTTACAGTATATCACGGCTGTGTTTTCCATTCCATGTTACTGTTTTGCCTGTTATTTTATTAAACAACTCATATAAATTTTGTACAAAAGAAATATTTTAAGCATTGGCAATAATATTAATTACACAAAAATATGGAGAACACTAATAGTCAATAAAATTCAATACTATAGATACAATAGTGGTTCGTTTCGCTTTATATTTTTAGATATACATGAACCTGAATCAGTGCAATTAAGATGAAAAAAGAACATACTTTGTATAGTTTTCTTGAGTTCGATGACCTCGTCTGCATAATCCTTGTTTCTCTTGGTCACTCTGGTCAAGCGATCTTCCATGGCACATATGGTGACCGAGTGCTGCTTAATTTGCTCCTTGTATTGGAGGACTTCCGTTTCTGTGTGCTGGCTGGCAGCCGATCTTTCTTTCTCTGCTTTCTCCATTTCTTCTGACTTTGCATTCTCAAGTGCTGTGATTTGCTGTTTAAGGGTGACCTCAAGCTGTTTGTATTCTTCAAGCTGCCGCACAGTCTCTGAGGCTGCTTCCAACTTAGACTGGTCTTCTTCGTGTTTCTCAGCAAATGACTGTAGAACAAAACACACACACACAATGTTTTTAGACAGCTGCAACTTCATGCTGGCCTGGTTGGTAAGTATGTTACAACAGTGAATCTCTTTTAACATCCAGAAATATAATGAATAAATATGACATCTAGAGATCTATGACATAAATGAAATAAATAGATATTAAAAATTTGTCAGTAGCTTCCCGTGCTATTATTCTCAATGCACTCAGGTAGAGGTCTGTGAGGCCTTACGTTCATTGAAGACCACTTGTCTTCCACTGATATGGCATATGTGTTTGTACCTCACTTATAAAGTTTCTACATCTATGTTAGTATAATCATTTGCTTACTTGTCGTAGTTTTGCCATGGCGGCCTCCAGCTCCTCTAGCTTAGCTCGCTCAGACTGGAGGGCATTTTCCCGCTTCTCAGCTTCTACAGCCCTGATCTCATCAATAGCTCGATTCAATCTCTCCTCACCTGTAACCAAAGCATGGAGGGATAGATAGGGGCATGTTTATCAATTGTTTCAAGGGGGACATTAAAGCCCTCTGAATTCCTTTGAAATAAAGTAAATAATAATTATTTGTCGTTATCCCCAGTCTTATAGGTACAGTTTTTTAGGTTCCCTACAGAAAGCAAATCTAGCATTTACACACACAAATTCATTTATTTATTTATATATTTAAATAAAGTACTCAAGAATATTTCACTTGTACAACGGCTGCCAGCATTATGGTGAGAGGAAACTGGGCTGGACAAAAACCCACACCCATCCGTAGATCGCTGCTAGAGAGGTAGAAAGACTGAGTTGGACTCACAGCAACAGCTTTTGTGAGAGGCTCTCAGGTCATTACGCTGCACTAGCACATTAAGCCCCTTGATTACGGAGTCTACTTTTGCTTGTTTAACACTGGTCACGTATATGGGTGAAGGAAGTAACAGCGTTCTGACAAAACCACCACCCTGCAGTACCCAAACTAGTCAGAGCTGGAATTGAAAACATGACCCCATAGGTCCAGCACCCAACAGCGAGTAGGCACTTTATCATCTGAGCCAAAAGGGCCCTCATGAGCACACAGAACAGTGGCAATGTTCAAACCCTGGCAAGAGTCATACTGCACCATTATACAGTACAGATTAAGCCTGTACCTTGAGGGGCTGTCCAATCCATTTTAATCAAGCAGCTTTTTATAATACCGTCAGTTGTATTCATTGGCTACATGTGCAATTCAGCATGTTAATTAGCTCACAAACAAAATGTTTGACATGGCTGAGATTTACAACAGATGCAACCCTTGTATTTTGTTAAGTAGAAACGCAGCACAGAGCTAGTCCAGATATCATTTAGACAGCAATCAGATAATCAATGAATGAAAACATAAAGGTATAAATCTACCCTAACTGAACACAAAAATATAAGCTTCACCCACCTGCCAAGTTGGCTTTCTCTACAGCGTCTGTGACTTTACCCTCTGTTTCAGATTTGATAATGTTAATTCTCTGCTCCATTTCGGCCTGGTGGCGCTTTTCGAGGGAGGCAATCTGTTCCGTTAGCCGGTCTTTCTCAGTGATTGATGATTCCCATTTAGCAAACAGTAGGCTTATGTGTTTGTCTGGGGCTGAAATTTGAAATGAGACTGAACTGTTTAATTGTTTATTTACCATTTCCCCAGGACTGAATTTAAAGACATGAAATACATATTTTTTGTTATACATATATATACTTTCAGGCAATTTTAATGGCCATTTTCTAGAGTTTATGACAGGCTTCCAAATAAAGGAATTTTATTTGTGGAATAACTTTGCACAAAATGTTATAAATGAATCGCAAAAATGAAAAGTAACTTTTTCCAACAGGGGCAGACATTTGTGGTTATGAGACTGGTGTTACATAGGAATGGCACAAAATGATTTTGTTTGGATCAGGGCAAGAAAATTCAAAGGCTTAGGATAGCAAACAAGTCCTAAATCTGAATGGCAACATTCTTTTGTGTGATCACAATATTGTCAACATGACAATGGTTAGAGCTGACAAAGATTACAAACATGCATGCACATGGTTAATGATCATGGGCCACTTTCAAAATTAGTGTATATTTTTTTGTAACTTCTTATTTTCACTTGTGACATTACCCCAATGTACATGTACTTTGATATGCCATAAGATGACGTGATGGTCAATTCAATTTTGTAAAAGTTTGCACAAAGAGACGTACAATCTGTTGAGATCTTGGTGTTGACACCACACTTCTCCAGGGCGGTTTCAATATTCTGCTCCCAGCTGCTGAATTTCCCCAGGAATCCCAGAACGACCTCTTTCAGCCACGCCATGGCATCCTCCTCCATTACAACAGACTCTAACAGCTTCATCTCATGGCTCAGTACACTCGACAGGCAACCTTTCTCCTTAATCCGAGTCTGAAATATGACCACACACAGACATTGTTTAGCAATTTACAATGCATTTCAACCTTTTTGTAACCTTACAAAAATGCATTATATCTCCTTGTCTATACACCATTACATTTGCCAGGATACCTTCATTCTTATGTTGAGGTTATTACATTACCGCAAAGACACAACTGAGGAAATTAGCAACAAGTAAATTTGGGGGATTTATGCCCTGCATTCATATTTATACAAAACTTATGCATCCAGCAGATTGGTTTGAACTTGATCTGAGAAGCTGTAAAATGAATATGCACACAACATTTGACCAAAATGGGACAATAGTTTTCAGCAATTATTGCATGAAAACCAACAGCAAATCGAACTCAGTAAAACTGTGCCAACCTTCAAAAAGTACGTGGAGAAATTGTGTATAATGTAAACCAGTGCCCAGACTTTCTACGTCTACAAAATGTTGGTCAAAATCGGTGCCAGTTACGTGTTTGAGTACAGTATATATGTTTTTAAAGCTGATTCCTTGTGTTACCAATTTGTGGTATTCAAGGGGAAAACGACAACTGAGGATGTAACCTACCAGAGTCTGGTCAAGATGGTCTCTCAGCTGTTTGACACAGTCTGAACTATCGGCATTGCTCAGCTTGGATTCCTGCAGTTCTTCTGTCAAGTCCTTTATTCTCCTACGCAGTTCGGTTCTGTCATCAATGAACTTTTTGAGAGTCTCTACTAGTTTGTCATCTGAGATCTCCTCCTCAGGAGCCGACGTATCTGGTGAGGAGAATGTCAGCTGCAGCACCCTGTTCCTGAAGCGTTCCATCTGGGGAGAAATTCAACCAAAGCTTTCATCATTTCAGCTGGACATCATGTTATTTTAATTCCTTGACCTCTTCGCACACAAGGTCAACTCTGAATGCATATTATTGCCTCTTTATAATTTCATTTTGGAAACCAAACTACAGTACTTGGGTTGGTCAACTTCAAGGCTTCATAAGAAGTACAATTGTTTCAGCCTGAACAGAGTGATAAAAGCCATGAGAACATGACTATCAAATAAACACAGTGTTATCATGTGAAAAGACTGAAGAATTGCAGTGGTCATATCTTAATATTTTTTACATTTATTTGATTTTTGTTTTAATGCCAGTCAAGAATTTTTTACATACGCAATGAAGATCAGACTTATGTACAGAGGAAAAAGCGGACTTTAAAATCTACTTTTTAACCACTATATATATGTACACATACACTGTACAAAGACAGCCAGTTTTATGGGTGGAGAAAACTGGAGTGTTCGGGGATAAACCACTGACCAGTGGTGAGTTATTGGCAAACTCTCTGATGTGTGATGTCATATTGATGGAAGGAAAGCAGTCTCCAACAAATGTCATGGAAGACTACACCAGACAGCAACCTCAATGACTTACTATGACCAAAGCCTCAAGAACAAGGTGAAGAGGGAATCTAGAAAAATCAACATACATTCAGTATGTGTTTGTTTACACCTGTACATGTCTAAGGCCCACTGGCACAAAGCCCACCCAGTGTTACGCCCTACTAATTACCAAGATGGAGTAATGTTTTCATTACTTATTGCTGTGGTAGATACAAGCATGTTACACTGTGGCAAAATTCTAACGAAAACTGGCACAGGAAAATTCCTATTACAAACAACAGATTATGGTTTTGCAGAAGAAGGCTTGTCAGGGGCGGTATATTATCACTCAGAGTACAGTTTGTAACTCTACCTTTTTGGACACTTGCTCCAAGTCCACTCGAACAGTTCGTTCCGCCCTTTCGATGTCGATGTACTGGGCCTTTGCCGCGTCGGCTTCACTCTGAGCTTTCTTCTGCTTGTCCGTGGCTTCGAACACCATTAGTTTCATCTTCTCCATTTCCTGCTTCATGGCTTCAATTGTCTCCTCGTGCTGCTGCACTTTGTTTTCTGCAGATTTGAATTTCTGAAAGATGAAAAGCATGATAGCATTGCAATACATTATTCAGGCAATATTAAAATGGTGCCCACAGAACGCAATACAAAGCCCTGCATTTCAATAGTGAATTGAGGGATTAAAGTGAGGGACTTTGTTAATATTTACCATAAAACTTGACTTGTTAGTGCATTAACACATAGTCAAGGCATGAGTATTTAGGTAGCAGACTGTACTTTTAGTGTCAATACTCAAAAATAGCAATAGTATGAAATCTAAACACAAAGAAACACCTCAGTGTCTTACTGGGGGATATAATGCAGACATGTGTAAAGATAACATGAAGATTAAACCCATGGCATGTGGATAATGAATGGCTTTCATTCAATCTCAATGAACCAATTTTATCTATTATCAGAAAATCGATGTCAGGCACATATGTTCTGTACGTATATTTAATGAAAACAGCTCTCTTACAAGCCTTAAACTGATCAGTTCCTTTTCTCTGGCATCTCTTTCTTCTTGAATCTTCTTCTGATCAGTTACCTTAGTTACCTGAAAGAATAAAGTTTAGTATGTAAAACAAACGCTAATTCTGCCAAATGACAAGTCTGATTTCACAAGATGTGAAAACTATAAGCAATGAACATTTTCTTAAGACTTTTTCGTGAACACGACCAGTTTCAGGGGTGAGGGAAATTGTAGCACCATTTAGAAAACCAACAACCTTTGGCCACTTACTGACAAACTCCCACGCGTGGCATATGACGTTATGGTTGAAGCAAGTGGTTTCCAGCACTGCTGACCATGAACGCTGGAATCTTTGGGAATTCTGAAGATTCCTTGCAGAATGGGAATGATCCTGTCTTATCTATCCCAAACATTGATGGCAAACATCTTAACCACTGCATTAGGAAGACCCACCAGTGACATGCAGATGGCCTTGGGTTCCACCCCCTGCCCACAATAATGCTGGCCTCCATCATATAAAGTGAAATATTCTTTACTATGACATAAAACACCAAGTAATAAATGAATACATCAACCACATTACAAGCATTAACATAAAAACTGCACTAATAATCTTGTGGTAATAAAATAATATCTACTGTACCCTGTTGGACATGTTGGTTAAGTGTTGATCCTTGTCTCTGGACTCCTTCCTCAAATTCTCCAGCTCTCTTGTCAACTTGCTGATTGTCATGTCCTAGTGTGAAATAATACATGACAAAAACACATGTAACAGCAGCAGAACAATCCAACACCAACATCTTTTTTTCACAAGATTTTAAAAATCATTAATACACATTCATCCACATGTTTCCTTTGACACTCATGATGTTGCTTTTGCAATTTTGAAGTTTCTGCTTAAGAGCATTGGCCCAAAATTATAAGCAGACATCTAAAAAGCAGCCAATAAATATATAGCTTATATATGTGCATGTAGCCACAGATATATTCACAGCAATGCCGGATGCAATAGTCAATGAAGATACATATATACAGGTACCATCTCCAAGTAACCAACTTCCACTTGAAAGCAACATCATATCTCTGTTCAAGTGTATGTGTGTATGTAGCCCTTTCTGGACACATGCATTCTAAATCTCCTAGGTGAACTGACCCTGGCCACATACACAGAACTACATCAAAACTCCGGAACAATTTGCAGGGCAAAACTACGGCACCCATGAGCCAAGTAATAAATTAACAGTCAAATGTTACACAACTATTGACAATTTGAAAAAATTGTATCTTTAAAAAAAAAAAAAAAGAGCTGTCTCAAGATTTTAAAATGATAAAATGTACAACACTGGTACAGTATTGTTTTATCAATATTTACCTGCCTTTGTTAATAAAGTGAGTGTCATGTACCATACATGTATAATTATAGACAACAAAGACAGGTTAAATATCTGAAAATACAACTTAAAAACAGGCCATCTCTTTTTTTGACAATATTAATAAAAGTACTGGTGGATAAAACTGTATGAAAATATTAAGCATAATGAATGTTCTCTGAAACTAAACGAGAAGCTAAATTATAAAATGTCAAATAGTGGTTCAAAAATCAGTTTCAAAAGCTAGAGCTTGAGTCTTTGGGTCTTGACTGTTTATATGAGACTTTCTTTAAAATGAAGACAAAAACAGTTTATTTAGTTATTTTTTTTTCATATTATTGGTGTTTTAAGTCGCACTTAAGAATATTTCACTCATATCATGGTGGCCAGCACTGATGGGGGGGGGGGAAACTTAGTCATTCGCCACACAAATACAAACTTCCACTTTAAAATATGTGTAATGGACAGCTTAAATGAACAAGGGCTAACTGAGTACGTTGATTTGTCCACTGATCCTTAATTAAAATTCTAAGTAGGTTAGCAAGCAGTTTCAGTGGAATGAAATAAAGTCTAGAGAATGCTGTGGTCCTAAAGGTATGATAAAGGTATAATTATTAAAGATTATCTTAAATAACAAAAATCTCAACTACATGCAATTGTTTCTCTGTCAATGGCTTATCCATTTTATTATTTCAACAGAGTAACTGTCAAAATCAAGCGAAAACATAAACATAAACATGGAAAAAGTACCAGTAGCAAACATACAAGTTTTGAAATGAAGAAAAGAGATGGCCTCAAGGTTTAATTTTTGTTAGGCAACACATCTTTTCAAAAACCAATGTTATTAAGCTTGAGGAATTCACAGACTAAATGAATGTGAAAAGTCCTGTGTATTTATTTCACTGACGTAAGCGAAACAACATGTAGTATATCAGAATAAGCGTCCCTTGTTTAGGTGCACTAACCCCTGACTGAAGGACTCTATAACTATAATATGGGAATTCTACCTAATCTGCTCATATTTACAAATTTCACCTTAAACTAAATTATATCTGGTCTAGCAAACCCTTCTGAAAGCGTGCACTGGATATTTCCATACACAAGAGCGTACATGTACCACTACTTCTTAACCTTAGATGAGTTATTTACCACCAGGCGGAGTTAATCTAAGGGAGAAAACTGTGAAACACATGTACTTGCGTTAAAACTCATAGCCCTTGATTATCACCAGAAGTTATTTGTGTAATCTGTGATTTAGTTTTGTGGTACTTCTTTAGCTATCTAAATGGCGAGTAACTGCACAACCCTTATAAAATTGACAGCACCTATATACAAGGCATAAAATCTTAAGGCAAGCAGATAAATCACAAGAGGGTACATACCTACATCAGCGCATCTACATATATATGTATATTATGCTTCTCTGTTGTGTATATACCATATTTATAGGATAGATGAAGAATATATATGGGTATATATGTTATGTATCCAAGCAAACTGTAGCTGATAACAGTAAATGGCAGGATCATTTGAACCTGGTTTAAGCATTATTTCATCTGCCCTAGCAGCTACTGGGCAGGCTGTACTATAATGTGAAGTTCTGGTTAACATTTCTAATCTTACCTAATATAACCTAACATGATAACACTTTGGATTATCATTTATACCAGCTACAAGTGCTGTTGCCCTATTTAGGGTCCTGGGCCAAAATTTACTATTAAACTATTATTACATTACTTTGAAAGGCAAGAAGTCTTTGTATATGCCCTTGTTCAATCAAGTATGATCTGTGGTCACATACAAATGGCATTATTTGGCTTTATTTCCTTCATTCTACCTTCCCAAAGGATGAAGTTCTTGACAGACTCCAAGTTAAGATCAAACAACACTTTAGTCTTCAACCTGTCTGAACAATTTGTAACAATACCACTGCAGAACTAACAAACAACTTTACCTTTCTCATAATAGCTTGGGTCTGAAAAAAGGGAAGTTTAGGAATGAGGCCTTAGCCTTGACTGCAGATGACAGGCTAGAAATTGGACAGGGAACTTAAAATTGGTTTGAGGAAAACTGTAATTTGAAGGTTGGGTTTTACAAAGTTTTAACTCTGATAAATTATTTAACAACATGAATGAAATATCAATACTGACTTGTTAGTGTATTGTTAATTTAGCCCATGTTACATATCACCAATACAAGAGAAAAGAAATTGTTGGAATTTAATCTAACAGTCGTATTTATCAAAATTTGAGATCGCAGGGGAGGGCCATAAATACTAGATTTATGTAACTGTAGAATGATCAACATATTGATAAACCTCTAATTTCAATTAAATGTGATTTCAATAACAGACACCTACCGGTATATGAATTATTGATTATCAACTGATCATTTTATAGATTACTGATATATCACATAAAATTATCAATAAAAATTCATTACTGGTAAACAAGTGTATCCATAGTTTTGACACATTACTTGATTTTATGATGAAATGTTTAATTTGGCCCTCTGTAACCTGAATTATTATCCTGATGCCATAACCTTCATCACTTAGAATGTCATGGAATTTTACACAAACTACCAACCCTTTTTTACCAACAACTATCAGGACTGTGCCCTAATTTCTCAATTTTTCACACACAAAAGAGCAACATTCAGTGCAATTTACACACCTTTTTCTAATGGTTTTACAGACAAAAGAACATTGGACGGGTAGGACAGGGGTCCACAAAAAGTATAATTTTATCAATCTACACCGATGCAAAACCCTGCGTGAATCTGAAGGGACAGTATAATCTTTTTAACAGAAAGATGGAGGAGAAGACAAGCAGAAATCAGTGTTCTTACTGTACATACATCTACACAGTTTAAAATAAGTAAAAAGTGCATTCAAGGGTCAGCAGGTGTGAACACTTCTAGGTAAGATATAACCGCCAAGCATGTAAATTTACAAACCTTGTTTGCCATATCTCGCTGCATCTGAGTGACCAAGCCAGATGTTATGTTTTTGTCTTTCCTGACACGATCAAGTTCTTTGCGCACTGACGTCAATTCTGTGACCCTTTCTCCGAGTTCCAGACGAAGATTTGGTAGATTTTCTTGGGACTCCGCTCTCATTCTGGCAATCTGTAGAGAAAAGGATTAGAAACCAAATCATTAAACTCTCAAAGTACCAGTACATTTTATGTGCATGTATTGAACTAAACACAGCTTGCTTTCACAGCAATAATTAGTGAGCATGTTGAAGGTTTATTTCAAAGCTCTTGTCCCCTTATAACTGCAAGACTTCTCTGCACTGAGATGATTTTTCTACACAGTAGTTTTACCTGGTATTTCACCCTGAGTTTTTAAAAATATCTGTTTGTTTCACATCACCTTTATCTACCCAGTATAGCTGACACTGCATAAATGTTTTTATTGTTTTTTTTTTTCACCAAAAACCTTAAGATTTTTTCATTTCCTGTGCTATTTAGAACCCCAACCAACTCATCATAGCTTTTCAAAATGTGTTGGGTTATGTGAAACAAACATTTTTTTCTTTTTTACCAATGGCCTGAGGGCACTGGATGGTTGACTTTCCATCACTTAAGAGCATCTTTCACCTTGAACATGATATTAAATATATTAAAACCATTGATCTCGTTCTTAAGAGTACCTAAATCTAGAGATTGATGTATTTATGGTGAAGAGGAAATGCACACCAATACTAGCAACTGACCTGTAGAGCTTTCCCTCATGCCATATGTCAAAAAATTTTTCTTGAGTGTACAACCTTACCCCAGCAGGAAAATTCCTCCTCTGCAGTTAAACGGACAACATTCTGCATTTCTGTCCTATCCCGTAAAGAATCATTTCAAAAAAGTCCTAGAATAAATATAGTTAGCAAATTCTCATCCTGGTCCCACCTAAATGTAACTGATAGTTTGGCCTTTAGTTCAAAGCCATTGTGCGCACAAAACTTCATCGAAATTCCTGGGTAACATTTTCCACAAAAAACATAACCTGCTTGGCGCAGATAAAAATAACATAACATAACCTCTTTGGCAGAGGTACTGACAGTCTCATGGTGCTGTTCTTACCTCGTCTTTGAGAGAATCCACTTCAGACTTCTTACTGCTGACCTCTGCCTCCAGTTGCAGCAGTTTTTGGGTGATGTCTGCATCCCCGCCCATGACAAACGAGGGTGCGCTGTCCACCTGAGCCTGCAGAGCAGTGATCTGCTGCTGTAAGTACTGGATGGTCTGGTCCTTCCTTAATGTTTCCACCTCAATCCCACGGAGCTGGCACAGCTCCTCACTCAACTGCATGATTTTCTGGTCCTGTCACAGAAAAACACAATCACTTATGTGATCCAATGTGAAGTCTTCTAGCAGTGGACAAAACACATGGAGGTGGGACAAAACCAGTGTACATACCAGTGCAACGTCTGTAACTGGTGTAAAATTTCGCACATGACTAAATTTAATTTGAATATTCTTAGAGCTCTATTTATCATAGAAAGGTGATTTGAGATTTGCTTGGAAGATAGGATAATATTGAATTGAACAATGATTTTTCTTTTAGGAATTTGTAGGTCAAATACAGCATGTGGTCCACAGAGATCAGTAAGATCTCATACACAAGCTTTGCTTTAAACCTTATTCTGCTCACTAAAACAATATGTAAATCTTTAACAATGTGTTATTTCACATCACACAATCAAAATTGTGCAGAGAATATTTCATGTCTACCACAGGTCCCTTCTGTCTGCTTTTTAAAGAATCAGCAAAATACAAAGACAGTTATTAAAACAAAGGAGTTATCTTTAACTCAAACCAAATATTAAATCTAAGACTGATTTATAACTTTGTAATTCACAACAAGTCCAAAATTTTGATGACATGTCTATTTGTATACACACAAAATTCTCAGGCCCCAGAAACAGATTGCTATGGCTCCTATACTGAACCAGACATACACACTTACATCCACATTCACATATCAGAATAACATATAAAGAGTGTGTGTGACTGTGAGTTACCTTTTCCTGCAAAGCTGGAAAAGAATTGTCCATGCTGTGCTGCAGAGTGACAGGTGCAGGGGAAGACACTGCTGCAGGTTGGGAATTTACCCCACCCATCCACCCACCATTTACAGCTGCTGATGGAAAAACAGGAGAATTAATTCATCAATTAACAATAACAATTGCATAAAAGATCTGGTGCCTTAAACTGAAATAAAAATACATAATTTTACAGCTTAACTTTACAGAGTTTTCATATACGCAGCTTTTATCTTTCTCTACGTGATGCTTCCAGATTGAAATGCACCATTTCGAACAATGACAATCACCTCTTAAATGAAGTCCCAGGTCAAGCCAATGGCCGATTAAAATGACATAAATGCTCTAAAACAGTTACATGTTAATAACATTAAAAACACCTGATAACCTCGGCAAAAACAACAGGTTTCCTGATGACAGCTTGAGGTTAGGCATAATTAATTATACAGAGAAATAATTACATGTAAGAATTTACATGTAATATTTTGACAGAATACAAATAACTGAGTGTTGAAAATGCAATATTCCATCTGTGTGGGTAAGAGTGGCCTTAGGATAAATGATTCACAGAACGAAATCTTACATCTGGATGCTGTAACAACTTGAGGTGCTGAGGTGATTGTTGATGTTGTCATGTTGTTGTTGTAAGAACTGCTGGTGACAACAGGAACTGGAATATTCTGGATTCGATCAAAACTCGACCTCCTGTAGGTGGCGCCACCTGCACTTAAAGGTCTGCTGCGTAGAGGGGGCCTGGGGATGTTTGGCGGGGGAGGTTGCTGGATGGCAATCGGCGACCACAGCGTACAGGACATGGATGGTGTAACGGTTGTTAGGTAGGGGAGACCGGCCTTGGTTGTCGTGGTCTGTGCATATGTCGGCTGCTGCTCTGGGAACATGTTCAATGGCTGGGACCACATGGGCCTATACTGGACAGGTGGGTGGTTTACCTGAAGCAATACAAAAATCAGAACTGATCAAAATCACATTTAATTAATTTAATTCAACTTGTGAAATTAATCAGGCCATCATCTTTGAACATCAGAAATAGCTGTTTTTGATATACATGTATACATACGTTTGCAGTTGTCAAGACTGGAATCGAATTCCATTCTTATCTTTACCTGGTGTTGTTAAGGAATTGCAAGTATGACAAAAAAGCTGTCTGCAAAAAATGTATTTAAAACAGTGTAAGCAGTTGTCTTAGATTGTGACTTACTGGTGGAGGATTCTCCACATCAAGCGTGTATGACATGCCACTGAATCCAAATCTGATATTGTCTCCAGGAGCAAGGCGCACTGCAGCATTCTGCACACGAACATCATTTACATAAGTGCCCTGAGTTGTGTTGAGATCTTGAAGAACAAAACAGTCCTCTTGACTATTGTACTCAATAACAGCATGCTGCTGGTCGATTCCAGGATTCTGAAAAAAAAGAAAAACGAATATACTAGAGATTATTAAAGATTCAGAGTTATATGATACACTATAGATATGTGTGCATACAAGACTACACTGGAAATTTTGTCTACCAATATGAAGTACTGCATATCATCATGATCTCAACGAAAGAATCCAAAAGAATCCTTGGTTATTATACACATGCAGAAGTGACAGGGACAATGGCTATCTATAACTGACATTTGACAACAAGCAATTATTCACTAATAATAATTTCAAGCAATAATATTCCAAAACTAAACATTGATCAATTCGTTATCCATGGTTATGTGGTGGGTATGACGTGCTCAGACAGGTTGAGGTTCCATAAATTCCTTTATTTAAAGGCAAAAATATAAAGACAACAAGAATCATAAATGATGTGACAAAAATATTCCATTTTTAGTTACAACCCACCACCTACCAACAATCATTTTATAACTTTTGCCTTAAGCATATACATGTATGGGGGAGGGGAATATTAAAACTGCCTCTGTGATAACCTTCAATGTCCACTGCAGCTTTCAGGATCTGTAATGTAGAAATTGCTGTCAAATTCACTTAAGAATCTACTTTTCACAATTAACATCTGGGAAGTGGGTCAACGACCAACAAAGACAGAATTTTGTCTTCACAACACCCAAACTGTCCACTATCATTTCACACTGTTGCAGCCAGAATCAATTGGCTGTTCAATGATTCGATGTAATCCAGCTAAAAGACACACCTTTTCTTTCATGCAAGATTTTCATTTATAGTGTCTTTCAGATGGAAGGGCTGTTTAATGCCATACACTGAAGCAACAGATTGAAACAATAGGCTGACCTTCAGGCTAGCATACCGGGGAAAGAGCTTACTGCTCATTACATGTTTGGAATTTCAGTTTGTCAAGTTTCTGTGATGAATGGTTTGCTCCTGAAAACACTACTTCATGTGAAATTGGTCATAAAAGTCTCTCATGGTAACAAAAATTTCGGGATGCGTAAAGTTGAGGTTGCTGGGCATGTCGTTTCTGTATGACGTCATTATTTTCCTACCGTCATGTGCTTGTGCTGTGTTTTCATTGGTTAAAAAATGAAAGTTCTGATGTTACGAAAAAAATTACTGACCATAACCCATGTTTTGTTCAGTACCAGAAGTTTCACATGACATTGTCAAGTGTTTATTGCGCCGATCACACACAGGTATATGTAGCGTTACTGTATGTGTTACCATGAAATTACTTGAGAAAATCGCTGGTTTTGAACTCCCACCACACAGCAGTGTTAGATCTGTAGGAAGACCTCTATACCACTACACCATTCTGTTGCTGTGTCAAACATTTTTTAGATGTGGTTAAGATAGATGAATTTAGTAAACATTCAGTGCTCATGTGCATTGTCACATGGTTTTGTCACGTGGAGAAAATTTGACAAGGGGATCCTCTATGCTACAGTGTTCAACAAGACTCATTCTGGGAAGCAGGAATGAACGGACGTCACGTGCCACTTAGAAAGCGACACGCCCACCAACCTCATCTTTACTGTAACCAAAATTTCCCCTTTGTTTATTTAACACTTGTACGATCCCAAACAGCTAGTCCTGTTCTAATAATTTACACTTTGTTACAATCCAATAAATCTTCAATGTGTGACAATGTAATTAAACATTGACTAAATGTACAAACATCAATTATCACAGTTGTAGGGCTAATGAACTCACTCACCTGCAGTGTTACATCACATCCCTCTCGCCCGACAGTTGTTACCTTTGGAGCTAAAGGTACAGTTAAGGAATCTCCACTTTTCAGAGTGCCTTTCATTTTTGGCTGGTAAATCTCAAATCGTCATATGTTGTGTGTTGTTGTTGGAATCGATGATACCAAAAAGTTGTACTGGGACTAAAAAGATAGTACTTCGAAACAAAATTCCTTCCAAGTACAATTTACACCAACCTACTAATTACGATTTCGTTGCGTGACACGGTGGTTTGTTTTGACAGGAACTTAAACAACCGAGATAACCTGTTGGCGGTTTCTCTCAATTCAGCTTCCAACACATGCCAGATCTTGACAACCAAACATCCATAATCTCTAACCTAGTAACAACCAAAACAAAACCTATTTCTCTAAGTTGTCGCATGAAAGCTATGAATTCTTTCAGGCTGTATTCGAATTTTGCTTAATTTATAATTAAAATTATAAAAAACGGTCAGATTTCTGCTTTCCATGTAAAAACGAATTAATATTGTTGGAGAGTATTTGCAAGTGCGCTGAGGTCAAGGTCATATCGCTTGGTCGAAGGTCACTGCTCACGCAGTTCTGTTGAAGCAGGTGGACGTATCAGTTACCACTCATTTCGTTTTTAGGAGAGGAAACAAAATGCCGACAGCACTTATCATTCTCGCTGAAGGCGCCGAGGAGATGGAAACTGTGATAACAGCCGATGTATTACGGCGTGGCGGGGTGAGTAAACCCATGTTTTGAGTTCGGTTCGTCAAAAGCGGCAACATGCCGCTGGCCGAAGTGGATCGTTGGATCACCAACGCTTTAACCACAGCCAGTCCGGCAGCCTATCGTCATATGTACCGGCATATGATGTACATCACGCTGCGTGATTCAGATTGATAACTGATGTCTTTAGTTTTACGTGTTAAACAGGGTTGTTACCCGTATATTTTGGAGAAGCTCTTGCTAAAATCGCCACTTTAGTGTTGAACTGTTTTTCAGTTAAATCACATGAAATGTAAAGTAATATAATTATGGTTGGCGTATGAAATAAGAAATTTGTGATGAACTTTAATGTTAGTGAATTTATGCATGTTCCAGGATAACCAAGTTTGCATCCATAACAACATAGACATAATTCCATTGCAAATAAACAAAACAGCTCAAATCTTGAACATACTTTCAAACTGGATAGCCACAGAGAAGGAGGCAATGCTGCGATATTCCTCGATATAATGTTGAAAGTGGCTAAAGCAACTTTGCTGATCCAGTGACTTTTGGGCCTGAAGCCTGCGCTCTAACTACTACTAGACCAGACGGACAGGCCCTGCAGCTGGTGAAAGCCCAGTCATGTCATGATTACTCCCAAGCAAAGTGACAGACATAAACATGACTGTTCTCATTTCAGGTGGAGGTAACTGTTGCTGGGTTGACTGGGGGTTCCCCTGTGCTGTGTAGTCGTAAGGTGTCCATCAAACCTGACACCAGTTTGACGGAGGCTCTGAAAGCAGGGTCGTATGATGCTGTTGTTCTCCCCGGGGGAGGCAAAGGAGCACAGAATTTGGCAGAGGTACAGATTTTATTTTGGGTTTAGGTGTCCACATGAAGGTTGATGAGGGTGTTACTAATGAAGACAATGCACTGAATGATTCATAGTTATTGTTTTACGCCACATAAACAGTTTTTCAGTTGGAAAGAATCATTTTCTAATACGTGTAAACAGTATAGTGGAAGAGAGTTGAAAGATAATCTGGGATTTGTAGTGTTCCATCCTGATATGGCTGAAATATTGCCAGTGTGGTGTTGAAGCCCTGTTATTCATTGATTTCTGGTGCATGGGCAGACATTTGTCAGTGTGAAGAAGTCAGAGTTATGCAATGGCTGCCTCAACCTTGTTGGCATACGAAAGAGCAAATTTCAGTGCATTTTATGCACATTGTTTATTTCATTTTGGAGACAAAACTACATGGGTTGGATTGGCCAGTTTCAGGGCTTCACAATAAGTATAATTTCATCAGTCAACACAGAATAATGCCTCTAGCTTATGCTTGAATAAACACCCTTGAAACAAACAAAAAGTTTGAAGAATTACAGTAGCCTTCTTGAGGTCAGTGATTTGGGTCACAGCTTTTTCAGTCCATGAGAGCACTCCCATTCTGTCACTGAACCAGTTAAATACTGTAGACCAGAGGTTAAAAATTGCTTGAAGATCTTTAATTGTTTAACCAACAAAAGTTATAATAGGTGCAAGGCCTGGCAACAACACCCTGTGACATGGATTAATTCTTCGTGATATACATGTTCCACTGCTTTGGATGAAATCACTTGTTCAATGTGTGATCTGCCCTGCCACATTTTAGCTTAAACAACTAGCCCATGATTAGCAAGGTCAAGGAAATGGCATAAGATACAACTTGGATAAAAAGAAAAATCAATAATTTTTCTTTTTTTGCAGTCAGAAGCTGTAGGTGAAGTTTTGAAAGAACAAGAAAAAAGAGGAGGTGTAATTGCAGCTATTTGTGCAGGTAGGTGGAAGGAAATCTTGTCTTATTCTGAAATGCTCATCAGGTTAACAACTTCTGAGAAGGAGACTATTAAAGCATTTGAGACATTTCATAACCCTGCAAATTAAATGAGAACTTTTGATATTGGTGAGCGTTAGGATTAGTCAGGGGATGTCTCAGTGTCTTGGAGACACTATTCTGACAAAATTAACATGGGAGAGGTTGAAGAGATGTCCTGATATTTTGGCTAAGTCTGTGTTGGAAAGACAATGAGCAGTTATAATTTCCAACATTTCAGTCTGGATTCTCTTCTGTTTAGGTAACCTGATGTTTTTAGGTGTCTGATAGTATACAGTGACATATACAGCTTATGTTCTTTGTGACAGGTCCCACTGTGTTGTTAAGTCATGGAATAGCCACGGGTAAAACAATCACCTCGTACCCCAGTGTCAAGGACAAACTGACAGGTAAGTTGTCCGAATGACAGCGCTGTGATTTGCTGCCCAAGTGGTGACAGAGAGAGTAACTGAGGCCAGCTGAGAACTTGGTTATGTCCAGTACAGAAAACTTACACTTGTCGCACATGTTCTTCTTCATTTGGCTCATAATTCAGTGGAGTGGCACTCAATATCACGTGTCCCCATCGAAAGCACAGACCTTCTCAATTATGTGCGCTACAGTTTTGGTCTCATTTTTATTCATTTGACAGCTTCAGTTGCCTAGTTGGTAGAATGTCTGCAGGCTGGAATATCCCAGATTAGTCCCGGGTTGGGTCATAACCAAATACTTTCAAAATGGTACGCTCGAAGCATCTTCACTTCATGCTCAGCACTGAGAGGTTAGAGCAAGGAAACAGGACTGGTTGGCCCGGTGTCAGTATCATGTAACTGGGTGGGGTGTTGTTTGTGTTGTCTTTGGCAGGATGTTCCACTGGAGGCAGCACATTGATGGCATGGGCTCGCCCTGCCACAAGAAGACACAGAGTGTATATAAATTCTGAGAACTACTGGACATCATATAAGTGAAAAATTGTAAAGTACGATGTAAAACCCAAGCATACATGCTTTAATTCCTTAGCAGCCTCCCATTTTAGAATATAATTGCCACAGCCCTTTGATAAGTAATGTAAAATTTTCAACCAAGGTAAATTACGTAAAATTTCTCACAAAAGAACCGTTTTCAGATGGAAAAAGTCTTTTGAAGCTTACATTTTCCTAGCAGGATATCATCCTGCCTTTGAAACAAACGTCAAAGAATACCTTTCTTAGATAATTAGAACTCAGCCAGGGAAATGTGCAATTTGTTCATGGGGATAAAATTGTAGTTCAGTTTACAGTATTAGTGAAAGGGGGAGCTGTTGCGTGTGTTACAAGCCTTTGTTGTTAGTTTTTGCATGCTTGTAATTACAGACAAGTACACCTACTCGGAGGAGCGTGTTGTTCAGGACGGGAAACTGGTCACCAGCCGTGGACCAGGGACAACTTTTGAGTTTGGGATTAAACTTGTGGAGATTTTACAAGGAAAGGCAAAAGCAGAGCCTCTGGCTGGACAGATGTTGGTCAAACTGTGAGGAAATCCTTGCAACATGAATCTGGTCGACATTTGTAAAGAGGCTCAACGTAAAAGTGCTAGGCAACCCATGAAAAGGCTGGTCATGTTTGTGTTTTGGACATGTACTGCATACAGCACACAGTATTTTGGGGCTAGGTTAATCCTGCACCGACTAGATCTTAATCGGTTCGGTGGAATCCATATTTAGTCCTGTCATTCCATTATTTTACCCTTGCTGATTTTATTTTCACCAGCATAACCCGCAAAATTCTCCATGAGAGATTTTGGCAGACAGTTTTTGATTTTTGCAGGTGAATATCCCCCGATCTGGAGTGACTTGGGGTGAATACTTGGTATCATTTGGTGCGCCATTCTCTCCTTTCCAAGGATATACCATACATGAGAGAGCAGAGATTATATCCCTTACACCTGGGATAAGATGGATGGTCATTCAAATTTAGATTCCGTCTCAGATTTTCGAATCTAGTAAGCGGATCATGCGTGACTCAGAATTATAAATAACAAAATAATAAAATCTTCTGAGGAATGACAAGACTAGATTCATATTGTGCTCAGGCTGGTATGACTGATATCTCCAACCTGGCAATCTGCAGGGTTTCCTCTACACTTCAACAGGAGTTGAGATGTAATTCTAAGAAAATTCTGAAGTTACTCAAATTTGTTTTACATTTGTTACATACATATGTTATTGTTCCATCTCGGCTTGTAGTGAGAAATATTCTTTCTTCAGTGGTCGAAATTTTAATGCGTTCAGTGAATTGATGCTTTTGTTCTTTTATATGTATTGGTTACTTCAGCTGGTGCTAATTTTAATTCCAGTGCTTGCAGTATGCAACACTTACTGACTTGTTGTTTACATGTAGGGTATAAGACAATGTTGTGGTGCTTTGTTTCAGTGTCCACTTGATCAATACATCGGTCTGTGCACCTTAAATGCCAAGTGCATGTACAGCTCTTGTGTGGCAGTAAGCCCTTGTATTTGAGCTATGTTTATCAGAGGAAATACATGTACACGGTGATGATTGTTTTATACTTCTGTTATATTACCTGTTTGTATGCAATTTGAAGATTACAGGTAGTGTTGTCCAGAAATAAATCACACAAATCTTGACAGTGTGCAATTTGCTCCAGATACCATGGGTTGTTCCCATTGGATTTTGGAACGTTGTGACCTCAGAGTGGCACTGGGTCATTCATCTGACCTCAGAGTGGCACTGGGGCATTCACCTGACCTCAGAGTGGCACTGAGTCATTCATCTGACCTCAGAGTGGCACTGGGTCATTCACCTGACCTCAGAGTGGCACTGGGTCATTCATCTGACCTCGGAGTGGCACTGGCTTATTCATCTGAATATGCCTGTTACAAGAACAGCTTACTTTTCAAAGCTTAAATGGCAGTGACCACCAATGACTTCACAATGATTTAAAATCAAAAGAGAGATAACCAACATTTGGATAGTTCCCATACAACATTATCATAATTTTTGACAGATAAACCTCTGACTAAAAACAGGTGCATGTTGGCAGCAGTTTTTGTGAAAACTGACAGCGGTTCACATTTGAACAATACGATCCGTGGGTGGACGGAATCTGGCATATCTCTGCAGGAAAAATCATTGCACTTCATATCAGGACAGTTCCAGAGAGAGTGGAAGTTTGACCCACAAATTGTAAACTTCAGTGTGTTTCGTGGATTTTAAATTGTAATACGTTTATCTTAACACTTGCGAGTTGTTCCTAGTTTTAATTCCTGTGGTCCAAAAATGAGCGTTTATATTAGATTTTATCTTTTGATTATGGTGGGAGGATAGACTTTCCTTTTGTGTGGCAGGAGAGGAAGCCAGGCAGAACTGGACTTGAACTCACGGCGACCACAGCAGTAAAAACCTGTGCCTCATTGGCCAAGGGTTAGTCATCACACTCAGGACGGCTTGGCCAAAAATGTACTTTAATCTGGGTAATTCAATGATAATAGATGTGCACTTGGTATCCAGCGATAGCAGTTATGTGTGTATTAGCTATCTATTCACAGTAAATGTGTGCACTAGAAAGTCTTAGATGATAGATCTTTACTCGGAAACTAGTGGTATAAGCGCTCAGAATACAGTGAGTATAGATGTGTGCACTCCGTATCCAGTGGTACGGAGTTTGTTATCCAGGAATAGATGTGTGCCTCAGGTGTGCAGTCATAATAGACATGTATTACGGTATCCAGTCACATATTCCTTACAATGCTGGTGTCTCTCTCTCTCAGCTTGTATACGTTACTGCTACCACAAGACACTCTTGATCTGTGGAGCCTGTCTTGTGCATGTGGGTTTGTTTACCAGTGAGTGAGTGTGCGTGCTTGGGGTTTAACATCGTACTTAGCAATGTTTCAGTCATTTGACGACTAGGGTCCTTCTGGTGTGTGCATATAGAGTGTCTTCTTGTGGCAGGGTGAGTTCATGCCACCAAACTTTGGCAACTTACTGATGAACTTTCTACGCATAGGCTGTACAGATATGCACACCAGACTGGTGGAAGACAAGAGCTCTTCAATGAGTATTAGACTGCACAAACTGGCACAAGAGCACTGTCCACCAATTACTGTCACCATGGCCCCACAAGCAGTGAGAGCTGCGAGATCTAGAGGTCCCTGTACACGGCACCTTGTGTGACTGGATACCAAGCACTTCAGTTTCTTCTTTCAGTCCAGCGGTGAACTTTAGACATATACGAATGTATAAACCTTCGAAAAAAAGAAAGAATAACAAGCAGGATTTATTCATGAAAAAGCTTATTTTTATCCAAATAAATCCCGAGAGACACGTTGTCTCTGGATATGTACAGGCTGAAGTAAAAATATCTAAAAGAACGCCATATGACAATTTGTCTAAAAAGAAAATGCTTACTAAAATGGTGAGAGGGTAAGATTGACAGTGACCCTACACAAGTGAATACAAAAACATGATTATTTCTTTAATCTACAGTGTGGAAAAGGAACTGCAGCATGAAAACATAACAGAAGATGATCTAAAAACAAAATCCTGTACTTGTATAAGAATGTCAGTCCAACAAATATATGTAACTATAAACTTTCTTATTGCAGTAGTATTACAGTAATGGAAGGTATCCAAAAAACCGTTAGTAACACCCAGCAGATCACTGAGGAAATGGTAGATGTCCAAAACTTTTCCACACAGAACATAAATCAGGAATTTCTCTCTTTCCTCCCTCCCCCAAAAAGTCACATTTGACTTATTTAATTGATGGCTTCATAATTCAGTATAGAGCTGTTATTAATTAAATCACTCAGCACGAGACAAATTTAACCCATTCTGGTAAAGCCCAGATGACTCGCTGACTCAGGAGATGCCGGGAAATGTTTTCTTCAAAAACCACCTTCAGGTCTGCAGTATTAAAGTAAACGTGAACACTTAGGTAAAACATCACTTCAGATAAAAAGGGTGACAGTGGCATTAGTATCAACAACATTCTCCATCCATTTTATGGCCCGGAAAAAGTATATCGGCATTTGTATGTCCGACTTACGCAACTTTGACCACAAAGACAAAATTTTGAAAAGTTGTATTGCTCCTAAATTTCCAACCATGGCATGTCAATCCCAAATTTGTGATCACAGCAGGACATCTCTGTCCTAGATCTTGAAAATGAGCAGTGATCAAAAGCCACTGATTCAATTCTATGTAGTCTGATTCATTTACACGTCCTTCAAGATGGAGTAACAGGAGAACAACAAACTGATTTTGAAGATACTTTTCAAATTAAATTTGGAACAATCATTTCTAATCAACAGTTAAAACTATGATGTTGATAATGGACATATGATGAGGTGACTTCTCTGCAACATCCCAAATACTGACCAACTCAATCATAACCTATAATTATAATTACACCTGATGTACCAGAAATGATGCACTTGTGCAGGGTGATGTATATAACGGCAGACCATCAAATGTGAGGGGAGTGCCCAATCTCACTCCCTTCAGCTGACCTAAAAATGGCCAAATGAATTAAAGTAAATCACCCATAATTTCAGTGAATTTTTCACCAACTGAAATGTCAAAATCATGTGAAAGTTAATGTCATTGACTGTTAAGCACATTATGTGATTTGTATCAATTATGCAGATAGTTTCACAAAGAATCTGACTTCTTTTATTTCAAGGAGAACTGGTCCTATGCCTTAACCTTGATGACTCTCCATGGAACTAGAGGTCTGATCATATTACACATTAGCACTTACTCGCATGAACTGTTATAAAAGGCCATATAAAACCCACCTGGGCAAGGTTTGAATCACAAAAAGCAACTTTAGTGTAGTAAGCCAATATCCCCTAACCCCTAGAAATTATCACTCAAGGGGCACACAACTCAGTGTCCAGCAAATGCAAACTGATGCAGCGCATGACTGATTTAGTTATAATGAATGTCAAAAAGAACAGGTTAGACATGATACAAATGAGAGCCCAACCAATATACTAGCAGTTGTAAAAACTAGGGCTGTCCCACTGTTCATCAATGACCCACTTTTCCCACCGTCACTGTGAAAAGGTCTTTCTTCAGTGAATTGACCTCACTCTACCACAATACAGGACCCTGGTCTTTACTACAGCTACAAGTCTTATTGAGAATTTAGCATATGATGAGCTATAGGTATGAGGTGTTGGGGTTACAACCATCATGCAGTGCTTCACAAAGCAATCAACACTGAGCTAGAAACAATATTACGGTCCACTTTTAACAAGTAATCCACACTATGGTCGTTCTCCTACGTTACTTGTTTTCTTTACGCAAACATCCACACAATGAAAATAACACGTTTATGGCAAGTCACCAGTTTCCATGCACTCAATGGCAGAGTGAATATCTTTTAGCCACTGAATTTAAAATCAACAAACAAAACACAGATCTCTAATGTGACTGCTGTCTCCAATAAGTAACATCAACTAGCCTGTCAGAAGATTCTGACCCAAAAACTCTACAAAATAAATAACATTAACACTTAACAGAACTATTTACAAAAAGGAGTAATACTGACCAGTGCCTAAGACGAGCCCGTGAATTAAATTGTTCAGTCAATATTCATGATGGTCAGAAATGGACATTACCTACCACGTACAGTCATGGGTATTCCTCTCTAGATTGGGGCTTCTCTGTGACATGGCACTAGCTCCCTGCCAGCCCATTTGTGGCAGATTACCATAACTATGTTACTATCACATACACTGTAAATCTTTATCTAGTGACCGGGGTAGAGAAAATGCTGTGATTGGTAGATATGAGGACTTGGACTGATTCCACATAGCCACATCAGACCTAAGTCGAAATGTAATACCTAGACACAGTTTATATTCTGGTTTTAGGAACTGATGTCATGCCACATTTTGTTGTCGGTCAGCATTTATTAAGTGGTTAAAATTTTAATTTTCTAGCACCCAAGTTCTAAAATTGTATTTCCGTTTTTAACTGTAATCCAAGATAACCTCAGACAGACTATGGGCAAGCTAATGGCTTGGTACAGAGAGCTTCTTGATAGCCTGACACAAACTCTACCTGCTCACTAGATAGTGTTAGTCTACGCACCATCAACAGCCAGCATTTTGCTACTGAAAACTAGGGAGTCTGTAGAAATGATATCAGCTATTCTTATTAAATTGCTTAAGGCCTGAGTGACTTAATAACATGCGAAAATAAGCTATTTGTATCAAGTCTGGTGATGTGTGGAGTGCGTACATCATTTTAGTTTTTTTTTAGATGTTCAACACACTTTTGGATACCAGGTAATAAATGACAAAGATCTCCTGCCTTTCATCTTAATATCTTCACAGACAGGTCAGAGGCCAATTCCATAATGCCACGTCTGATTTAACTCCCACTAAAAACCTCTTCATAATGTTTACTCTTTGATACTGGTGGTTGAAATTTTGACATGTTTGCCTGAACACAACATTTAAAAGGTGGTCAAAATTATAATTTCTAGGGTACTGAAGTAAGCTTGTAAACTGTATATCAAGTTTTGACTGAAGTCAGCAAAAGCTTTGTGGAAAGGGCTCTCACACAACTTCATAAATCTGCCTTCTTGTGACTTCAGGTGAAATGACAAGAGTTTTGGTAATCAGGTGATAGGACTTACAACAAAAATTTGAGAAAAATGAATTTAGAAAGCTTTGAGAATGTGGGTTCAAGGGTCTACACAAAATTACCCTTATCAGCACAAATGATAAAAGCAATCATGACAGCAATCATGGGACACCTAAATTAAAACCAAGGTTGAGAGAAGGACCAGGAGTGATGCTGATGAATTGTATCACAAGATGACCAGCTATCACTCGTCACGATGCTTAGGACCAAGTCACTGCTTGAGGAGGGACTGGGAGGCCATCAGTAACATGCGCAAACTTTTCGCCGACTTCTCTGTGGGGTTGGCCTGGATGAACTGTTTGAGTTTTTGGCAGAGTCCATAGAGCACTCCCTGCATGTGTTCCTGAGTGACAGGGTGACTAGTATCCAGGTTCATCACAGCCTCCTCCAGGTATCTGAACAACAACAAAACAAACACAGGCAGATTAACAACAGGTATCAACAAGCATTCTACCAGTATTTATTTCCTAATACATGTCCTTTGATTCGGCAGAATAAAAGTTAAGTGAAAGCTAGTCCACAGAATAATAAGGGACGGTCTCCATCTGGCTCTTTCTCTTCCGCAGTTTTCTTCAATAAAAGAAAACAGTGACGAGTGACACTCATCCAAAACTCAAAACCGTCATGATGGTACAGCCATTTATCAATTTTCAATTCAATACACTGAACCGATTTAAGAATAACCAGAGTCTCAAATGACACAGCAGCACTACTGGTTGGGACAAAATATGTATCTTGATTCACTTGTACCAAATTTTATTGAAACTGGACAAAAACTGTAAAAGCACCTTGTAGCATTTTGGATGACCAGACAGACAGACAACCAATCACAGGAATGGAAAATTGATACTACAAATTATGCATCTTGATGTAGTCTACACTTAAAAAAAGTTTCACTGAAATTGCGCAAAAGCTGTAGGAGAAGTAGCGTTTTAAAAGATACATGTACGTTAACATATACTGCATAAACAGACAGACAGACAGATGGAAAACTGATCAATGAAATGGAAAATCGATACTACAAATTATGGATCTCGACCCCTCGCTATTTGCCAGGCGCAGCGCCATGCCCCTTAACTCAGTTGCCCTGCTCTTAACATACATATACACTCGCATCCTGTCCTAAATTTCATTATGATGTGTTTTCAAAACGATGATTGGGATATTTTGTCAAGTGCAGACGTGTTGTACAAGTGCGAAAATGCCTGGTTTCCAGTATATCATTCTTTCGGCCCAACTCAGGGGTGTGTTCTTGATGTCACTACCACCGATGGCAGATTCAGTGGCCACTGGAGGACGCAGTGTGATGTCCCAATGTTCTGTAAGTTCGGTCAAGTTTCGGGAGCTAAGACGTAACAATACACGCCACGAACTCCAACAACGTCAGATTCGGTGGTAATAATGATGCCTCTGGTCTCCTCCAGTGGCGCACAGAACTACGTGTCAGTGGCCACTGCCGAGTCAATGGAATGCACCCCAGTTGAGTTCGCCGGGAAAGTGCTTCCAATAGTGTGCTTCCAGTTGTTTATCAGTTGCTGGATGGACATTAAAATTTCGTGAGATTTAGATGAACCGTGGCCGCAATGCCAGGCCAAGAATGCCAAGAAAGACAGCGGACACACAAATCTGTACAGCCACAGAAACAAAGCAAGTCAATTCAATCGTTTTCCGTTGCCAAACCAGCACAAAAGCCAAGCTTGACGACAGGCGATACAACAACAACAGCAACGGAAATTTCGTCTGTTAAAACATAAGACATAAGAGGTTGTAAAGAACACCAAAAAGCTGAACAAAGTGCTTTAGAAGATGCGAGCATAACATTAAGTGCAACAAGCGCACAAAAAATTTCAAAATGTGAAACTCAAACAGTTTTGTTACTCAATTCTGATTGGGTTGTTATTAGGGGTTCAATAATCCCTTTTTTTTTTTGTTCATATTATTATTATTATTCTCGGCAGTTTTGTCCCATGCCTCTCGAGAAAACGCTAAGTCACACAACTATGAAACTTCAGTATGTTTCAGCCCAAAACCTGAAGTTTTGCACCTAAACTTTTGGAAACTTTTCACCACATAACTTGGTGCCCATACTGAATTTTGATGAAAAATTTGTTTTTTGCTTATAATTTCTACACTTGTACGAATGATGTCCTACAATTCGCCCCATATTTGCAAAACGTGTATGAAAACTGTTACAGCAACATGGAAACGTCGTAGACCAAAGGCCTACACATCTATTGTATAGGTGTCGATGTAACGAAAGAAACATTACAGACATGCACATACAGGTCCTACTGGCTTGAACTCTGGCATCGCTGTCCCTGAAAGCTCTATTTGAAGACAAAATTATTGACAGGAAAATGACACCAGTTCTATTTTGTGAACTCTGTAGAAAGCATATCATGATGTTACGTTACCTATCAGAGCATTACGTTAACCATCAGTACACAGAAGAGGCAGACAAACAGTGCTATTTTTTTTATTTTTATTGTGAATAGAAGTAAAATAAACAAGAAATAAATTAACATTTGCTATTGAGCTACTGAATTATTTCCCACTGACAAGGTGTACTGATCTCCACAAAGTCATTTCTTAAATGAAAATGTAAAAATATGTAAAAGACAAAGAAATGTATTGCTATTTCAAACATGTACATGAAATTTTTAAGCATCCATTACTTACATAATTCAGTACATGACTAGTTAATTGCACTTCAGCCAGAAATGCCTTAGTGGAATTTACCCAATTCACTCAACACTTAAAACTGTTTACATTGTGTAATTTTGAGAATATTTGTGGGCCTAAACAAGAGACATGCTGCTAGGAAGCCCTGAAGGAAAGGCAGGTAAGAGGTGTATGTACATACATGTGCTTACTGTCATATTGATTCTGTGAATAAACTGCCGTTGAAATACTGGTTTAATTTGCAAAATGTCTGAACATTTAGCACATAAAAGTGTAAATATATGAATTCTCATAATAAACTGCACTGAAGTCATTTGCAACAACGCAGGCCTCCTGGCTGCTGGGGGCCACAACCCCCAAGCCCCTGGCTAATATGACTGGGATCGCCTTCCCCTCTGCCCCTTCCAAATCTGGGCCAGGGATCTGTAGTCTACACTTGAGTTTCGTTCCAATCAGACAAAAACTGTATGGGGAGTAATGTTTTGTAGGACAAGTTAACAGATGATGGACATACAGACAGTCAGACAGATTGATGGACTGACAGAGACAGACAGATGCAGGGCAATTTGCTAATATATAACCTCTTCTGGTCACCAGGAGAGTGAAAAATGGACAATGTCATCATTACATTGTCCAAATGGACGAAAAACTGAAAGTTATCCTGTAACTCAATTCAAACTGATGAATGGTTTTGCAAAACAAGTATCGGCATATGGTCTTGTGATGATTTACAGACAGGGGCATGTGTAGTAGTTGACAAACATCACAAAGGACAGCACTGTCTGCCTATTGATACCAAGGACCTGTACAACAAGACAGCAGGAGTTGTACCTACTTATATATCATGATGGTATACCATGACATCAGAAATTGTAGCTACCTATGTATCATGATGGTATACCATGACATCAGAAATTGTAGCTACCTATGTTTCATGATGGTATACCATGACATCAGAAATTGTAGCTACCTATGTATCATGATGGTATACCATGACATCAGAAATTGTAGCTACCTATGTATCATGGTGGTATACCGTGACATCAGAAATTGTAGCTACCTATGTATCATGATGGTATACCATGACATCAGAAATTGTAGCTACCTATGTATCATGATGGTATACCATGACATCAGAAATTGTAGCTACCTATGTATCATGATGGTATACCATGACATCAGAAATTGTAGCTACCTATGTATCATGATGGTATACCATGACATCAGAAATTGTAGCTACCTATGTATCATGATGGTACGAAATGATGGCAGAAGCTGTACCTACCTGTCTGTCATTGTGGATAAAACAAGAATACAGATGTACTTACTTGTGTTTGAGATCGGTGTTCTGCCCCAGCTCTGCTGAGAGTTGCTGTATTAGGGAGAGTAGCACCGGCTGCTGGAGGGGGCAGGGGCTTTGGTTGAACACCTGGGAGGGTATAACCGTGTCACAGACAAACATCACTAGGTCCAGATTAGATGCTGACAGAGCCTGCAACACACGTCCATGTGTAATGTTGGTAGTGATGTTTATATACTTATATTTTAACCTTCAGATAAAATTCTTGTACTTCTTACTACTGTACTGTCTGTAGAAAAAGGATGTTATCCAACATTTTACGCGACATTCTACAAAAAAATTAGTGGCATTATTGACACTTTAACGTGATCAAAAAGCCAGCATAGATTTCAAGTATTTAACAGCATTATTTATTCAGCCCAAAAATGATACAGTTATAAATGGCCTTGACAGTGATTTTTTTTAAGGTCCTTTTTCACTTCAAACTGATCTGTGTATGGCTTGGTGATGAAGAATATTTCACTGTTATGATGGCAGTCAGATGTATGGTTATGATGGCAGTCAGATGTATGGTGATGATGTATGGTTATGATGGCAGTCAGATGTATGGTTATGATGGCAGTCAGATGTATGTGTGGAAGGAACAGCACAAGAGCCCTCTTTAAACCAGAGCATTTTCCCTTCGGATCGTTTTAGGTAGCAGTCTGAGCTTGAGCCAGGACGGGAAATGCACCTGATGCAACGATGTAACAGACCAGACAGATGAACCTAACATACTTGTAAAAAAAAGTGTGTGCCTGACCCACCTTCTGAAATGCTGCATTGAGCTGGCCCTGCTGGAGAAGACTCAGGATGACTTCCTGTTGTTGTTGGGGGTCTGTGGGCATGGGGACTGGGGTAGCAGCGCTGGAACGCACAGCGTTGACCACGGTGTCGCTCAGCGAAACGCTCTGCTCCCTCATGATCGTGTTCACCTCCTCTTTCACCACGTCGCGCACATGCGACAATAGGTTTTCTTTAAAACTGAAAGGACACCACGGAAGTCAGACTAACTTACAGCTGTTCAGCAACACACTCATAAAACTGTCCTAATCAATTTTATGGGTTGAGGAAAGTGGAGTATCTAGGGGAAGCAACTGGCCTTTTGGCAAGTTACTGAAAAACTTTCGTCACCAGTGAAGTGAAGATGTGCACTCTTGACCGGGGTGCGGGGTGGGTGGGGGGGGGCACAGTGATCTTCCAACAACTGATGGATTGCCAAAGGCCAGGAATGAAACCACACCTTCTTAGTCAGGATTGTGTTATTGACTGGTTACTCTCCGCTTCTCTGACAAAACTCAGTATTAACTGAGTTATTAACAGTGTTAACTTGGGGTATTCACCGTTTGAGCCATCAGAGTAAGAGCTACCATTTTGGAGTCCAAAACTGAAGAAAGAAAAACACTAATACCTTTGTAGAAAACAGCCTAAAACTCAAACCTGGCCTGTAGTTTGTCATACTAAAGCTGCAAACCAAGTTTCAATCCAGTACATCAAAGCGTTTGGAAACAAAGTCCAAAACAAAGCCAAATTGGTCAAAATTTAGTTGATAAGTCGAAGCAGTTCATATATGAAAAATGTTTTGTGACAATGACTTGTCACAATGAAGGTATAAGCTAAGTTTAAAGTCAATACGATGAACCATTTCACAAAAAGTAGAAGTCAAACAAAATGATTCATGACAGACAGGCTGACAGACTAACAAGGTGATTAACCTCTCTGATACCTTAAGGGAACTAATGAGCCTACCTGGTAAGAGATGTGTCCAGCTGACTCTGTACTTCTGACTGCACAGTTTGTACCACCTGGGACTCGATCTTGTTGGCCGTTTGCTGGAAGGCCTCAACTAGGGCGTTTAGCTGGTGGATTAACGGATCTCTCGATTCTAGATGTTTCTTTCGTAATTTCTCTAGGTGACTTTCTAGCTGTAATGAATCTGTTTCCAATAAAGTGAACACAAGGCAAAAATAAGTAATTATGCTCTTGCAGTTAGTAAAACCATTCATTTCTTCAGACTTATACTGATGTATCTGCACATGTGGTATTGTTTATATAAATTACCTGATAGTATCTGTGGTTTGGGAGATGTTTCGGATAAATACATCGAAGAAGTAAACAACATGAATTTATTACCTAAAAAGTACATACACTTCAAAAGCAGATGAAAGTGTTACAAACTGCATGCACACTGATGTGTACACACTACATCTTCAATGATGTTTAGGCCATCTTTTAAAGTGATTTGATGGAAGTATATCTTGCCAGAAAAATGGGATAACTCTTTTTTTTTCCTGGCTAATGAAGAAAATGAGTTTTAAAGAACTCTACATTGACAGAAAAATTTATACAACTTTTACATAAATCTCAAAGGGTCAAAGGTAAAGGGTTGCACCAAAGCAAGATATTTTTAACGATAGCTTTATTCCTTGCAGAGTTTTATTAAGGTACAGTAAAATACACACATTCTTTTGATCCTTTTTGAAATGTGTCGTTTATCTGCTGATACATCATCTGAGTAGCCCGTTCAAATGAAGGTACCACAGTATTATGGAAGGTTTCTCTGTATGCTGCAGCCAGTGGGGCTTGTATAGCATTCCCTGCCGCAGTCCCTACCGCTTCCACAGTTGCCTGCAAGAAAATGAGTCTGATATTTATTCACGTTACACAATGGTGGTCCGTTCTATGGGTGACAGAAACCTGAGTGCATGAGTTCTATGGGTGACAGAAAACAGAGCGCCTGAGGTAAACCTTACATATAATGATACAAACACCATATTTGTGGAAGACAAGAGATCTGTAGGCTGTACGAACAGCCACAACCGGTGAGAAGGGGAGACATTACAAATTCTATCGCAAACCTCCTGTGCCCTAGAAACTGGCCCACACTGAACTACCTCCCCTGTTAGGTGGCATGCAACATAAAATAACGTGAGATCAGTGTTTGTTGTTTGAAACTATTATAAGTGGGGCCTTGTTGAATAGCCTAAATGGCTACGTCATTCATCGGTTATTTCACAGTGGTAATAACTTATTTCTAAGCATCAGAATGCACAATTTTTCACAAAAAATGGTGAACAAACTTTGTTGTGTAGTTCATTGTTTGGTGTCTAACAAGAAACAAGCCTACAAATGTCCTACTCTTCAGTCGGCGGAGTTCTTCTCTATTCCTAACTAAATACTCAACCCCAAATACACACAGGATGGCCGGAGATGATTAGAAGAGACAAACGATCTTGGATTGATTTCAAATAAATATGTGAGAATTTGCTCATTGCACTTAGGGGACAGAAAGCCATCATGAGAAAATCCCAACTGAACACAGTTTCCTTAACCCAAATGGGAAAATCTAGTGGAAATTAAGTTATTAATGGCCAGATACTCTCGGAGAGAAATCCTCTATTTTCTCTAAAATTCTCACTCTTGCAGATAAATTTATTTTACTGCAATCAAGATTTATAAAAGAATTTCCAACTTTTCTCGCTCCAATGTTTTACATGTCGTACAGTTATTTTTAAAGGTCCCACTCGATCACAGAGGACTCGACAAATGTGACATTAACATGGGTGAGTTACTTCAAGGAAGGCAATTCAGTGGAGGCCAATTGAAAGCCAAGTACCTTTAACCAAAAAACCATGGCATACTAAGATTAAAAAAAAATGGCGTAAAATTCAGAACTGTAGAACATATGTATTGATCAAAGTTATTCTGGCAAGGTTCAAGCACTGAATCACAGAAAACAGTTTCATCGATTTCCTTCGGTAAATATGGAGCACACATACCCGAGATCGCACCATCTTGCCAATACTGTCTTTTAACAAAGCATCTGTTGCTGACAGTTTCTGAACAACGTCCTGGTGAAACTGCTCCTTCATGGGCTCTAAAACTCGACTCACATCTACAACATAGCAGAGGTCAAATATATACAACTGCAGCTGAACGTACACCTACGAACATAACTTTCTGACAATGTTAATAACCATAAAGAAAAACATGTCACAATGCTGATCTTTGGCTGATCTGATCATTATGGATTCTGCTTCTGTGTTCTTTTGCCTGGAGTTGTCTATTGGTCTAGCCAGTGAATATCAATTAGGACAAACTCACGTGAAGTTATGGTGTTTTTCATCTCCTGACGAACAACCTTTTCAATCCTGCCTGGCAGCGAGACTGTGAGTGTTTGATTGACAGAGTTCATCACCTGCTCCTGGCGCTGGTGTTCTTGCATTTGCTGAAGACGTAATACTTCCTGTAACCTTTGGTCTGGAGGTCAAAGGTTAAAGAAAATGATTTGCATTCCCACATATATTTAATTATTAAATTGACAGTTTTTTAATGCAGTATGTCATACTCAAGAATTCTTCACTTCTTTCATGGTCATCAGTTCTAAGGGTGGAAGAAACCAGAATGCCAGAAGTAAGCCACTAACCTTTGGCATGTTACTGACGAACTTTTAAACTTGGCATGCCATGTTTGTGGTCTTCACCTACTGTACACGGTTACCATCGTAAGCGAGCGGTCGACAGTTACTGTCATCAAGGCCTATCAGTCTTCAGATATAAGCCCAGACACAATCATTTCTTGAAAAAATCGGCCGACGTATATTCATGAGTCTAGGGTATATGGCAGATGTTCTGGTTGATGTGTTAAGTCCAGAAGCCAGACATTCATTAAACAACTGCTGTGGACGCCCGTAAAGGGGCTTGGAGGACCAAACAGGACAGAGCTGAGGCCTTCTTTTTTTTCTTCTTTGGCAGCGTTAAATACTTTAGACAGAATGCAACAAGTCGACCTTCATCTGGGCAATTATATTTTAAGACACCTAGTGGTAGATGTATGTTTAACAACAGGAGCTCAAAAGTGAACAATATGTGTCACTTCGTAACAGTGGCCATGACGTTAAACACAGAATATGCGTTTTTGTATTCCTGTGCTCTGTCTCCCATAAATCAGCATACCTGTGTGACTTTTCATGACTCAATTAAAAGTCGACTATAAACATTAAAGGATACTTTCTCTCTGAGCATGATGCGTGAGAAGACGTTCAACCCGAGACCCCATTACGTTTTCTAGTTTCCCAAGCTGTTCATCCATATTGGGCGCGGACGTTGCCATGGCAACCTGTTGTAGTTGTTGTTGTTCCTGGACTTGCTTCTGGAACTGTGTTTGTTGGTCTTGTTGCTCCTGAACTGCCAACTGCAGGCTGTTGACCTCTTGTTGTTGAGCTTTCAATAAGCCTAATACTTGAGCGAGGCCTTCTTGTAGCTGGAAACAGTGAACAGAATACTGTCTATAACAACAGATGGGACACATTCACAAGATACTGATTACTTGACTGATTGTTGTTAAACCCCTTATCATTTTTCACTTACACAACATTCCAATGTGAAGGCAATTTCCAGGTTGAGTTTATTCCATATAGACTAAAATTTACACAAAATGTTTTTTGTACTTCTTACGGTTTCAAAGAAGTCATTTTTCCACCAACCGACCACTACTCTCAGGGGGAAACTTAGCTTTTCTTTCAATCGAATATTTTTTTTGTTTCGAGTGACCTTTCAAGGTACTGAAATTGAAAATTTTTGTACTTAACCATTCCTCATTAATTAATTATAAGTGTCTATACATGAACTCAAGCTTGTTTCCAAACTGTATGATATTACTAATTGATAACAAGCAGTTGCAGTTGTCCTTATTTCAAGCTTCCACACACGAACAGTGTTGAAGTCCACGAAGACCTAACCAAAAGTTTACAACCAAGATAATTTGGACCAAAACTCTATGCAGATGGTGTTGACATCACTTTCAGCAATACTTCAGTCTTGAATCATGATACAGTGTTGGCATCACAATGGATTAAGGAAATTGTAGCCGTAATTCTGAGTCAGTGAAAAGGCATGTAAAAAACAATGAACTTCAACAGCTGGGGGGAAAATCACAAAGACACAACAACATACAACCAAGAAACAGTTGAAACAGAGTATAGGTCATTCATAATCATGAAATATTTAACATGAAAATAATAATGGCTGTAGATGAATGTCCCCTTATCTATCTACTGTCCCGTTTCCTCTCGCATAAAGCTGGCCTCTGTTGTATGAGTAAAATATTCTTGAATACGGTGTAAAGCGACGATGAAATAAATATATAAATCTTATCTAAATTTTCTTGATGTATTATCTTTACTTCTGAAAGTAAACATTCCAGTTCATAGCGAACAGTTTAAAACTTTGACATTTCTGATAATGGTTAATATGAAGAAACTTGAAGCCCTCACTGACAAGTTACAGGTCATATAAAATTTACCCTGAAAATCAATGCAGGTAAATCAGAAAATACAGAGACTCTGTAACCTGGATGATGGAATTTTGTTTTCATAATTAACAGTATCTTAAAATAGAGAGGCTACAGATTCAGAGAGATTAAGTACACTTCTACGATATGTATCAATGTTGACAGATTGTCAGTTGTGATTATTACAGCAGGATCTCAACGGTTTCAAGCCCTGTCTGGCAGCCCATCTTATGGCCATGAATAAAAGAAAACATGCATTTAAAATGAATGGAGGTGGCAAAAAAATGTTTAAGTGTAAGTGGTGCATTCATGTAAGTGGCACATCCATACCAGGAACTAATAAGATAAATTGCAGAAAAAATCCGCATAAAAGTTTTGCTGAGTATTTCAGAAGACTTAGGTCTCCTTATGCCCAGTTTATTGTCGCCGGACACCCACTGTGACACCTGAGGTTTAAAAGCCACACAGCAGCTGGCCGCATGCAGCTGGCAACCTATGAAACAATCTAACCTCATGTGGATTCATCTACTTGTATGAATGGTTTCCTTTGATAATTTATCTGGTTGACTGATTATTGTCTTTGCTTGCACCTTGACTTGTGTCTTCATTTTGCTTTGCCAGGGTCTTTAAGGCTTTTATGGTTGCTGTTGTTGTTTCTCCCACGATCGCTAATGGCAGCGTCACTGACTGAATTTTCATACAACTAGGCAGTCTGTAGGTCTAGTTCAAAGTGCAAAGCCTTGATGAAAATTCATACACCAATGTAACTGGCAAAGGGCTTTATAAGGCTTGAATGTGTTTGTTATGGTCTCAGTAACCAAAATTTTAGTCTTATATGCGACCAGTTAGTCGTTAATTTTAAGCCGTGATTTATTTTACCACTATAAATACTGACTGGTCCAGACGATTTCTATAAACCTGACTTCTGTACTAGGAAACATTTAACAACAAGTTTTATTGCACATAAATCATACCTCTCTTAAAGCTTCTCTGTCAATGACTTCCTTTATAACTTGAACATCTTCTTTCCTAAAATGATCAAAAAACGAAAAATTACACATCATGAGTCTTACAGTATGCATGTATGCTTGGGTTTAACATTGTACGGAACAATTTTTCAGCCACATGACAATGCGTCCTTAGAATGTATATATACTGTCTCTTCCAGTGGCAGGGCAAGTCGTGACGCCATAGTGTTGCTGCCACTAGAGCACATGCCGAAGATACCAGACATTGACAACCCAACTAGTCAAATTTAAACTGACACCAGGCCGACCAATACTGTCACCTCTCCACAAGTATCATTTTTAAAGCCTTTGGTATGATGCTCTAACCACCAAGCCACAGAGGCAGATGACTCTTACAGAAGAAGAATTCTCCTCTGATTGGTGGTTAAGGCAGCACTAAATTTTGGGGGAATTATACGGTGACAGCAAGGTTTATAAAAAAAAAAAAAAAAATCACCACCTTTGCTTAGTTACCTGTTAAACCATAAACTTAAAACAGCAACCAAAACCAGAAAGAGCTGGGTTTGAGCACCTGAGGGATTAACACCTTGACTAAACATGCCACTAAGGGCCCTAGCTGGAGACCACAGTCTAAGGGTTACTGATATATATACTGATACGTGGGGATTGCTGGCCACCCTTAACCTGAGGTCTATGTGGACCCGATTTAGGCACTATGCTCGTAAGGTGCTATCCCCTCGTTCAATTCCGTTGCATGTGTGTTAGATTCTTCTGGAATACACATAAAGCACCTTAATTCTGAAAGCTGAAATATTTGCGCACATTTAGCCACAATCGCTACTTAGCGTTACCACACCATTCTCATGTAAATTTTAGCCGAAGTCGAAAATACTGTCTGGCACATGCTGCCATGTTTTTAAAATCTGTGTCAATGAGCCGCGCATGCTCAGAGCAGGCTGACCTTCCCGTGACATCATATCTTGAAATTTACATCCATACTAACAAAATCTGCACCTTCAATCAATTTACATAAAGGTCAATCATGGATGCCATGTGAGTAAAGCAACAACCCTTTTTGTTTACGTTAAGTTGGCGACAATGCATGTGAGCGTAAGTCGCAAATGTGAATTATCTTGCATTTACTGGTCGTAAAGCCTACAGAATATGAAAAAATTTGGCAAAAGAACAGGGAATGTCTTGGTGAACATAGTTTGTTTCAGTCTTACTCAGTTCATGCATGTCTAGTTTCATTTTACACGCTATTTTTAAATACCACTATTTTAACCTCCATAGCTCCTTGGCTAATAAGGCCCATGTTGGAAAAAAAGGAGTTAAATCCAACACTTTTTTTCCCCAAAGGAACACCAGAAGACTTAAGGCTTCTTAAGCTTGACACACAAATGACTGGAATGCCAACATTTACCTTGAGCCAGTTGGCCGAGGTTGTCTCCCCTGTGGTAAGGTTGTGCGGATACGTGGGCTAGCCGCATTGAATTCACTATCCCTAGCTGCGGAGGCGGGGGCATACACATCTCCACGCTCCTCCCCAGAGGTCTCCTGCTCCTCCACAACCTCTGGAGGCTCATCCATCTCCAAGGCACTGAGCAGGTAAGGAAAACTCTCAGATATCATAATACCAATAATGAACACCCAAGATGCAGAGAAAACTGTTTAGCGTAAAGGCAGAATACGGCACATGCATTGTGAAGATGTTTCTGAACTTCATTGAAATAATTCAATGGGATACATCTTAAATTTATCTGTCCAAGCACTGCACTTATGTACTCTTTTCTGTAAATTGTCACTGTAAATGAACTAAGTTTGGCCCAGGATTAAGCTGCATATTTTGCAGACTATATATACCTAGCATCCGTTTATTGGACAAAACATGACATACACTTCACCTTACCCTTGATCGATCGCCTCAGTTGCCAGCCTCTGAGCCTCAGATCCCACTGTGGGGGGCTTGGGCCAGGGTGGGCGCTCATAAGAACTCTCCCCTAGGGCATCTTCCGTATCATCCCCTTGACCGTCCTCGGATTCCCTGGAATCTTAAAACAAGGCAGGAAGAAGTCAGTCTGCCAAGACTTTAACAGCTGTGTACATGTATGTGAAAAACTTGGCAATTAATTTCAAGTCAGGTGCTTTCAAATATGTGAATCTTACTGGCTTAGCATAAAGCAGTCATAGTCAAAGCTTAAATGACAAGCACTTAATCAATGTATGAACCTGTAACCTTAATCTGGAAAGCTTGCTTGACACAGTAAGATTTTTATTGTGTCTGCATCTATGATATGCTGGTTATTTTCTGTCTGTTGCCACAGAAACCAGAAATTTGATCAGTGGTTTAAATAGGAACATACTTCACCATAAACCTATAAGCAGAAAGACTAGTATTGTGTTCAATTATTATTCAAATTTTCCGCTTGTAGTCTGTTGCCATGGAAACCACTAATTTCATTGAAACAGTCTGAGTTTAAACAGGAACCTAGCTCATCCCAATATGAACCCATACACCAATATGAAATGATTGTGTGATGTGGTTTGACTTCTATTCCAATCGCTTCATTCTTACAGAGAGATGGGCGGAGACTGTGATGATGTCGGTGTAATCCCTGAAGGGTGCACTATCCCGATGGGGTAAAAAGTACAGTGGGAGATAAACAAAAAATACTGTGCAATGCACTTAAAACCCCTCAGCCTTCAGTACATGTACGTTGCAATGAATAGATAATAATTCCAAGAGATATTATGTATAATACCAGCCACTCATAAAATTGTGTGGGTGTGGCATAAGTTTGGTGAACTTGGGACAAAGTGTTCAAGAGATGGAGCATTTACAAGCCTTGTATAAAACTTAACTTAAATGACCTCAATGACCTTGACGAAAAGGTCAAGGTCACTGAAAATGAGCAGGGTTCTTCCTCATGCTAAAGTGTAAGTGTGGTGTAAGCATGGTGTAAGTTAGGTGAATTTGGGCTAACCCGTTTTAGAGACAGAGCGTTTACAAGAATATGGCCCCAAATTGGCCCTGGGTAAAAACCCACAAGAATACCACACAACCAGGTAAAAACAAGTCTATCATTTGCTGTTACCTTTCACATTGGTGTCTAATCCTCCTTCATCCTCCTCGGAGCTCTCATCCTCCTCCTCAATCTCCACCTCCTCCACCTCAGCCATCACACCAGCAACTTCCTCATCGGTTTCATCGTAAGGAGCAAGGCCCTTAGACTCTGTTTTCCCGGACGCTCCAAGCTCACCAGGGTCGATGCTCGAACCGGTTGAGGCTCCAACACTCGCTACCGTATCACCATGTTTGACCACGTCGCCCATGAACAAATCATCCACACTCGTTTGCTCCTGTGGCTGAGGCGCAGCAGACCTTGGGCTCATGTCAGTTCGGGAAGGAACTGACTGGGCGGAGTGGGAGGAGCGTGAGCTGTGCGGCGTGGCCAGGTCGCGCTCTTCAGATGAGGATATGGGAGGAAGAGGCACTGAGGTGGGGGTGAGGTTGTGACTAGTGGCTGGGGAGAACTCTTTGGTGGAGGAGGGGGTCATGGTCAGGGAACTGTCGGGGGTGAGGATGGTCTGCTGGTCCAGGAGATTTTGTACAGAGTACAGGTCCTCGTTCATCCCCGTCACCTGGGTGAAGCTGCTGGAGTTAGACGCTCCGCTCTGCTGAACACTGGTCTCTCCTGCATCACATCTGTAGGGAAAGACACAAAACAGTAAAACCTCCTAGAAAACTTCAAGGGGATTTACCACACCTACTGTACTGTCGGTGAAAAATGATCTGGAATATTATATCATTCATAATGTCATATATAACCAGACAGAAATATTTCACCCAATACTATTCAGTGGTTATACTATCTTGCAACTGAGATTTGTTTTGAAATAATCACCTTTTCTGTTTTCTGCAATTTGTTGGCAAAAAATTCCATGAAATTAGCAGTGGTTTACTGTGTTGAATTTACAAAATTAGAAACCATCATACTAACAGGTTTATATTATAATATGCATTAATGTTATAAATGATATTTGCTACTTATTGGGACATTTTTCCTTCACACCATAATACTTTTGAATGGGAAAAAGTACAATTTATCTAAAACAATACAGGTTTGGTATAATAGCTCATTATTTCCAGCTCTACCTGTCAGATCATCATTATCACTCGTTGTATCACTGGCAAACTTTTCACATAATCTTTGCACATGAGAATATTTCTGGTGATTCTGTTGTAGTTGATCAAATTCATACACTTTAGATTAGTCATATCTGTAGAAGCTCAGCACAATATTTACAGACTCCCCCAGGACCCTTTTCTCTCCAGAGTAAAGCCCAAGAGCAAGGAGCTTGCCCGTTTAAATGCAGACTAAACTGACTTGGGTACAGTTTTATGTGAAGGCTTGACAGACTTTCCACAAAAAAACAAAAAAAAAACAAAAAAAAAATGATAATGTATGGTGGTGGATTTTCTGAAAGTTACCAGGGAACAAGCTCCCTGGTTGCTATTACCATACCTTAACTGTGAGGCGGTGAAGGCATCAGGTGTGAGCAAAACCGGCTGTAACATGTCCTTAGAGGCATCGCTGTCAGATGTCATATTGTCGAGGCTCATGTCCGACAGCAGGTCGTGTAACCCTGAAATGTACAACCAGGTACACACATGGTTACACTTGTACTGCAAAAAGCAGCTAATCCTCATCAACTGATACACACATGTAAGGCACAAGCAGTGATTTTCTCAATGGGCACAATTTGGCTTAATTTGAACAGTGCCACCTCTGTCACTTAAATTCTACTTTTTGTCCAGTGTCGTCTACCTGGTGGTCAGGAAGAGAGGAGGGCTTTGGGGAAGGGAAATAATGTACCTGTTGGCTGGTAGAGTTGACTCTGGGGTCTGGATATAACAGATATATCTGAACAGATTGACACGAATTATCACAAAGAGGTGGAGAGGTTAATCTCACTACACCAATGTGGGGTACAGACAGGCAGACAAAAATACACACCTAATTGTCTGACACCACTGACCTGTCTTATGGGACAATGAGCTGATGGAGAAGTATGGGACTGAGGGGTAGAGTGAGTGAGTGAGTGCTTGGGGTTTAACGTCATACTTAACAGTGTTTCAGTCATATGACGACGAGGAGTCCTTCTGATGTGTACTTATAGCGTGTCTTCTTGAGTCTAAGCCACCAAAGTGCTGCTTCCACTGGAACATCATGCCGAAGACACCAGACATGACACCCACCCAGTCACATTATACTGACACCAGGCCGACTAGTCCTGTTTCCTTGCTCTAACCTCTCAATGCTGAGCGCCAAACGAGGCAGCAGCAAGTACCATTTTTAAAGTCTTCGGTATGACACTGACTGACTGACCACACTAACCTGTCTCATCCTGGGACACTGAGCTGATGGACGGGGGAGGTGGCTGAGGGGTTGAGGAGTGAGGGATAAACCTCACCTCCAGATTCTGTAATGCCCTGAAAAGAAACACAAAATAAGTTAACAAACCATGTTTATTTTATGTATTTGTCTATTTGACTTCCGTTCACACCCTGATCAAGAATTTATCACTCATATGACCGTGGTCAGGTTTGTGTGGTGGAAACCTGGGTGCTTGGGAGTAACCCACTGACCATCTGCAGTATTAATAACCTAGATCATACACACTTCTTACCAAAGGTCTTCACATTACTCTTTCAGACAAAAGGAACTTGTCTGATAAGTTTCAATTTGATTTCTTCAAGATCTTTCAACTTGCTTTCCAAGATACTGCGTTCTTAAAGTTTATGTTCGAGGCTTATTTTTTTCATTTGCCAGCACTGATACTAGAGGTGGGAAGGGTGTGTGAACACTAGCAGGAAGCAAATATGAAGTAACCATCATTCTGTCAAGAATCCTCCTATATAATGCTATGAGGAAACTACACACCAATCAACTTTCATCAACAGCACAGTTACTGAAGTATTGTCTAACCAAAGATTCGCAACAAATGGTCTGGCTTTGGGCTACTTACTGCATTGCTATATATGTCACTGTACCAAGGCATTAAAGGTGGAAATGGAAAGTTCAACTTACTTTGTGTGAACTGAGAAAATCTTGATCTGTACCCCTGTTGTTTTATCCTCAGTCTCTGCGCCATCTTCTTCGTCTGCCCCATTTTCCACCTCAATCTCTCCTTCAACAGTGAAAAGTCAGTGAAAATCAACTTCTGATGATATACTTGTATTTATTTATTTAATCATTTTACTGGTGTTTACGGCCGCATTAAAGCATTTTCCACTTACTGGACAGCGGACAGATTTATGTATGGAGGAACACAGAGCGCCTGGAGTAAACCACCGGCCTTTGTCAGGTAATTGACAAACGTCCTGACTTAAAGCTGCTGCTGAGACCGCGACAACTGGGTTGGAATACTTTCATTTTAAAGCACAAGCAATTAACAGTGTGCATATGATTACCGAACGTTCAATATTTACAGTAGGCTAAGATATGCAGTGGAGATGTAAGAGGCTCTCCTTTCTCCAGTACCATAAGTATTAAATGTCACCAGTGTGGAAAATCAATGAAGTAGCCTACTGACTATGACTTTGGGTGTAGCCATTGTCACACTGGGTATATCTCAGCCATATCATGCCACAGAAGCATTTAGGAAAGATTCCTTATGATAACTGCATGAGCCATATCCTCATTCAGTCCACAGCTCTGTACCAGCATATGTTACGGTCGGCACTAGCATTCTTTCATACCTGTAGTAATTTCATCCATGTGCGAGTCATCAGGGGACTTCTTAAATTTCTTGGTGCAGGCTCCGTATATAGAGAGGCTGAGGCATGGCTGTGTAAGGAGAAACTCAGAGATGGAGCTAACATGAGCCATGCCTGCCTCATTGTCCTGGAACAACTGTAGCACATACAGCACCTGCATAACAACAACAACAACAGCCTGTGTTGACCAGGTCAGCCAGCTGGGGTTTCAGCTAACATATAAAAGAATTTCTGGAAATATATTTGATAAAGTGTCGCAGGGCCAGCTTTAATGATAGAATCGTTGGTTTTCTGTGCAATACCTCAATGTTACATATATCCTTACTGGAGTAGTGCTTTTCTTCCATTTGTTGGCAAGGAATGATAACTGAATACATTTTATATTATGTTGGTTTTTTATTTGCAAAATGTTTGTCAGAAACCTGAAGAGACTGCAGTCATTTTATGAGGGTAGTATTTGCGGCCATGTCCCAAAGTTTGGCTTCAACACTTCCACTGCCATTTCAGTTTTCTTCTGAGCAGTAGTGATCAGCTGGTCACTCACCTTCCTCTTGATGTCTGTCAGAACCAGGTATTTAGCACTAAGGTCCAGGCAAGCCTTCAGTGAGGGCTCCACGTGGAAGTTTGTCGGCAGATTTGGAGGCTCAAGAAATCTGACAAATAAACCATTTCTGTTCTTTCACTGTCATCTAACAGCTGCATAGGTATATAAATATGTGTGTATTACATAATATTACATATGTATGTATATGACAACACAGATCACCCTCTAGAAATCAATGGGCTCCTATAATGTAGCTCTTGTTTTGCCCCCTCTTATTTCAACAATTTTTTCCCCAACAAGCTAAAATTGCTAAGTAAGATTACGTTTATACTTCCATGTAGATACTACATGAGAGTTATTGCTTGCTTTTATCAAAACTATCTAGAAATTAAGAAGGTTTTTCATTTTTTCTTGAACCTTGAAAATAAGAAGACCATATATTTTAGCGATACATGTACATGGCTAGTTTTGTCAAACAGCATGGACTGGATACCTGCTAATAATAATGAAAACACAATAAAATTATACCTCCTGACTCTTAAGAATATCTAACAATGTCATGTAATAACAAATATGTACTGTATTTTTACCTCAAGTTTCCTCCATGACTAAGCTGCTCATTTTGCTCAATTCTAAAAGTTCTATTGATCTTAGAAAGGTTTTTTGAGGTGTGTTCAAAAGATATCCTACCAGAAAGATTTTCAGCACCAAAGCATAAAAAGATCTTTTGGGGTGAAATTTTAAGTCAAATGCAGTAGTTTACAGAAATCAATAGCTTTCTACATCTAAGAGGCGATGTGAAATACCTGATGGTCTGTAGACAGTTCCACGATTCACAGCTCCATATCTTTATCTCCTGATTGTTGCTGGCTCCTGTTACAGCATACTTCCAAAACTGTGTCCTTCAAAACAAAATGTTAAAAAATATATATTTCATTTGTTAATTAAACTCAAACATATAAACCAATGAACAAGGCCTAAATCAGTTTAATATCGAGTTTCATCTAATACTGTTGTTCCACAAATACAAATTCAGGCTAAAATGCCATATGAAGTAAATATTTAGCTACAATTGGTCCATTTAGAGCTATATACAAAGTGTCCTTTCTAATATGCCCTATGAAGTAAACATTCAGCTAAAGCTGATCCATTTAGAGCTATAAGTGTCCTTTGTATTCAAAATCAGTAAAGCCCCTATTTTACATGTACATCTCTATAAGACGTTTGCGTGATGTATGTAAGGAGTACAATATTTCAACTTACTCCAAATTTGGGTTTTTGTGGTCATCTAGGAAGGCCAAGTATGTCATGGGTTGACCATCATGGGGCTTCCACTGATGTAAACATCTGAAATATAGTAATATATTCATGAAACTTTCCCGTTAAGTAGTATTCATTCACTGATACACCATGCAGACACAGGACTATCTAAACAGACTCAACAGGCAATAATTGAGTAGGTACAAGAAGTATTGGTCTCTGCCCACAATAAGATGGCAATAAAACTCAGAACACAAATCCTTACATCACAGACAAAAACAACAGTACTAGCAGAGTGAAGGCTACATCATAATTCAAGACTTATCTGCATAACTTCTACACACACAAATAAGGCATCAAATTAGGTACCATTCAGATGTGAAAATGGACGTATGCATATTCAGGGCCTTTTCAAAAAACGCCGTCAAATAAAAGAAAATATTAGTTAATCAGAAGAAAGGTATTATGATGATAATTCAGTTCAAACAGCCATTGACTTGCATGAAGAAGTCTGGTTTTGTCTTACCTTGGGTTAGTTCCCTCATGCATGTACACCTGGAAAAACTTGACTTCTCCATCAAGACTAGCGGTGGCCAGAGCACTCCCATCTGGAGAGAAAGCTGCATCCATGATAGGCTGAAAGTCAGCAATAAATCAGTCACACATTGTTGCTTACAGCAGCCTCAGATTTAGTAGAGTTCTTAATTAAAGCTCTACAGATATGGAACAAGTCCTTTACACCACAACTGTTATATGCGCCATTGTTTACTCACAAGGGAATGTTGAAATTTTCTTCTTCACTAATCAGGGTATATCATTACACATAGTTACAGATATCATCCTATTTTTCTCACTGCAGGAGTACCCAGCTTGTGAAATCAACATCACACCACACTGTCACCTCCTATTTCTTGTGAATAACTTTGTTCAACTGGCTTTTACCCAATCAGGCCTTTAGATTATGTTAACTTGGACATATCAGAGCCACCATAATCTGGGGACCTCAGAACCACATTACGAAAAAAACAAATTGGAAAGTGGTTTCAGCTTTACAACCATTAACAACCTTGTACTGCTATATATAATCTGGGGCTATCATATACGTTTAATAGTCTCATATTTTTGCTCCCGTATTTAAATGTGTCAGGAACATTTTGAATACTGTTTATCAAATTATTAAACTGTCTACATATTTATGCATGTGTACTTCTTTTGGGGACATTATTTTGGGCACAGCATTAGTTGCCGTAGCTAAGTTGTAATCTAAAGGCCTGCCAGCCTGTTCTCATCATCAGAACTATGGGACCGTAAATGGAACAGCTACTTGTATTACCTCCATCTGTGTTAAAGGTAGAACGCTCTTAAAGTGAAACACAGCTCATGTTCTCAGTTAAGTTTACCAACATGGTTGAACAATATTATGTTTATTTGTGTAGAGTAATTTCTTCTAACAACCATTATGACAATGGAAACAGACGTTTGAGTGTGCTTCATCGACTAGGATGAAATGCAGCCATTCTGTCTGGGAAATGATCCAGAAATTTACTCTCGTCATAACACCATGGTCTGGAAATAATTTGCAGTGTTGTTCACGCCTGTAGTAGTTATACATACATTACAAGAATGTGCTGTCCCTATGCTATTACATGTTATATTCACAGTCAACTCAGAACATTTATATCACAGCTTATAAACAGTTGATGTGGCTCTCTGACTTGTCAGTCTCTCATAAGCTTAAAAGCATGGGTGCCTTCCAATCCCCAGTCGGCAGCAAAATACTCCACACTTCAATCAAAGATAATTCAGCATTGAATTCATACAAATTCAACCAGGTTCTTGTATTCAAAAGAGAATTTTGTAATCATTTTCAATGAGCAGTGCCTCGGTCATGAGCAGTCTTTTTCCTTAAGACAGATTTTGAGTATCTATGCTTTTAGTTTTTCAAACTGGTCACTCTAGTAGCTCAAATGTTTCTGCCGTAAATAATTCATTCTCATTACTTACCTGAGTGTGACTATTGACAAAAATTCTTCCAGACTGCACAGTTTCTGGGTCTATCGGTCCAACTCCCATATCACGCCCAACAATGTCAACACTCCATATCTCGGCCTACAAATCAGGACAGAGGAGTGACACTGTTACAATGATGAGTTCTGAGTGACTATTACACAAGATGGTTAGTCACAGAGTCATTTATTTTTCTGAACCCAAGAATTTTTCACCTAAAAAATGGCTGCCAGTTTTTGGAGCGGTTGAAACATAAATGCATGAGTGCCCATATTAAACCACCGACCTGCAGCGAGTTACTGGCAAACTCCCCCTAATGTGACCTTTCACAGGTGGAAGGCAAGTGGTCTCCACTGAATTTAATTAAGTAATCAAGACATATTATTTGCTTCTTTTCAGGGGGAGGGGGAAAGGGGTCTATCTTTTTTTATTCCCCTAAAAACCATTATCTTTGTTTCAGAGTTCCTTTTCAGATATCCTTTAAGAAGGTCAACCAGTGAACAAACTCGCACCGTCTCATCATGCGTAAGTACAAGTATCTTGGACACATCGCTGACGGAGCCTTCTGTAGTGCTGTCATCCCCATCTTCAGGGATGTAGGGGCACCAGATCACACGGTGGAAGTCACTCATTTTTGTGCCAGCAGGTCTTGTTACATGAAGAACCAGAGCGGTTCTGGCATGGGGTTAAGCAAAATGAAGAGCAGCTGATGATTGGCAACATGATAGTCTGAAGTTCACTATCCATTAAATTAGAATTTTTGAGAGTTTTCCTTTGGTTAATTGAGATGCTATTTATTTATTTGACTGATATTTAACATTATACTGAAAAATTTTTTTCTTATATGATGGCCTTAATTTTACAGTTGGAAAAAATTGGAGTAAACCACCAGCCTTTGCCAGGTACCTAACAAACCAACTGACTTTAGCAAAAGTTTGATTCAAACACACTACCTAATTGATCACTGCCAGATTGTCATGGCGAGCCAGCATGGGGCAATGAACAGTGACATTCACTGTCCAACGTTGGGATTGAACCCCCACCTCATGACACCCATCCACAGGAGATGTGTACCTAACTCGAGAAACATCCTCATGCCATAAAAACAAATACATTGCCCACAGGTCTGGCATTAAGGAGAGACTGGGTGAGTGATAAAATGCCTCCCAACAGTCGGGGGGGGGGGGGCTGTTTCATTCTCCCAAAATTAACTAGGAGTGCATTTCTTCTCCAAGGGTAATCAGAGGGAGCAAACAATGAGCAAATCCCATGGGGGGGGGAGAGAAATTTGTTTGCTATTTAGTTAGTGTTGAAGATGCATGACCATGGTGGATACACTATCATAAATAAACAAACACAAACACTTTCATTCTACATCACTCTAAAACATTTAGAAAATTTACTATATGTAGGTACTAGACTTTTGTCCGGAAGAGAGTAATGTAGTTCTCTCTAGGCCCAGCTGGTATGTCTCTGAACACCCACTGTGATTGGCCTTAGAGGTGTAAAAGCCACAGCAGTGGACAAACCCAGAAATAATCCGACCTCCTGTGGACTTCCTGTGACAAATTACCTGGTTACCTGGCCACTGCCATTTATTGCACCATGAGTTCTGTCTTCACGTTTTGCCAAATCATGGCCTGAATGGCTTTTATGGTTAAAAAGCTGAGTTGGCTTCCTTGACTCCTAAATGTGGAGGAGGTTGTTGTTTCACTTGCAATCAGTAATGGAATTTGGCAGCATGATTGACTGAACTTTCATACCACTTAGTGGTCCGTAGGTATAGTAGACAGTGCAAAACAACGATGAGAATTCATATACCCATCTGACTGGTACTAGGTCTTGTCAGGCTTGAAAATGCTCCAGTTATGCGAACAACATACTGAACCGAACAGCAGTCGCTTGCGCCATTTCGTCCATGCTGCATGGAGTCACACAACGTTCCACAATCAATTTTACTTATAAATGGGGCAAGTTATAAAAGGCGTTTTCAGGGGGGGATACTTTTACTTTGGGCAAGTATAAAATAAAATTCTTCTCCTCCAACTGCTTGGGGAGTGATGTGAATGATCGATCGCTCATCGTAAAATGCCAGGCCTGATTGCCATACTATCACATAGTTACCTCAAAACTACATTTTCATTTTAAACGGTGATGCTACAGCACGTAGACGCAGGCATGTCACAAAAAGGATACACAATTTTCCTGTCTTCATTTTCTTCTATTTCATAGACAAAAAGGTTGCCTAATTCGTCAACGGCAGCTAGCATCACTTCATCTGTATGAGCAAAGGCTATGTCAATGACCCGCCCTGTGAAATCCTTGAGCAATGCCCTCTCTGCACTACGACTGTTGATGACACGGACAATGCCTCCACTTTTGCCTGCACCAATGATAAACATCTGATAATATCTTATCCTTCAGAAGCAGTCACAGAAGTTGAACTTTATTGCAACATAACATTCAATGTATAAATAGTGTCTCGTTACCAACAACATGGATGTAAAGTGGAGCTCTGCTGTCTTGGAAGGTGCTTTCAGTTCTCACCAGGGAATGGCAATAAAAATGAGTACTAAGCCAAACAATGAAAGCTTCCCATCCTCTATGAATGGTAAAAAACCATGATTCCATTAATCCACACATGGAAATATCGAGTGTTTGACTTTGATTTCCATGATATGAGCCTTCTCAGGTGTGAACTGAAAGCACTTCAAAGATGGCAGAGTTAAGACATTAGATCAGGGTGTCCACATGAACACAATTCTGGTTACTAGCACAAACCAGGAAAAAGTGCATTTATACATATAAACCTGGAAGAAGTAAAATGTTTTAAAAAAAAGTTGTTGCTATTGAAGAGTCATAGCTGCCTTCGACACATTTTAAGTACATTCCTTTTCTTAGATTTCATTAAGTTATCTTGATCACAAACCAAAGCATATTAACTGTCATGACAACAGTCACTGATAACTCCACTCTAAACATATCCATAAAGGCGACTGTACTGCATCTAGAAAACGTGTTACAGTATTACTGTGCATATTCTTACAAATTATACATATACCCTATGACCACAGGTACCTGTGAATTACACAATACTACACTGATTTAATCATTGCTGTTTCACTTACCTGAAGGCAGTCAGTTTACAGCTGGAGGAAACTTGAGTGCCATGGTTAAACCACAAAACTTTTACAAGTTACTTATGAACCCACAAACTGACACCAAAACCATACTGGTGAAAAAAAAGTGGGCTTCATCAAACGCAACACTGCGCCCCAGAAGTGATGTTGTCTGCTTATTGTCCCTATTACTTCTACAAAATAAGCGAGGAAATCTACACGCAATGTTTCCACATTAAACACAATAAGGTGACTGACAGCCATGATTCATTTATTCAATTGACTGTTGATTAACGCTATAATTAAAATTTGTTTTCTTTGTTTTGGTAGTCTTACAGTTAAGTTAAACCACCAACACTCTTGGAAGACACGTGGTTTTCAGCGAGTGTTGTACTGCCCAAATCATCAACACTGGTGGAAGACAAGTCGTCTTCAGCGACTGTTGCACTGCCCAAACCACCAACACTGGTGGAAGACACGTGGTTTTCAGCGAGTGTTGTACTTCCCAAATGAGCATCATGGACCGCTTATTATCACCAAGGCGCCAGAAGCAGTCAGATCTGGGATATCTACGAATTCCCTGTCCAAGACCAGACTTGAACCTGCACTTTGCTTGTCATTCCCAGCTTGTCATTACTCACCCTTGAGAACATACGCCACATATTCGCCGCCTTTGTGTGTGGTCACCAGGCTGCCCACATAGCGCCGGTGTTCCCAGTCATAATTCACCACAGGCACGATCTTCACCTGAAATGAACCAGCAGAATGTGTAACCAGCCTCCCCCCCAAAATAACATCACAGGTATCTAGGGGATAACCAGCTGACTGCCCAGTCAGAACACACTGCAGAACAAATCTTTGTATATTTTCATGATGTCAGGTTAAACTTGAATCAAACATAATTCTACCGAGTGTAAGAATTTGATGCTGCCAGGTTGATCATGTTATTTTGCAAAGAACTTCATCTTTCAGAAATACAAAGTCAAAATATCTCAACAATTCTTTTTTAACCCATGGTGGAGTCACAATGAAAGCAAATGAAATTTCTGGAAAAGTCTCATAGGGTTATACTGATATTAACACCCTACTTTACTGACAAGAATTATATTCCTTATTTACATTATAATGATCTGGTTAGCAGAAAAAGTCGGGTTGCCCTCATCTTTAAATAATAAGACAAAGCACATAATTTCGTGGAAAACCAGTCTCTCGGAGAGTTCCCCTAGCAAGGCTTTACAGGAAACAAGATTATAATGATTCAGTGATTACCTTATTGCTTCCAGCTGAGGAATGGCTGACATTACTTGAGCTACTAGCTATTATATCCACCTCTTTCCCATACACACTGAAACTATTCACGTTGTCATCTCCTGTTAGCAAGCTGCAAAGTAAACAGAACAGGAGATAGGTGATATGTATAAATGCCATATGTACAGTGAGCCACATTCACATGCCAGTTACCTGCCACTATAACAGATCAAGGTGTCATTTTGTCACATGAAGAGTCATTAACGATGGAAAATGACATGGATTCAACTGAAATTATTACGCATAAGTATGGTATGTTGTAAGTTAGATAAACTGTACATTAATCTTTCTATGAATGGGCTCCCAAATTATTCATTTTATCTTAATGGTTTGTTTACCTCTTTTTTTGTCTTAATTTATACTTTGCCCTCGAAATCAGTAGATCACAAATCATGTGAGCATAAACAGCGCCATGCATATGCATACTCTTTCTAACACTTTAACAAAACTGTCGATCAACAGTTTAACTCTAAAATCATGAAGTTCATACTTCAAACTCCCTAAATATAAAAAAAAAAATCATCCAATTAAAAATCTAAAATCAGCCCAAAATCTAATTTGTGAAGACACAATACATGCTTACATCTAAATAAAAACCATACAATTGGTATATCAAATATATTCCTACAAGACGAAAATAAAGAAGAACTAGAGCCTATAGGCATTGAAATGTATTCTATGATGAATGTTCAGGTTTCTTTCAAGGAGATAATTCGGTTGCCTTGTCTTTTGTTTTTGATCGAGACACTAAAGTAAATCTATCACATATTTCACACTTTTATCCATTAACTGTTTGTTATGCAAGCCAGGAGGTTTGAGAATTGCTTTATGTGGAAAGCAAATACGTATTAGTGATAAACATTCAAATTATTGTTTGCATGCTGGGGATTTCACCCATACTGGCCTAAGAGACAACAACTCTTTGGGTCCGTCTTTTGCTTTCATAGGAAACAACATGACCAACAAGAAACACAAAACATTTCTTTTTTTCCAGTAAGATAAAGTCTGTATATAATTAAATGATATACTATAATTTACTAACTAACTCTTTAACATTTGAAGCCATATACATATATGTATATATGTCAACCCTAAGAAAGGTATCCAGCATTGATATCCAGCCAACATAGTTTCTGTTCTTTTTATACAAACTATGCTTTAGGTGAGGCGTGGTGTACACAGAGCAGATACAGCATGTACACAGAGGCCTGCTACATATGGTCGCACACTGTCAACCCCATCTGATTGTTGTCAAAACCCATTTCACCTCAGATGACACTAATAAACCTCTTAAAATCATGTAACAAGACATGTTGAGCTTCATAAATTTTCTTTAGCCATGCCCTACCCCATGTTTACCTAACTTCAACTACAAAATCTGATATATTATACAGTGTCCACGCTTTCTTGTTACCGACTTGTGACGCGTTTCAAAACGAGTTTAAACCATAAGTTCAAGACTTGCATTGTTTATGGCAGGTACACACGGGCAGGGGTCTGTACCATTCCAGAATAGGATGCCTGCATTCAATTTTCTTAAAAACTGATTTAGGAGTTCCTTGACATAATCACTGCATGTCACTCGGTACAGCTTGCCTAAAAGTCAGTCTCTGCTTTCTGCTGATCTGAGATCGAGTCTGGGTATTCCAGTAAAACAGCAACTGGTATCAACCCAAAACCACTACAGACTGACTGCTGTTGATTTTCTCTATTCAGCGGTATATGTCAAGAGTGATGCAATATTTATTGAGTTCTCATGCATGGTGGCATCAATGGCTGATGATCCAAGAAGGCAAGATGGCAGCCAACGATCAAGTTCTGTACGTGGGGCATGAACATCATAAAACACACAAAAAGAAAAAGAAAACGATCACATCTCTAACACTGTCAAAATAGTAAAAATGATGCTAAATCACTTCAGAATTATTTCTATTTATATATACTGACATAAAATTTGTCCTCTGAATTATTAACGTATCACAAACTGTCAGCTCTAGCACTGAAACCCTAGTGACCCTCAGAAAAAAACAAAATATTGCTGCATGCAGAGGAAAACAAAAAATACGCATTAAATGTTAAATTCATTTTACTGAATCTCCTCACTGTAATACATTCTAAAAAGAACATGTACCAAAATTGAACACCAAAAAGGTTAAATTTTTGCATCATCTATAGAAGTATTTGTTCCTTTCACTTTGGTCAACAACTTCTGGTCTGATAGTTGAGAAATTGTCATGGCTATATAATGTATTGCTATGCATTCGCATAGAATACACAAAAACAAAATCTGTGAAAAGTTCCCACTGACAACTTACATCTGCTGCCTAGGTACAGAATTGTAGATAGTCTTCATCAGCTCAGTGAGCGTCTGAGCATTGGATGCATCACCAGATCCTTCACGGGAGCTAGTAAAACAAACAGAACAGTAACATATCACCACCAATGACATCATAACATGCACAATATCTTTTTTCTTCCTTTCACTACTTCTCTACTACTCATTTGACACCACAGCTTTTATGATAATTGGTTCCATATGACAATGGTATATCTCACTACAGATACACTTAGTGACAACACCATGGGTCAGCCAGGTATTGCCCAATCAGATCACATTAATGTGATTTGTCCGGATTCCAAGAATACTTTATTTATGCAACAGCTGTGTGGTTTACAAAGAAGGCAAGGTTAACTAACTATTTACACATTTAAGGGCAAATCAACTAAAGATTTCATATTAATGGTGTATAAAGTTTAAAATCATTACTAGTTACATTAAGGTATTAATATATTCAACTCTAACAAAAAGCTACATATATCTTATTACTGCTTCTGGCACAGAGATAATACAACAGAGAGTATTTATATGTAAGATTATCCGATTTAACAAACGATGCCATCATAAACTTCAGACCTGTTCAAGTTGAAATTTCCATTCTTTGATGTTCCATGAAGGCTGCTAAGTGTGGATTCTACAAATATAAACAAAACATTTCTTCATATTCTGACTAATCATAAACTGACACTTCCCGATCAGTTTTTGCTACAGATTATTTTATTTTCGCAACTCCCTACTTTCGAAAAGAGGGAATACACATTACAACCCAGTTACATCAATGTCTCTGGTCACCTATCCAATTTTAAACATTTAACAGATTCAGCAGAAATGAATTACATAAGCATGTTTCACGACAAAAAAAATTAACTCAGGCCTATTCAGAAATACTAACACTGGGCTTCCTTAGGTCACCTCAGCATACATTTTTCTAGTTTGAAGATGACTAGATACCAGTAACTGTTATGGAGAAAACTGGAAATGTGTGTACTGATACATGTACAGAAATATATAGTTATAGTTATGTAAATTAACTGCCCAGCATTTGCAACCTGCTGTAACAGTGATGCATATCTGTCTCATAAGAAATGAGCTTAAAAAGAAAAGACAACAGCAGACCAAAATGTATATTTGCATCGATAAAGAATCCCATTTTCGTTTCAAATAACATCACTTTTTATTTTTGTGATGTATGATAACCCAGTTCAGAGTAGGGAAAAATGCCCATGTGCAGGAAAATCGAACAACGGCGATGATTGTGTCACTGAAATAATGGCTATGGTGGCGAATTTGGATCTTGTAACATGGGCTTTGTACTTTGAGGGTGGCTGGAGGGTAAAGGACGAAGGCAAAACAACCCCATTTGTGGTTGTCTAAATGCCGTGGGTATGAACTGTCGTTACATGTCGCTATGTGTTTCGAGAAGGCAGCGCACAAGAACTCTGAACATACAACACGATTTTGCACTGTCAGCCATTGTAGCTTCGGTGCTATCAACGTAAGGAGTGCACAAGTTTAGAAGCTATCTGAAGATAGATTAACCTCATGTAGTATTTCTCATTAAGTTGATACTGTTGATTTCAACTTAAGCATACACTATGTTGTGACAGTCTGTGGTGCAGTTAAGATGATGTTTACAGTCAACATGATAATGCAGTGCCTTCCAGGAATGAAAACAACACAATTAACTGGCACTAATAAGGTTTAGTGGTTTGGGGTAAAATATTCCACAGGTAAGAGCAACATCGAAAGGCTCTCCGTTTCACAATTTGTTCAATTCAAACCTCCTTTCGGCCAAACTGCTAAGGTATACATTCATGTACATGTAGGTATGCTTACCCAAGGTCTTTGCACAGATAAATGCACAGATCCGAAAACCTGAAATTGCCGTGATCTAAGTGTGAAATGTTTTACGCGACTGACATCACAGTGTAAATTCAAAACGTTTTCAATGTATTAGAATTACTTGAAAGATTTGAGCAACTTTAGCCACAATGGCAGATGCCATTTTTAATACTCTGATCAACAGCTGCACCTTCTCCACTGAGGCAGTCCCTTCCACGCATTTCCACTTGTTATGTCCGGTTCTGGTAAGTGTAAACGTGGTTTTAGGTTGCGTTACTCCGTGGACATATTTGCTACTCAATCATTACCGTCCCTTTGCAGTGATGCACAGGTTTCCTTTTATATTCATTTATATGCACTTACTTTCATTTGTGTATTTACTTTCATTATCTCCATTAACTTTTACATGTCCATTTTTTTTCCTTTTGAGCAGACCCAAAGGCGAAATTTGTTATTGTTATGACTGAGAGAAACTGAAAGCTATGGCTGACTACTTTCAGCATCTGATGTTAATGTGTCCATATCATAACTCACCTGTTGATTTGCCAACATTCAGCAACTCTTTCAGGAGCTGACTTGCATCTGAACTGTTTAGGGACGACGAACCGCTTTTGTGGGTATCCATCCCAACAATCACTGGTAAAACAGTTAAAAAATATCTTCTCAAAATAGAGATGATGACTAGTCAATCACTTGATGCGGCTCGAGAGCCAAAACAGTCAACATAGAATCTGACAGATGATTTTTCTCGCGGTAAAAACGACGACCATGCTACATATTCTCGGTCAAATATGGCGGCGTCCAGTAAAATCTCATCTACACGAGATTTGGCGAATGAACGGTTACAAAATTACGAAAGGCAAAGGTATTTAGCTATATAGATGTTTAAGGTAATAACCAGTTCAAACGATAACGAAACATTAAAATATGCAAATGTACATGTACATATTTGTCGCGATTTGATCTCGCAATTTATCAGCATGCTTTAAGTTTACCAGGCATCAATTTCTCCAGAGTTGTCGTTCCTGTCCCTGCATACAAATATGTGAAGACACACGAAATATAGTCTAAAGTCGCAGGTTAACCATCATTTGTTCGAAAATCTGGGGATGTGCCTGGTTATATGTTCAATACAAAACACAAAAAGGGTAAACTCGCAAGGCCTTTGCTCTGAAACTCGAAGTCATCAGAGTATGCAACCTAAATGACGATGATTGCGATCATTTTTTTTCCATTATTTTTTATTTTAAACAATTTTTGATGTTTACCTCCTTTGACACATTTTCTACTCAAGCATTTTGGAACGTACCTAAACGCTTAATTAACTGAACTAGTACTCTTGTATGTAATGGATAAACGGCAAACATGCGGAAGCAGCATCCTAATGCCATTTTATCAATCTCATTCAAAATCAAATCCTTTGTTGTGGCTGCGTTACGCCACATCTTAGCGTAGCGGTCTCACGATCTGATTTTAATGAGATTGCCATTTTATTGACCTGCTTACCACAACGTAATATTAAAGAGGCTATTCAAGGGAATTTCTGTATTGTGACTTTTATATGCCCTTGAATTGATAGAGTAGCTTTGAGTAGGCTTTAATAGAAGTAAAGGGAGACAAATTGAGATGGAAAATCGCATTTTTATGAACTTTTTTGTGATATCCACATAAACTCTTGAATATTCAACCTTTAGAGCGGCCCATTTTCCAAACTGGCACTTAAGAAAATGTACATGACGTCGGTATTGTTCCAAAACGTCAACCGGATGACGCAAACATTGGGTACACGTCTTCAATCGTTCTGTAACGTCATGACGTAACAATTGCTTTCGTTTAGAAAGAGCGGCGTCCTACATCCATATATGGTAATTCTCATTATTTTTCGTACATACATTAACTTTCGTATTTCGGGTCGAAATGGAACGTTTTTGAAAATTAATTATAGCTTAAAAACAAAAAAATCGCAAGATACCGACGGTGACATTTTCTGAAAGTGCATAAGTCGGCTATGGGAGGAAAAATACAAAAGGTTCAACTTGAATTGACTTATCCGAAACTTTGCGATAATTCTCCGGTATAGCCTCTTTAAAGACATTAGACTACCGTGTTACAGCAGAAACTGATACATTGTAACCTTGTAGACGTTGCGCAAGAAGCATTTCTGACGTAATAACGGCTCGACAGCGACCCGTTTTCACGCTGCTATAGTACCATCTCGCGAGATTAGAAAAATATGCCCACTCCCAATGTTTCGTTTAAAGAGACTATACTGGAGAATTATTGCAAATTTTCGGTTTAATCGATTTAAGCTGAACTCTATGTATTTTTCCTCCAATAGCCGACTTAAGCACTTTCAGAAAATATCCTCCTCGGTATCTTGCGAACTTCTGTTTTCAAGCAATAATTAATTTCCCAAAGCGTTCCATTTCGACCCGAACTACGAAAGTTAATGTAGGCCTATGCACGAAAAGTAATTAGCATTACCATATATGGGTGTAGAGGGCCACTCGGAAAACTTTTATACCCTTATATTTCATTCCATTCTCGGCGAAATAAAGCAATTGTGTTGTCATGACGTCACAGTGAGGTTGAACCAATGTTTGCGACATCTGGTTGACGTTTTTGGAACAACCTTGACGTCATACACGTGTTCTTGAGTGACATTTTGGAATACGGGCCGCCCTAAAGTTGAATGTGTGTTGTTTATGCATACTGCAAAAAAGTTCAGGAAAATGCGATTTTCCAACCCAGTTTGTTATGAAAGACTTATATCTAAGCCTATAGTAAGCAAAGCTACTTTATTATACTTCAAGATATCTACAAGTCACGATACCGAAATTCTGTGGTATAGTATCTTTAAGTTTGACCTGAAATGAAAGCGCCACGCATGGTTTGTTCCCTTTGAGTTTTGGAGGGTAACGTTAAAGCGGTCATGGCTCATTTATCTAACCCTCAAATTAAGAAATAAGAAATGATTTTTTACGTATTCATTGTTGTTCAATTTAATACTGCAAGTGTGGAAGAGTTGAAATTTTAGAACGTTGTGAAGCGTGTGTGTGTGAATTAACAAGCGCTGGCGTTCAGCGTTACCTGTAATAGGAAAGTTAAAAGTGTAGTAAAATGTTCAGTTGTAAAGATGAATGGCAGGCACCACCAATGATATTGTGACGCGTCAAGAACACAGACAGTAAACAATGGACATTTTCCATCAAGCATTGCATTGCATGTATGCACATTCCAGCTGTTTAACAGTATACCTTTAGCTTTGTGAACATAGCTAATGCATCCCATCCAATTAGATTTCCTTGGTATTGGTAATACCGAAATCTAATTGGAGATATTGGCTTTATTTAGAAATCTAAGCATACTTTCTCTTGTGAAACCAAGGGCATAAGAAAAAAACACGTAAAGAGTTAGCACTAAGATATATTTAAGATCTGTTTCGTTTCTTCTCAAGAAATGTTAATGTGGAAGTCTGGTTGACGAGATAGCCAAGATGGATACTTCTCTAGATACATGAAAGTAAAGCTCCATATATGCATTATTGTCCCATTGCCAGAGCAGTCGAGATACAGAGACGTCTTTTTGTGGCATTCTATGACGTCACGGGCAAACTATGACGCCTTTCTATAATGATGTAACAAACGCACAATTCCGTGAAAATTAACACTCACGCGCCTTCATTCTGTCAAGGATGAAAAATCGTCAATCAACTGCCGATACTTTTGTTACTTACTGGTTTGATTGGGTCGCAAGTACCTTGTACCCTTGCTCTGACCGACTGTCTCGTCATCCTAAAGGATAACGTTATCCTTTAGGATATACCCATATCTGTCGTAATAATGAGTATGTATGTATGAATGTATGTGTGCTTGGGTTTTACGTCATACTAAACAAACTTTAAGTCATATAACGACGAGTAGTCCTTACAATGTATATATACTGTATCTCCATGTGGCAGGGTGAATTCATGCCGCCAAAGTGCTGTGTCCACTAGAACATCATGTCGAAAACACCAAACATGACACCTATCCAGTCACATTATACTGATACTGGGCTAACTAGTCCTGTTTCCCTGATCTAACCTCATTGCTGAGCACCAAGCCAGGCAGCAACAAGTACCATTTTTAAAGTCTTTGGTATGACCAGACCCGGGATTAATCCCAGATTTCCCGATCTCGAGGAGGAGGCACCGAGACGGTTTAATAATGAGTAAGTACATGATTTAAAGCATAACATGGTTCTAATGGAAGTTACCTTAATTAACCAACTGTACTGCTTGTAACATTAGACCTAGGCCTGCATCGCTCTTCCGGTCAAAATGCACAATTTGAAAAATCATAACTCTACTTATTTTGCACATCGGGATCTTATGACAAAAATGTGCATTCCCTTTGGAAACTGGTCAATAAACCAACAAACTATAGCAATTCCATTCATTTTGTATTTTAGGTTGAGTCGGACCTGCTTTGTGGTACCACTACGAACTTCTTTAAAGCTAGCATGCTGTGTTTCACCTTTTTCTAAACACATTATAAGAATTTGACATTTACATGAACTTTACCATTAGATGCTTCCTATTGTTCGAAGTTAAAATTTGAAGAGTTAAACGTGCCATTGCAGACATCCTGAGGATATTATAAATCAACTCATGACATTCATGAGAGCCAGCAAACACATATAGGCCTATGAACATACTATTATGACGTTCTATGACTTCACGGGCAAACTATGAGATCTTCCCATAGTGACATAACAATTACACTTGTCCAAAATTTGCATTCACGTTTCGTAAAGGATGAAGAGTGTTAATGTTTTTTTTTACTTGTTGTTTTGAAGTGGGCCGCAGACAGCACCCTTATCTTTTCTATTAATTTGTAAGTTTATGATTTAAAGCATTACTCTGTTGTGACGGATGTTAACTGAAAACCTGTACTACGTTAGGCCTAGACCGGTATCGTTTTCTGGACAAAAAATGTTCCATTTTAAATATCATAACTCCACTTATTTTGCACATTGGGGATTTTGCAGCAAAAACGTGCGTTAAACCTGGAAACGCGTCAGTCGACAACGAATCTAGAGCAATTCCATTCATCTTTCGATTTGGGCAGAGTCAAACATGCTTTGTGGTAACATGCACTGTTGATGAGCTTGTATAAAACAAGCATGTAATGCATGTTTCATCTCCTTCTAATGACAAAGAAAAAGGAACAAACTTCTCTGTTGGGTTCTCTCACTCTGTTTAATTGAAGGAAATCCCAAGAAACCTGTAAATATTCAATAAAAATCGAATATTACACAATGACTTTTGTGTGTCTATATTACTTTGTTACACAGGCAAATATATTGCTAAAATGTGAAACCCTACAGAACACATCTTTCCATTACTTCGTAGTACAAATAGTAACAACGCAGACAAATATGTTGTTAACATGCCGAATTACACTAGTAAACTGATTACGACACCTCCCTATACGAGTTCATAGATCATCCCAATGTAATAAGTCCTTCCTATTTTATGTAAGAATTAACTTGAACAAAACTAAATGAAACAAGTAATAGGGAGAACACGTAACCATAGTAACTATAAGGGCTACGACAATTAAATGGCATCTGATGGCGTAACAAATGTAGTATGACTTTAACTAAATTACGCAATGAATATATAAATGAAAATGCAACACAGATATCTTCATACAAAGTAGTCCATATCGGGGTCTGTTGAACTCATCCCAAATAACTGTCCGATTACTCCTGTACAGGCACAGCGGTAGCGGCTGTGGCTACCCATAGTACATCACCCTACCGATAAACGTGAACAAGAATTCTCAAAACTGCACACAACTATCAATAGATTATCAGCAGCTACTTAGGCAATTCCATTTACAGTAAACAACTTTACCGTTAGTCCCAATAAAATAATTTCACTAACTCTTATTCCGACATACATATATAGAGACTAGTGTGACCGACGGAAAACAAGTGAATTTACTCCGCAGCGAAATTACGGGACACAAAAAATGATTCAACTTTATCAAACAAACATTACTAACCAAAAACTGACAGTGCCCTCGCCACGATGATAACTACATATAACTGCATGCAATCTTTCCACAAAACACATACAGGGATTTAGCATTTAGATGAACCCTCGGGTTGTTCTAACCGTTCGAAGGTACAATTCAAAGAGGTAAACGCGACATTTCAGACATCATGAGTTTTTCATAAATCAACTCATGACATTTATGAGAGTCTACAAACAGACACGTGTAAACGGGCCGCCATTTGTGACGTTCTATGAAGTCACCGTGGGGGAGGGGGGCAAACTATGACGTCTTTCTATAGTGACGTAACAATCACACAAATACAAAGTCGACGACATACAAGTGTTTCGTACGGATTGAAGATCCTCAGTGCATTACCGATCTTTAGTTACTTACCGGTTTCAGGGGCGGCGGAACCAAATTAAGATTTCCCCGACTATCTGAGTCCAATAAGGGGAGGGTCCAGGGGCCGCCTAGGCCTCAGAATGTGAGGGCCGCTAGACGGCCGCAGAGACGTTGAAAGTGATTTCTGGCGTCTAAAATTAGGAATTACATAAGATATATGAAGTGCTGATTTGTTATTATTAAGAATGTCCAGTTGTGCAGTAAAATGGAATTGTTGGGATGAAATATGGGCGCCAAACGTTCACTTGGTTGCGAAAATTGGACCTCGAGTAATACGTCTTTTGGCAATGCACATTACTAGGATGGGCCTTCCATATTTTTTCACCTAGCGCCAAATAAATTTTCGAAATTTTGGGCTAAAGCGATCATATACAAAGGAAAATGATGCCGTCATCTGTATTTAACGCCCCAAAGAGTATACTTGTGCAGATAAGTTACTCACTTTAACGATATTGAATCTGTAGGCCGTCTGCAGACTGCACAGATGGCGCTATTTTGTGACAGCATAGATGGCGCTGTTTTGATATAACAGTCTGTGTATAAATACCGTCCAGTAACCGGTTGACTTCATTACAGCTGTGGGCTTACTCTTAGAAGTACTCAGACTGCAATTTGGTTAATTCATTGCTCGTTTCACTCAATCTTAATTATTTCGAAGATAAAAATTCGAAATGTCGATTCTAAAATATTTCTCTCTAAAATCACGTTCAGAAATTCGTCAGAATCCGTCTCCTCCGGCAGAGGCTGTTGAAGAAAACCCTCAATGCGGTGACAACGCGCCTTCGACTTCTGGGTCCCAAATAACTCCACGGCGTACACGCACGACACGTGTGTCATCTACTCCCAGTCACCCCAGCTCGTTTGATTTTCCGTTCCGTGAGTTTGGAAAAAAACTATCGTTAAACGAAAGTTTCAAACGGAATGGTTTGATAAATACACCTGATGGCATTATACCAACTTGGCTTTCTGTTTTGTACGCCAAAACGCCACTTTTTCTTCAAGGTTATCCTCCAGCGGTAAGGCTGAGTCCACTTTCATATCTAAAGGTTTCAGCCACTGGAAAGAAGCACAGGGCGTATGTAGAGAAGACGAAGCTAGCAAGTTTCATAAAAAAGCCGTTGAGCGTCTCATTACCTTACCAGCAACTACTAGAGATATTGGCGAATCCCGCAGTTAAACTCCTGCTGAAGAAAAGGCGGAAAATAGAATGAATGATTATGGCTTAACGCCACATCGGCAATATCTCAGCCATATCGTGGCGAGGCGGAAAATAGACGCATTACATATAAACTGTTTGAAACTATACGTCACTGATGTCGACAAGGTGCTGCATATGAAGACGATGGGAACTTCACGCAGCTTCTCATTTTGCGTGGAAGCCAGGACCAGTCTTTTTTACAGTGGTTAAAAAAGAAAGCCAAAAAAAAAAAAAAAAAACAACCAAAAACCAAAAAAAAAAAACAGGTCATAAATGAAATTCTTAAGTGTATCAATGGTAGATGAATTAGCTGACGTTTCCAGTCATGAACAAGTCGTACTAGTAATTTTGGACGTTCTTTGTATCAATAGGAAAATGCAGAGGGCAATGTTATGAAGGCGCGAGCAATGATGTTACGCACGAAATTTGTAAATTGATCAAATACTCACCCAGGCGTGAAGCATTGTTTGATAACCTGAAAACTAATATTCAACCCGATACACCTGGAGTTAGAGCACTTTGTCCTACGCGCTGGACTGTTCGTGCAAATTCACTGGGGAGCATTCTTGATAACTATGAGGTTTTATTTAATCTGTGGGAAGAGGTACTAAAATATGCGACAGACACTGAAGTGAAAGCTAGGATTATTGGAGTGCAGTCACAAATGAGAAAATTCGATCTTTTCTGGAAAATATTACTCTCACACCTTGTTCTTAACCACTCTGGTAATCTTAGTAAAACATTACAAAGTCCAAATTTGTCAGCAGCAATAGATCAAGAAATTGTTTCTTTGACTGTTGAAACCCTTGAGAAAATAATTCCAAACCGAGATTTTGACCTGTTTTACGAGAACATTCTCCAAAAAGTAAAATTACGTGACGCAGAAGATCCCATGTTACCGCGCAAACGCAGGACGCCATCACGTTACGAAGTTGGCGAAAGGGCAGGGCATTTCCTCCAGACGCCGCGAGAGGTCCACAGGCAACTGTACTTTGATGTTTTTGATCGTATCATTAATGCAGTTCAAGACAGGTTTCATCAGCCGGGGTTTCGACAGTATAGAAATGTTCAGAATCTGCCTCTGACTGCCTGCAAAAGAGTACAGTCAGCAGCTAGAAACCGTGGCAGCATTCTACATATCAGCTTTCGATAAAGAGAGACTCAGTTAGATACACTTTCTGTAAAATTTGCCGAACGGGAAGACTTGCCTGTTGATTTGAAGCCTCTGATTTCCCTTTTTTCTGATATGTCACTCCAAGAGAGGACCTTTTTCTCCGAGGTTTGCATTGTACTTCGTCGGATCCTTGTTATGCCAGCCACAAATGCAAGAAGCGGAAGATCTTTCTCTGCTCTCCGTAGGCTAAAAACATACCTGCGGTTCACCATGACACAGTCTAGGTTAAATGATCTCATGGTCTTGCATGTTCAGAAGGATTATACAGACAACATTGATATCAAAACTGCAGTCAATCAGTTCGCCGAACTCTCAGACTATAGGCAATGAATCTTTGGAAAGTACTCATAACCTAAAACTATCGGCAAGTAATTATACCAGCGTAATGATTTCAACTAATTCTGTGATACTTATGGGTCCACTCAATGCAAACCTATGTCAGAAAAGAGCCAGTTTCTGACAGGCTAATACCAGCCCTTATAAGTTCGGTTCTCCGACTCGTTCTGTCTTTTCAATATACTACATTACTATTATATTAGTTGGTTTCATGGGAAGCAGCCTGCTTCAAAATATAGTAGGGCCTATCACATCGTCATAGCGATAAATACGCAGTGGAAGTTGTTGACTTGATACGCATTTGGAGTAAAAAAAACACAATCTCTATTTATCTATAGGTGCTGGAAAATTTGTCTTCACTCTTCGTCTGCTTCTATTTCTTTTTCAATTTTTGGAGGGGGGGGGGGGATTATTGCTCCGACCACTGTCGGGGTGGTCGGGGCGGTTCCGCCGCCCATATAGTTTGAAGTGGGTCGCAGACGCCAAGCACCCTTGTCCTTACTCATGAGTAAGTACATGATTTAAAGCTTGTAATGGAAGTTATCTCCAGTAACCAATTCAACTGTTTAACGTTACGTCTAGACTTGTAGGCCCTATCGTAACTTTCTGGATAAAAATGCTCCATTTGAAAGATCATAACCTGACTTATTTTGCACATCGGAATCTTGTTACAAAAACGTGAGTTCATATTGGAAACTGGTCAATTAACGAACAAACTGTAGCAATACCATTCATCGTTGAATTTTTACCGCGATTCGAACATGCTTTATGGTAACACTTTTAAAGAGCTGGTTTGAAGCACGCCTGCTATGAATGTTTCGCCTTTTTCTAAACACATTATAGGTATTTGACATTTATATGAACGCTTTCCTTCTAACCATCTGAAGTTCGAATTTGAAGAGGTAAACACGGCTTTTGAGACATTATGGGGATACCATAACTCAACTCATAACATTCACCCCTTTGTGATGTTCTATGACGTCACGGACAAAACATGGCGTCTTCCCATAGTGACCTAAAATCACACAAGTCCAAAGCTGACATTCACGTCGCCGTGCCCTTCTTCAGTACAGGATTAAGATCGTCAGTGCATTGCCGACAACTTTGTTACCTGTTGGTTTGAAATCGGTCGCAGACATCATCCTTATCTTTCTTATTAATAACTAAGAAAAAGTAAACTGTATGTGATTTAAAGCATTACACGGTTCTAGTGGAAGCTACGTTAACTTTTATTTCATTTTGAACATCAAAACTGTATAGTTATTACACATCGAGGAAAGTGGTCAATTAACCAAAAACCTACATGTGTATAGCTATCCTGTTCATCTTTGACAGAGTCGAACATGCTTTGTGGTAGGACAGTTGATGAGCTTGATAAAACACTATAACCATGTTTTATCTTTTCCAAACACGTTATAGGGGTTTGACATGTGGATGAACCCTCTGTTTGTTCTCATCGCTCGAGGTTTTAATTTGAAGAGTGAAAAGCCGAATTTCTGTCGTGAAGATATCATTAATATTTTAGTTGGCTTACTAAAATACTTTAATTAATAATAAAGCAGACAATTTGGTTTTACACATGCCCTAAATATTTAGTTAAAACATGTTTTATATACCTCTATTCCGCTTTGCTATTAAGGGGAAGCAACAGCGACCACCAGACACCCGTGTCCAGTGAGCTTGACCTTTGAAGCAATCCGACTCGTCCTGGCGGCGACTCCGAAGGCAGGTCGTCTAGGGTTGACCCGTGGGGGAATATGGAGTTTCTGGGGCCTGATGCTAAGACATATACCACGTATGGGAGGTGTCTTACTGGTGTTACCAGGTGACCTACAGGAGCGTGGTCTGTGCCGGGCAAGGTCTTGTACCGCTGACGCTGGGACAATTTAAACCATTGGCCGTTCACATAATTCTCGAGCAAGTAGTACATTGCAAGTTTATTGTATTATTCGATTCACCTTTCCCATTATCCGGTTACTAACCATACCAGTTTGTCATCGTAGTAAATTCCTTATGCAAATTTTTTTATATTTTGGAATATTGAAGACAAACCATGCATAATTTTTTTTATCCTTTTGACATAATAAGCTAGCACTATGACATTGCAGCTTTGAAGACGAACTGTTTGGTTTCCGAACAACGCCGTCTGCATTACAGCATATTTTTTTGTCATCGGAAAGCCCGATCCGGAATAGTGAATGTCACTGGCGCTGCATGCAGTACACCGGATACATACAGAGGACAACATTCAGCTCTAGGCAACACAGATCTGTATGCTCATTACGCAGTTCTGCTGTCGTCAGTCTTCATCATTAAACTTAGACCTATTATGTTCTTAAACGATATCTGTTGTTGACAACTTTTTTCAGGGCTGTACATAGTCTGACGTATTGATTGATTAATTTATTGGCTGCACTCAGAATGAAAGTTTTGGTCTGGGAATGTATTACATATGCATGTGTATTCAGGCAATTTGAATATCGGGAGATTTTTCATGAGATTTTGAGGGACCTCCGTGGTTCAGTCGATTAGCGTGCCAGCGCAGCGCAATGACCCAATAAACCACCCACCAATGCTGTCGCTGTGAGCTCGGCCAGCTCATGCTGGCTTCCTCTTCCTTTCCTCCCACCATAATGCTGGCCGCCGTCGAATAAGTGAAATATTCTTGAGCACGACGTAAAATACAAATCAAATAAATAAATAAATAAATAAATAAATGAATTCATGAGATTTTATGTATTTTCCTTATCTGTGTTCAAAGCCTGAATAATTTTTTACTTCTATGATAACAGTGACCATGGTTTATGCGTCTAGAAAATGCTGCTGATATTCGATATCCACAAGTAGTGCCTTTGTGGTATGACTAGCATTGAATTTAGCTGGGGTATCGGTGGCAACCGATCTGCCATGACCGTAAAGTTCTGGCACAAAACTTGTAAGACAGCACGCATTTTACCACCACGCATAATTTCTCATCACCCACAGTGCATCACAGTACGCCTATGACTAAATATTGGTGCCTCCCTTCTCCAGATAGCGACAAACGTTATCTCAGTATGCATAACGAAAGTAACAAATTACATCATTATAACATCTTGTATGCTGATCTTGAAACACACTTCTAGTTGTGAATCGGGCGCACGCACAAATATGATTTATTTATTTATTTATTTATTGGGTTTTATTTATTGAACTTATACGACGGCGGCCAGCATTATGGTGGGAAGAAAACGGACAGTGCCTGGGGGAAACCCACGATCATCCGCAGATTGCTGGCGGACCTTCCCACGTACGACCAGAGAGGAAGCCAGCTTGAACTGGACTTGAACTCAAAGCCAACACGTTGCTCAGCTGACGCGTTAACTCCCTCGGCCACGGAGGCCCCAAGAAATATGAGCGGAAAGACATATATAACAAAAAATATATAACCGACTTACATTACGTCGAACTCGACTCCTCTTTACATGTTGTACTGTAATACAGATTTGAAAAAAAATTAGTAAACGCAAATCATCTCAACACTTTTCACAAAGGCTTGGGTCATACTGATGTAGTCCAAATGCAGAATGTTGAAGTACCAACGAAGTAGCAAGGTAGACCAAAAGAGACAGTTCTTTCTAAGTGCATCAAACTTATAAGCCCGTTGTAAACCTTAATATTAGTCTTATCCTATACGAAGTAAATGGGACTTCAGTCCGGATTAAAGCTGATACAGGTCTTAAGTTGATGGGTGGTACACTAATGTCAGTTTCGACTCCTAGGTTCTAATACGCATTACAACAACAACTAGCCCAACAGGTCTTAGATTGCAATCGACCTTTCCAGCATTGGTGCAATAAACGATAAAAACATCCATGTTTGCTTTTTAAACATTATTTCTTGTTATTATTACAGCTATCAAGTCCGTTTGTTAACGCCTGCGAGTCCTTGGCGTTCAAATTTAGTTCCATATCGGTAGGTTTTGTGAGCAGAGCCCATTCTTGGACTTCTCCTCTGACAAGTGTCCCGAATACTAGCGCCCCCAGCATCGCCACGCCAGCGCACAGGAAGAACACCAGCCGCCATTCTTCTTGAGTTTTCTGAAACAGTAGATATTCATAGAACCGAAAGGTACTGGGGTAAAACTCGATTTATGTGATTTGCACAGTCATTCGCGTTTAGACGAAAGTTAGGAGTCACATGCATCACATTTTACTTATATGACAGCTGTCAGGTTTATTGGTGGATGGAAACCGCAGGGCCCGGAATAAAGCACCGACCTTCCCCAGATACCTGAGAAATGCTCTGCCTTAAAGCCGCCGCCGAAACAGTGAGAGCTGGATTCGAACATGCGACGTTTGATTGTATTAAATTCAAGGGTAAGCTCTCTCATGCAGTTGTTGCACTGGAGGCAAGATACATGTCCGTTCATTGAGCAGTATGGTTGTAAGAAGGTCAACAATTGTGACCTGCATTGGACACAGCATTCGTTATGACATAAAACTGACCTGTGAAGTCAGTAAATCAACTGCCGGGTTTTTCTGAGTGGCCATTCATACTTACGTTTGGAGTAAGTGCCCCACTCACTAAGGGCGTGACCATTCCCGGGATGGTAGCAGCAGTGTTTGTTATACCGTACAACTCTCCTGCGAACCTGCCAACGTAATAATGAGGTAGAACTATAAAAAAGAACATGTGGTCTACACTCTGCGTTTTTAGGTAGAGTTTCCTATTCATTTTAAGGGTCAAATTGAACATGTCATCACGTTTTGCCTGAACATTACATTATTTGTCTTGATTCATACACATGTTTATGTATATATGGAAAATCGGTGAGCTATGGCCAACATAAATGTTCTTGTCTCCAAAGAAAACATAAGTTTCATCTGATAAGGCTTAACAGCACATTCACTTCAACTGACTTATGGAGATGCAGAAATGAATGTTTAGCTTGTCAGAAATGGCCCATGTGTACAACTGTAGGTTCGCATGGGTATACCTTCGCGAGTAAAAATCGAATCGGGATGTACTTTGACGTCAGTTGCTATAACAGTGGCGACTCGGCTCAAAACTGAACTGACCATAGTTCTCTTGCAGTACACAGGTAATACCATCGCAGTCTGCCCACAACATTTCATCTTACAGGAACAAGGAACAATAGGCTACACAGCTTAGACCCGGGTTACTCTAGGCGGGAAATGTTCCCCATGCATAAAAGCCCGAAATACCCGCTTATCAAAAGATGGCTGTTTGTTCACGCACAATGTTCGCCCGTCTTGCAGGTCCAAATATGAAGTTAAAATCGTCAATATACAATTAACAAATTTAACACAACCATCATCGTCGATATTAATATCATCGTCGTCATATGCGATCACTGTATACATTTTTAGGCACGATTGTTGCTATAGAATTTCCAGTTTGGCTGAAGTGGTTTTACCTTGGTCCGAAATCGACATGATTAGCCATATATCCACCCCTTTCGAGCCCCTTGAAGGTAACGGCCAAGGAGAGAAAGACAACAGCCAACATCCGGTTTTCACACTGCACGAACCCGGTTGCTACTAAGAAAACAGCGGCCCCAACGAAGGCTGAAAGAAAAAACAAATAAATTCGATATGCAAGGATTCACTCTTAAATATAAAGGAGTTTAATGAAAACAAGTACAGAGAATTAAAAAAGTAGTCATAGTCTCGTTGGTTTTCCATCGGTAATATTTATTATGTTCTTAACCGAAGGATACATGAATCTTGTGATCAGATCAAACTAAGTCAGTCAAACCTGTGACTTGCATAACTCGTCTCGTTGATCTAGTGGTGAGAATTCCTTGTTCTCGGATAAAATCGGCGGCTTGTCCGGAAAGTACCGAAGATACAAACTGACAAACATAAGGCACAGCGGAAAGGAATCCATTCTAAAAACAGAGAAAACACCAGTTCACTAATTTGCGTTTTCACCGTTTTCACCTAACCGGAAATATCTGAACTATTAGATTCTCTGTACGATTGCATTTATTTGTTTATTTGGTTGGTTCTTAACATCACGTTCAAGCATTTTCCACTTATACAATGGCAGTCAGTTTTGTGGGTGGAACAAACTAGAGTGCCAATGAGCAATGGCAAGTGTTTATTGGATATCCTAAAGTAGCCACTTTGTGATCAAGCGGAGAAGGGTTAGATTGTTGTAAGCCTGGATTTCTGAAATATTTCAACATGATATTTTCTTTTCACAATACATACATACATTTTACTCTGTGATCGATTTCACGCAGAACAATGGAGAACGATCAGCAAACGACCAAACAGATACCCATCGATTCGACAAGGCTAACCATCATAAACTGGTTATGAAAAATTAGAAAACATTACATAAATTTTATTTGCTTACTGATAAGTTTGACTTTTCAAATATCCAGTTTTACCTGTTTAAATGAGATTATTGGTTCAGTGTTGAGTTTTATCTCTTTAATGTCTATTTCCTTAACCTTGGGTTTTATCCATCTAACGTCGAGTCTTATCAGTGTGAGGTTGAGTTCACCTGTTTAACATTGAGTTTTACCTGTTTAATATCGAACTTCAGCACCTCTTTCATGTAGGTGGGCAGAGCGGTGAGCAGGGTGTAATTTGTCCAGTTATTACAAAAGTGAGCCGTCACACAGGCCCAAAGGGCTGGTGACTTTATCATGGCCAGCCAGGGGGTGCGCCGTCGACGGTCCTAATACAAAGGGTGAATCCAATATTATCCATGCATAAGTGGTTGAAAAGAATTTTTCGCTCATAGGAAGGCGGTCAATTTGATATAGGTGAAAGAACCCGAAATGCCCGGGGTAAACAACCAACCTTTGCTGAGGTGGAGACGAATTTTCTCACTATGAGGTACAGATCTAAATGGATCTTAGACTGTGCAAAAAAAAAAACAACGCACAAATTAAAGCCCTGAAAATAGTCTGGCCCAGACTAAGGAATGGAACTGAAAACGCAGAAAAATATAAAATACTCTGAGTAATGGACATCACTCTTTGACACCGTATTTTTTTATTTCTCAAATTTGCACATTTATTTTTCCAGCAATACTACTGCCCAGCGAAGATTAAGGCAGACATTCGCCAGGTGTCTGGATTTGAGTACCCAACCTCAAAGTTTCTCAGTGTAGCTCTTTCGTGTCTACCAAGCATAGTCGGTTTTTCACTGGCAAAATATTGCAGATTATAACCAAAATAAAAGCTCAGTTAAAGGGCCGTATATGTCTTGAATAACTGGATGTTTTGAATACCGGTACTTTATCACGTTAAGTTCCAACTTTTATTTCATGTTTATGGTATTTTCCACCTCAGTCATTAACTTACACTGATGGCTGCATTATCGCCAATCGCTTCCTCGATATGATCACGCTCAACCTCGCTTATTCTCGGATGATCCCGAGGCGTGTCGTATACTAAGTAGATCCAAAGGAATAACCAAATTAAGGAGGCCGCACCTTATAAACACAGAGACAAATGCAGCTGTGATCAATGCAGCAAAGAACAAGCATGTATTTCAAAGCACACTTGAATACTCATAGTTACAATCATTGTCACGATTAATGGTCAATTTACTTCACCAGTGAAGAAAAGTTTAAAAGGAAATCTAGAGGTGCATCTTAAAAGTACGCATTCAGTGTATGCTTGTACGCTTGGGGTGTTACCTTGTACTTGTATTCTTCAGTCATATTATTATGAGGAGTTCTAAGTATGTGTATATATTGTGTCTTCTTGTGGCAGCAAGAGTCCATGAGCCAAGGTGCAGCCGGCACTGGAACGTGATGCCGAAGACACAAGACATGACAGCCCACCCAGGGACATTATATACTGACACTGGGCCGACCAGTCCTGTTTCCTTGATCTAACCTCTCAAAAGTGAGCACTAAACGAAGCATATAAATATGTCGAAGACGCAATGAGAATAACGGGAAATCAAAAAGGACCTATTTTCATCCTCCTTACCAAATATATAGAAGATTGAGCCCCATCCATTATCAAACCCGTTTGCACACAGCAGGCCAGAGAAAGCCAATGTTAAGATATTCCCCAGAGACGAACCTTGAAAAAGAAAACGTATTCACTGCGATCATTATTGGATCAATTCGACAGTGTGTCTTGTCCGATATTGGCTTCATTTCAGGGAGCGACCTTTACATCAAGGTTAAAACTGCACTCGTCTGCAATTCAGACACATGCCAGAACGGTATGTTCATTGCAATATTCCACTGGTCATCTCTGTGCAGCCATGGGACATTATTTGTCGAAAACAATCTTCAAACAGTAAAGGACAGATTAGCATGTTCCTTGGCTTACATATTTTTAAGAGTTCCATTTAATATGTGAGCAATCCTTATATTTCTGTCTTACTGGAAAAATCAGAAAGTTCCAGGCAGTCATATACCATTTCACGCCCTGTTCTAATTAATCTCACTGGACCAGCCGTGACTGTTTATTCTGTGGCTGTGTAACGTAATGAAAAGTTTTCATTTAAATACACGATGGTGGTCATTTCATGAATGGTGGAAGCCGGAGTGACTGAAGTAAACCACCGACCATTAGCAAGCTTCTGACAACTCTTCCACTTGTAACGTACGATATGTTAGTTCAGCTGTGACACCATTTCGCCGTTCTTGGAAATATGATATGGACGGCATATTTAGCGACCAGGTCCACCGCTTTGATATGTGTTCAGTTCTGCTGGCTTCTAGGTTCTTCTCTTACCTGAATAACACAGAGCCATCAGTTTGCTTCTTTCTAACGGTGGGGCCCAGCGACCCCACAGGCAGTGCATGGCGGGAAAGGAGACCCCCTGTGTAAAGAAAACACACACACGTACGTCATCGGTGTCTGATATAAAGAATGTATTCCCAAACTTCAAAAACGTTCGTTCGAAATATTCTTCTATATGGAGGTCACTAAACGTCATGAGTTGGTGCACTTTTCAGAGGAAATAACTCCATGTATACTTATTTCTAGGGTATTCATCGTTGAAAGAATTGTGAGGGGAGATAACGCACATGCACAAAAGGCTGATGGAAGCCATGGCGCGAGGGAATTCTGACTGACTTGCAGATTTCCACATGTGGGCTTTCTTACGCTAATGAAGAAGACGTGACGCTTTCGTTAATACACATGGAGGTGTTCAAGGCAAGTCGATTTTAAACTAATCCCACACTGTTTACATGGTGAATTTAAGGGAAAGACATTAAACACAGATGTATCACAGACTCTGTTATCTGCATGACATCAAGTTTCAGAACCTTCACGGTGTAAGGGGTAACAAATACATTGTCAAGTCAGAGACTTACTGAAGTAAGTCCAGCAACTATTCGCAGGAAAAACACGAGATTCACGTGGATTCTCGCACACACGGGAACGAGAACTGTGGAGAGAATGCATAGGAACATTCCAATGCCCAGGACTTTCCGGCAGCCGACTTTCCGTGCGAGCCATCCACCTGGTATGGGGGTGACGATGTAACCATAGAAAAATGCTGCCAACAGCCTAGACTGAAGCTGTTTGTCCCAGTCAAACTCCCCTCTCTGCAGAGAAAGAACATAAAATGGCAGACTTGCTGACTAGAAGGTTGATTTGAAGGAGTGCTTATGTCGATATTATAAAGATGTTAACATGTGATACACGATTTTACGGCTAATTCTCAGTTCAAGAAAATTAAAATTTTTACCACCGGCATCGGCAACTAAAATGTGTTATTTCAAGTCAACTGTGTCAAAATTGTGTACTAAAAATTAAATATTAAGTCAAAATTTGCTTTGTATAATCTGCCCCAGAAGAATACAATAATATACACCGCATATACAGAATCACTTCCAATACCTTGCAAGCCTTACATTTGGTGTACTTTGCGTTCCCATTTCTGCTAGACAGGTTTCCGAAGAGTTTGAATATTCTACCAAGGTGCGATTAAGAACTTGGAATTCACTCCAGTTTTCGGGTCCGGCTGAAGCGTTCGTCACTTTCACCATACATACGATGGCCAGACTCATATTTATCCGAAACGCGTACACAAATATGAAACCGAGAAAGCCGACGAATGAGATTGCCCATCTGTACGAGCAGTAGCCTGGCACTGCGGAGAAAACACATACCATTGAGGAAATTAAGTATCAAAGAAATTAACTGGTTATTACAAGGATATCGAATTAAATACACGTTCACAAAGCTTCGGAAACCTCCTTTCTGGCCACATGTGATTATTTGTTTGTTTATTTGTTTCATCGGCGGTTTATGCCCTACTCAAGAATATTTTCATTTATTCGCGGCGGCCAGAATTATGGTGGGAGGAAACCGGACAGAGCCGGGATCTAACCCACGACCATGTGGGGGTTGCTTCTCGATTGAACTCACAGCGATGGCCTTGGTGAGAATCACCTTAGTCATTACAATTCTTTGATTATCATATCATCTCACTTACCAGAATTTCTTTTTACCAAACAACCCTCTTTAGAATTTATTTTTCAAGTTGGAACAGTCAAGTCAGTATTTACCAACTTATCATTACACTGGGAAAGTAATTTAGATTTGCATTCATAAGAAGTATTTGTTTTCATTTCCATTCATATGTACCATTTGTTTGGAATAGAAATGACTTAATGTTGCAGATAATCCTTTAACTGTCTGTAAACTTCACAAATTTACAGAGGCCCTACACAGATTTGCTATGTATCTCAAGCTAGTCCCCTCCTCTCCCTTTCCCTGGTATCTATTCTTCTTTTAGTGAGGTTATGGGCGGCAGCCTTCGCCGTTACAGAATCATTTGTTCGTCACTTACCCTTAGGCTTTGCCTCCTCAGCAGTGATTGGCTCAGCCATGGTCCGCTTAGACATACTATACAGGCCTCCTAACACATATACACTATCCTCCTGCACAGTCCTTAGTAGTAGGAGGGCCTATTGTATACAGAGCAGTGTTACGACACTGTCTGCAGCAGTTCACAGAGTGGCGCTTATATACACACACCAAGCTTAAAACAGGCCGCTGTTACGGCTGAGGCTTCTCACAGGTACGGAGCCAGACCATGACAGGGCAAATTTCGCCCGCAGAAAGAATGCCCATGTACCCTGACTCCGTCCGACTTTCCCACCTCACATCGAGTCGCCAAAGGCCCGCAACCTATTTTCTTGCACCTTGACTTCATACACTGGTGTATGCACAGCCAAGTATTTTGCACCTGTATGTCCAAGCTGACTACTGACCAGCCCTGTATAAATAGGCACCTGAGTGGTCAGTCCTAGCTGCACAATTATTCTCCTGCACGCAGATCTATATACTGACAGCGACGGTGTTCTTCATGTACCCGGCGGCCGCACACGCTCTTCTTGTAAGTAGGTCAACCAAGCCGTCTCGTTGTCAAGTGCAAATGGGCCACATGCGTGGTCTCTGATTAGCCAACGGGCTACCCTGCATTACATTTATGTTAACACTGGGTCTTGTGTGAAAGCATTTAAACAATTCAGAAAGAGAATGGTGTTGTGTTAAACAGCCTGAAACCGACTTGGTTTGGGTGGAAAAAGGTCCGCGCTGAGTTTTCATTCGGGACATAATATTAAGCATTTCCCTGCAGTCATTGTCATCGAGGTCCTGATGAGAATTAAGAGGTTTTGAGTTACGTCGTCTGCTCGAAGCTGAGTAGAGAAGAAATGCATTTCATAAGTTTATGACAATATATGATCAACGTAGGTCATAAGGGAAATGTTTGATGATAACTTGCGAAGTGTCGGTTGGTTACTCCGGACGCCCCGCTTTCTTCCACTCACAAATGTCGCTTTGGTATCTATAACTATTGAGTGGGCCTATGGCCTTGAATAGCAATCGTGTAAATCAACCCAATCGTGGCCAGACAATCGTGGCCAGACAATCGTGGCCAGAAGCAGATTTGAAAGTCAGTTGTCGGGATCAACGAAATATCAATGGGTATTTGTCAAAAGTCCTGGACCTTAACGTCATTTTAGTCATTCATTTATTTGTTTTGTTGGTGTTTTGCGCCGTACTCAGGAGTATTACTCTTATACAACAGCGGCCAGCATTATGGTGGGAGGAAACTGGACAGAGCCCGGGGGAATCCCGTGCACAAGCGTCTTTCCCACGTACGACCGGTAAGGAAACCAACTTGAGCTGGGCTTAAACTCGCAGCGACCGCAATGGCACATGGGGCCACATTCACCAAAGGTCGTATCCATATTGTTTGTCGGTAAGACATCTTATACATAATTGTCTTACCGCTCGACATTTTGATGAAATTGACCCCTGGCGCGCTTGCCCCCTCGGCCACGGAGACCCCTCATTTTATTGACGTCAAATGTTTCTTTAACTGCTCATCATAAGGACTTCACTAAAGACAGCATGACGTTACAGTAGAGGCTGTTACATTGTAACATTGTAGACTTTACGCTACAGTTAACTGTTGAGGTTGCAAGTCCTGCTACCAGCGCCATCTCACGGGATTTAAAAATATGCGAACTCAAGCGATTGGTACACATTTGGATAAAATGCTACGAACATTTTTGCATTTTTTGTCTTTCAAATGAGGCCATTATTGAAAGAAGCAAATGTTTTTCTCCGACTGTGAGTCCTCGCCTGGGCTAGATGGTCTAGCGTTAACGACACCACAAAACGTAGAACTATACTACATGTATATGCACTTGTGACGTTACTATCTTACGTCACAAAGACAGGCAAACTTCGACGTTCAAAAGTTCGCGAAATTTGAGTGTTCTACTGACGTCACGTCGTTAATGGAGTCGTGGGCATGACTACGGCGTAATAACATCACCACATTCCACAGCAACTTAGCGGGTAAATCTTTTGCGGTACAACTAAATCGGATCCCATTGTCAGGATACCCAACGAGAGGGCCGAGGGAAAGGACAAAGGCTGAGGTAAGCCTTTTTTCACAGTGTCCAGGTTTACACACCACGGGTTCGATAGAAAACGATTGTCCACATCCAGCAGTCACGATACGATGCCAGGATATGTTTTCATGAGATGAACTGTGAATATAGTCACAAAGCAGGCCACACAGGATGATTCTGCTACAGTTATTTATCTATTGTTGTTTTACGTCGCATTTCACTTAAACAAGGGCGGCCAGCATTATGGCGAGAGGAATCCTTGCAGAGTCCGGGAGAAGCCGACGATCATCCGCAGATTGCTGGCAGGCCTTCCTACATACCACGGGAGAAGCTGACAGCATGAGCTGGACTCACGACGACCGTATCGTGAGAGGTACTGTGCTTCGCTAGCCCGCTAACCACTTGGCCATGGAGGTCCTCGGTTACAACGACTGTGAATTAGGCCTAGGTAGTGTTGTCGCCAATTAAGGATTCAGACAGATTACGGCTATGTATGCTATTTCGCGGCTGAGGCCTTTCATCAGGAGAGAGCGGTGGTTTCCTCAGGTCTCCACGAGTCTCGTTTGCACTAATCGAAATATTCATGAACAGAAATTTTAATTGATACACAGGTTTCCTCCAACCATAATGTTGGCCTCTGTCATTTAAGTGAAATATTCTTGAGTAAAACAGTAATAAAATAAACAAATCAAATAAATGATGTAGGCCTATAAACTCGAATATAAAGAAATTTCGTCTATCACGCAGGAAAACCGATAAATCGAAGGCGACGTTGAAAGACAGGGAATCTGTTGTGTTGCACAAATGTACAGGGTAGCGCTATTGTTCGCCATCATCCTCTTTTGCCCAGAAGGCAGTGGTCAAGTAACCCGTCGGACTGATAATCGCATACCGGGCACAAGGCCCGCCGCCCCAGCCTACCTTCCCGTCCCTGCTCAAGATAGCGCAGCCTTATTACAGGCCATTCTCAGGCGTTTCCCCAGGGCAGTGGGTCCTCATGTCGAACTGCCCACTTATTCAGACTCCGACCCACCGTCCGAGAAATTCCGCATTTATCATGCTTGTCTCCGACAAAAAAGTTCACATGGACGAGAAATACCTCAGGCTGCCAAACTGAGACAAGAAGGGCAGGAAGTGGAACTCAGCTGTAACGTATGGTATGTTACCCTAATGTCATTTTACTTTGTTTTACAAAAAAAAAGAATATTACACATGTACAAAAGAATTATTCAAGCTTTTATTTGAAGGGTATAGCATAATTTATATGCCTTTCCTTCAGATTTTATTTTACAGACCTCCCGTTTATTTCCTTCAGTTACGGAATTGTCCATGTTTGATGAGCCAAGAGCCATCCAGCTATAATAGCAGTTATAACAGTGCTGTTATTTTTGTTATCATACATGTAAGTGGACTTCCAGATTGTTTGTTCTGAGCAGGTCCTAGGAATAATTCAATGCAATAAACCAATCGCTTTTCAGGAAAGGTTGCCATATTTGCAAGATTCAATTAGCATTGTCATCTTCAAGGTAAGGTTTGGAGAAAATATGTCCTATAAACGAGTGAAACCAAATTCCTAATATTTGCAACCCTACTTTTTTCAGATAATTTTTAGCATTAATCAGTAATCTTAGAACTGTTATCATCGACTCTCAAATTATACACTTTGGATATGGAAACTGCGAGCCAAACTGACGGAATCGCCAGCAACATGTAGTAGGCCTACCGGGGAGTGAACCTTCGGACGGCTGGAGCGCACAGTCTTTTCATGTACAGGACATTGACTGGAGTTAATGAAATGCAAAATTCCGTTTAATGTGATTTGTTAAAGATTTTCTAAACTGATAAGATTGTTATTTGAGCATATCTGGCAGAGCACAAAAATCGACCTATAACGTACTTAGGTCTTTACTTGTGACCCTAATCAGGGAATCCGATTCTCGTCATGATTCCCTTAAACCCAAACCGTGGGAATCGGCTTGGATTCCTGTATAAAAATGATAAGCAATTTTCAGAATGACCAAAATTTCTCGAATTTCCGATCCGTAATCATATTATTCATACAAAGGCGAAGAATTCAAGGCGTCACCATGTTAAAAGATCGGAAGTTTGAGAAACCTTTACATGCCTGGTCTTATTCATTGTTATAACTGGGTCCACGTACAACTATGAGTCTAGTAAAACGGTATACATCATTAATGTTCTGCTTCGTGACCTTAGATTCTGACCGAGCGAATCTACGAGAATCCATTTTACAGATTCCGCCAAGGAAATAACAAAATAAAGGCGAGTTACATGGGCTTCGTTCCACTGACTGTATACTTTGTTTGATTCAGCCTGCGGCCAGACCATGATCCAAGCCGGTACGGGATAGAATGGCGCCGATTCCAGCAGCGCGTTGGGGAGGAGAGCGCAGTCCCACAGGATCCCAAACGATTTGCCCTCACCTACAGTAAATCCCTAATGATAAAGAACATAGACGTGATGGATGCTGGCCAGTACGCCTGTCTGTTAGGTGGCCAACCACAAATCATCTACCAGGTCGACGTTCTATTCAAAGAGAGCAGGCGTGTGGTGAGTCCTTATATGTATGTACAGAGTCCTTCTCCTCAAAGGGGGTGCACGGTTCATATTGCTGTACAGTCATTACGTATAGATGGAGAATATAGAACAAGATAACATTCTACTCTCAAAAGTGGATACACGGTTCATATTGCTGTACAGTCATCGCCGGAAAATGATAATCATATATATATCTGTAATATACCATGAACTGTGTTTCCTTTGTCTGTGTCCTGTGTTGGTGTGTGACTCATCCACCATTGTGCACATCTCAAATGGAAATTCCAAAATATATTACAGAGCTATTATTATCATTGATATATGTACAGTAGGCTTATGATTGTTAATAGCATGACATTTCGACAAGCTGCAAAACAAGACACGTGGAATGTGAAACCAACGGAGCGACGATAAAGTGATGGTTGGAAATGATCACACGTAACAGGTGAAATCCAGCTTCTTGTCAGATCTAGCCTGGGTTTTAGTCTAATTGATGGGGTGAATACTTAACCTGTCCTGTCGTCACATGTAATAAACCACCACATGAAAACAACACGGGGCCTTTTCTCGGTTTCCTCTTCTCACAAATCCTCTTGTCGTCACGTAAGTAAAAGATTCTTGACTTAAAACACTATCACCACCCAAAAACAAATCCTGCAATGGCAACTGTTACTTTATTATATCTTTTTATCACAGGTCTATGAGAACGACACGAAGTCGACAGTAGAGCCTGAGATCTATCTGTCAGACTACAACCTTCGCCTGGTCACCACGTGGTCGTCGTGGAGCACGTGCAGCAAGTGTGGCGAGGAAGGATTACGTCGTATGGTCGGTCTGTGTACAGTAAAGGTAAAGACACCACACACACAACCACTCTGTAATAAGTGTGCAGAAGTGGGATTACGCCGTATGGTCGTCTGTGTACAGTCAAGGTAATAACATCCAACTCACAACCATTCTGTAATAAATGCAGTGAGGAAGGATTTCACCGTATGATTGGTCTGTGCAGTCAAGGTAACAACCCTAAGTGAAAGAAAGAATGAATATGACGTTAAGCGATAATGAAATAGCTAAAATAAATAAATATTGATTGATCTCAGGATAGTTGTTTCATTGTTGGAAATCCAAAATGTATTGATTTGTCATGTTCCAGAAAATCGTTCTTGCCGACCCCGTCAGCCCGGTGGATATCCCCAGCCTGACGTACTATCCCGAGGGCGTACCCTGTCGATCCACCCTACTGCCCCGCTCCGTGGCTAACATCCCCTACATCCGAGACCGTCAAAGCGAGACCCTGATGGGGCCGTGTCTGGTTGCCTGCCCTACCGTGGCAGAAGTCAGACAAGTCACCGATGAGTATGGGAAGATCATCAAGGAGGTGGAAGTCCAGTACTACTCCATAAACGAGATACCCAAGGTTCCTCACACACCCAGACGGGATGTCATGTACAAGGACGCCGGAAAACGCCTTATCTTGAAATGTCCCACAGACAGGTGAGAAATCTGCTCAGTTGAGAGGTGAACTATACAGACATGTTTAGCCTGAAGCTGAAATGGTGATGGTTGAGTTGCCTTTTTTAATTACTTTTTGTGTATGCCTGTACACAAGTGGTATCCTATCTTTGTTCAGCAATTACAAAACAAGTCTAGAAAATGATCAGAACATCATAGTTTGCTCCCCTTGGATTTCGGAACGTCAAGATGTCAAGGAATTGTATCGCGAATTGTATCGTTGAAGCCTACTTTATAATTCAGGTAAAAAAGATTTGGGTTATGGTTTCGCACACATGTGTATTGTATGTGCTGAAACGAGAAAACCACAGCGACAGTTGTTACACAAAGTATGATTAGTCCTTGCCGTACTAACAAACTTTCTGTTCTTGGGGTCTTCAGAAAACGTCAACAACCAATGGCAAAACCTTTATCCATCATTCGAGAAAATCTCCTTCGCGAAGATTTCAGTCCAACTGGTAATATTTAAGTCCCATTAAAATAAAACCGATCATGAGCAAAAGTTTCATCGTTTTTATTTGAACTTAGCCATAAGAAAAAGAAGGAGGAGATGATACGTTGGCAGAACGGCACCATTCTGATCAACCCGCTGACGATCAGACGGGCCACCCTGGGCAGGGTGAGGATCGACCACCTGTACAGGCTACTCATCCGCAGACTCAAGGTCACCGACACCGCCGCCTTCAAGTGAGCCTCTGTTTAATTATTTATTTGACTGATGTTTTACGCCGTATTCAAGAATATTTTACTTATACGACAGCGGCCAGCATTATGGTGGGAGGAAGGTGGCAGAGCCCTGTGGAAACTGACGTCCATCCGCTGGTTGCTGGCAGACCTTCCCACGTACGGCCGGAGAGGAAGAGTGAGTATCTAAACTCGAATATTAACTCTCTCATCAGTTGATGTTAATTATATTGTTCTTTCCAGCTAACGTTTAATAGGGAATGAATGCTGATGGCTTAACGCGCCACTTCGGTAATGTTTCAGCTATAACGTTAGAATGGAAGAACTATCCGTGCAGTTAACATAATCTATGTAGTGCGTACAGTCTTGGAGAACTACATATACTGTATTAACAACTGCGAACGAAGCGTGGTAAAATCTTCCACAACACAGAGAGAGTTAAAGAGCATATACTACATGTCCTTACAGAGAAAAGGTCTATAAACCCTAGAGGTCCAGTCTTATGAAGTAGTCACAGCGCGGGCCTTTCGAACTCGTAACGAACATAGGAGGAGATACGTGACCATGATAATTGCGTTTGAAGTCGCGTTTGACAACTTTGTAAGACGAGGCACTTTACATATCGGACTAATATGGTATGTCCGAACCAATTCCTATCCAGTCTCCAAGAACGATCATGTACTTTGGACAACCATGCTGGCCTGCTCTGAAGAATTAAAAGTACGTAAACGATAATTATGTAACAGTGAGGAAAAAGAAATTTGAAGAAAAATGATACTTCCAATTTACTACGAAGTTAGGATATAGCTGGAATTTCAAAGTGCGAAAATTTATTCCGGCATACGTAGCTATGTGGGGTGGACTAGGTAACGATGGCTTTGTTCTTTTTGATCCACAGTTGCTGGGTTGGAGGCACTCACATCGCCACCTTCAAGGTCATTGTCACCAAACCCATGAACAAGAACGTCAAGACCTACATCTCCTTTGCCGGACTTGGGATCACCGCCCTCTCTGTCTTTCTGATCGCCTTCAGTATCTGTTTTAAAAACCCCAAAAGATCGGCCAAATAAGGCAATGAGACCTCGCTGAGTCTCTGTTGTTACTCTATTAACACTAACGAAGTAGGACAGATAAGGTTACAGAGACAGCGCTCAACCTTGGTTGTGCCATTATCGATCAGCAGTCAACCAAACAGGGCTATGGAGATACCGATGCATCGGTAGTGGCCTCAAGCCCGAGACTGAATGAGCCTTAAAACTAAAACTTTACGTTTTCAAGAGGTTGATACCATGTGACATACTTGTCGTATAATAACCTCTCGCGCCTTTGGTGTCAAATATTTATCTGAATCGAATTTAAAGTCGTACTCCTGATATTTTCCCTTACGCGCGAAGGCAGTCGGTTCGATTCGTACAGGGAGGAAACCGGTGAGGAGGGGTAAAACTGGTGTAGCCGTAATAAACAACCGGCCTTTAGCAAGTAATTGACAAACTTTTGGAAAATGACCCTCGAACTTCGATCACGTCAGATGATCTATAAAGGGCCTTACGTGCACAATACCGACGGCTTGCTGCCAGCAAGGCCACTCGGTGTCTATAAGGCTGGGACTGGTCCAACAGCTCGTGAACCCTGGCGACAAGCATCTTAACCTCAATATAAAATCGTATTCGTACACAATACATGGATCCAGGCTAAAGTTAAAAATTCGCCAGCAACCTGTAGATGGTCGGTTTCCCTCGGAACCTGCCCGGTTTCTTCCCACCATAATGCTGCCCACCGTCGAATAAGTGAAATATTCTAGAGGACGATGTAAAACACCAATGAAATGAAATAAAACCGGGCCGAACTCGTAACAGTCTCCTGAAAACCCGAATCCTGTATACACGTGTGAGAATATCACATTGGTCTACCTTATGAAGAGGGTAAGGTTTGCAGGCGAGCTCGGTCTTCCTTGCCCTAATCTCTGTGCAGGAGGAGATCGTGATCAGGTCCGGGTTTCCTAGCACACACGTGTGGCCCAGTAAAACATATAACGGTTAAAACTGATAACACAGAAATGAGACATTCCATAAGACAACTTGTACATTGGGTAACAGTCATAGCACTTTATATTTGTGATTTCGTACACTTCTGTGCCACGTATGCATGGGTTACGTGCAAGTGATGAAATTATACTTCAAATACACGTACATGGCAGACGAGAACGTCTGGGCTAGACGAACTATGTAGCTATTTTTTTTTATTCTCTCTCAGTCATATTTTCCCAAAAGAATACATTATGGTTAACACGAAACACTGAACGTAAAATACTAAAACGTTTCTCTTTTGGCCAAATAAATTCGAACCAAAGACAGAGGTCACAAGAAACTTCATAATACATATACAAATATGTAGCATGGCATTTAACTACAGAAAAAAAGTTAAAGCTACGAGGTAAAACTGAAATTCAAATTAGGTGAGGTATCCGTCTGCTTTGCTATTGGGTCTAATTGCCAACAGCGTGGTAATATTATTTAATACAAGAAAGGGCTCGAGAAACTTGAATCTCACCACAACTAAAGAACTGTTGTGTCTTATGCCAGCTACCCAAGGTTTAACAAGATCAAAAATGTTCGATAATAATTTCAGACTTGGAAGACTATACCACAACAACAATACATAAACAAATCTAAAACTGTGAATTAACAAGATTTTTTTAGTTGATGTATTTTCCAGATATTTGTCATAATTTTTTCTGCACATTTTCGCTTTGTTATACGTTAGTTTTTGTTTTCATTTATGCAAGGTTAAGAAAGAGACATCTGGGAACTCAAAAACAAATCATGTCAACTGAATCATATTGACAGGTACAGATATACTTTAATATTTACATCCGAGAAATCCCAGTTACCCAATGGGGTACGTTCCTAAATGGACTGGGACCCGACTCAACTATCATTTCCGACATTTAGTCATATGATGTAACAGTATACACCTAGAGGCAGATAGGAACAACGCCAAAGCTAATATACATAAGACACGTCCATGTACATATATAAGAGAGGAGACAATACAAAGACAAAAAGTATAGTAGATTATTATCAGTATTAGCTCACAACTGATGGAGATAATAAATAAGCAGCTTGGAGCTTACGTGTTTTATTATTTCTATTAGAGTAACATTTCATTACATTTATATCCCTTCATACATATAAGTTGTTTTATTAAAAATGAAGTGGCACTGATTGATGAACTGGAAGATGCATTTTTATAATTACTGACCGCTGACACGGAACACAGTGTTATGGGAACCTTCTAATAGAGAAAAATAAAAGATTAAAAACAAAAGAAAAAATTAAAACAAGGCAGGAAAGAGCACACCTCCTTGCCGCAAGCCTCCAAAGGTATAGCTGAATGAAAGTCAACAAAGATGGGAACTATTAACACCAATAACTACTAGAAAATGTCACTATTAAACTACATGTGATTTTTTATCAAATTATCCCAAAATAGATGCCACACAAACACATATAGAGCCTAATGCAGATATACACACTTTTATTATGAGAGTTATTTTAACACATATATACATGACTCAATTGTTTGCAGCTCCTCACATGTCGTACATTGATTGGCTAAATGTTACATGGTCTTGGACTTCTTCCTTTATTCAAAATCTGGTTTTATCTATTAAACCATGCCAAATTTTAAACAACATAGAGGACTTTCTTTGATATTTACCTTGCTTATTAGTCTGACAACATTAACAGTAAATACTGTGAATGTGCGAAATGACAGCTGTTCTAATGCCTCATATGGTACAGGTCCTTTGTGTAAATCAAATAAATGACAATTCTTTGGTGTAATATACATGAGGCTTAAGACTGGAATTCAGTGAGTCTGTTTTGCACAACATGAACCATTATAGCTTCCGAGCGCAGATTCACTGGTTCCAAAGTCAGCTGAAATCGTCAGCTGCATACAATTTATTGAGGTGGTGTTTTAAGGTGAGGGCATCTGCCTGCTTCCAGATACTTAAACAGTCAGGCACTAGTTCATGCCCAGACCTGCATTTTCCATTCTGATTCCAAAGACGCATGAGTGATGTAACTGTAAGTTATCATGCAGATTCATGCGGCACTGAGCTAGCAGACATTCATCCGTGTTACGGAAGCCTACACGGTGTTGACAGTCCAGACTCGGTGAACTAGATAATATATTCTGGGCTAAGTCCTCAACTTGATATATGAATGAGTTTCCTTGTTGTATTGTTTGGGACTTATTGTTACTATCAAATGACTATTGTTATCAAATACTGCTGGTTATTATTTTGAGAGCACCACAATATGTGGATTATCATCGTGCAGGTCTCCTGGACTAATGCAGATTAACCATGAATGGTCTTAATCCAACTAAATCAAAAAATGATTCAATGACTTTGAAGAAAAAAAAAAAGGGTGGAGTGGTACCTAGGTAACCACCATGCACAATGATTTCTGAATGATTTGTTCGGTGGAAGATGTAAATTAAAAATCACACACAGATTAAAAATTCCACAAGAAGGGATCTCTTAACCATTCTCTAGACATACCATACACTGGTACCATCGATAACAATGTGTCATACATTCTACATGTACAGGTCTGATCAAAAAACAAAACTGTAAACTTGGTTAACAGCATGGTACAGGAAGTGCCACAAATGCAGTTCCCACGATACATGTACATGGATACAGGTGTTCATATGCTCCGCTGAATACCACATCCTACTGATAAAATGGTCATTTATCATGTTAACAGCGTTCCTGTGATTTTCACTTCTTTGTTTCACGTTTCACTACATACACCCATCCGCGTAGCACAAATACGTGGCACAGTGAGGGTTGCCATGGCAACCATTCGACCCAAAAAGCAGAGGTATCACAGGAAAATGCACAACCATTGTGGTGTTGAAAAGAAAAGTCCTCTGGTGTGATGTGATTCTGCTTGCCACGATCACCACGTGCCCCCCACCCCCTTGTACTGTATGAGCTGGCAAACTCCACACAGACTTCTGGTACACACTGACGTGCAAAAGACTACATATGTTTTTACAATGTTCCTTGGGAGTCACTGAGCTTCGGTGGGAGGTGCATTGTATTGATAATGATGACTCAGCAGATTTCAACAGTGACCGTTACCACACTGTTCAGTTGGCGCAAAACGATATCCTTCCAACACCGAAGGTTCTGTCATTGACCAAGTGCAGATTTTGGTTGTCAATATCAATGTCCTTAATACATCCGCGGAATCCCTCATGGTACTCTTTGGGAAGCCCTTGTGGTAAATCTGCCCGGCCTCCTGTAAAACAACATCCAATGACCAATATTTAACAGTAATGTTTATTAAATTACTTCAACGTCTGATACTAGTCACGCTCACAATTATACGGCTTTGAACCCATGAAGCTGGTCTGCAGAAACGTAAAAGATTTTAGCACACCATTTTAATCCATACTGGAATCTGACCTATATGATCATAAAATTAGCCATACAAAATGGTGGTAATGTACATCAACTGCCACTTAGATTTCCTATAAGCCTGCAGGTTTACATGCGCTTACAGAATAGCCTCTGGTACAATACTTGACCAGTTCTTACCAATCCATAAAATTCCGTCTGTATCCAGTTGTGAGGCGCCCTCTAGTGAAACACCACTAATGGGATTTTCATCGTCCACTGTTAGAGTACCAAGACGCCTTTCTCTGCAAAGGCAAGGTCATGACATTTCAGTCCGAGAGAAAAACAAAAAGAACAAAAAAGCCCAAAACAGTTCATCAAGCAGCTGACAAATTTGTGAGCCTCAAATGCAGGGCTGATTCTTCAGGTTGGACTTTTTCTTCCCTCGCCTATGACAGCTGACTGCTACACTTTACCCAAGCACTGCTCAACGCCTGACATATTGGTATGTATCATTCTTATTACCACACTCAGGAAGACACCTGCTATTCCTTGCAACACTTCCCAGACTGTTCCAGTGGACAAGTTCCCTTGTTCGGAAGGGTCGCATATGTTACTAACATGAGGCAGCTAGGGGAAAAATGCAAGACATTTGTGAATAAAAACATATGTGAAGCACACATGTTCTTAGTTTTCTGGTCAAACCAGTTGATGAAACCTATTCAGAGCATCTTTTGAAAGCAGAAAATTTCACACGCTGTCCAGCGATTATACCCAACCAATGTATATTCTGAAAGCAGAAAATATTGGAGGCTGTACACCGAATAATTGAGGAAAACTGATTTTCTCCCAATTAAATGACCCTGTTTTACTCACTTTGCAGATTTATGGATAGAGGGAAAGAAATTAAAGTGAAAGACACCTCATGTTCTTAGTTAAGTACGCCAAATAGGTTTATTATTATGTTTATTTCGGTAAAGTATTTTTTCTCACAGCTACCACGACAGAGGAAACTGACATCTGACCGTGCTACGCCATTTGGCATGAAACGCAGCCATTCTGTCTGGGCTGTGATGTAACTGCTCCCAGTGCTGAACACTCTTGTCACCTGAGACTGTAGTAAGTTGCTAGGGGTGTGTTGGAAGCTTAGGTATAAATGCCAATTTATAACATGAAATGATCAAGAAAGTTACTCAAGCCACAACACCCTGGTTTGGAAATACTTTGCAGTGTTCTTCACCCACGTATTTGTTATCATTATAACTTATACATGTAACACTAAAGCAGTGTGTTGTCCCAATTTTATTACATGTTATATGCACAGTCAGCTCAGAACATTTACATCACAGCTTATAAACAGCTGATATCTCCCAGTTATCCGACTGGTCAATCCTTCATAAGCTTAATAGCATGGGCACCTTCAGATCCCCAGTCTGCGGCACACTCCTCCACACTTCAAATGAAAATAATTCAGCAACGACTTCATACAATTTCAAACAGGTTTTTACACTCAAGAGAGAATTTTATAGTCTTTTTAATGACCCATACCTCAGTAATGAGCTGTCTTTCACATTAAACAACTCGCTTGCCTCCTGTGTTTTAACCAGTGATACTAAGATTGTTGTCTGACTTATAACCATACTGGTACTACAGGAACATTTCCAACCCTCAATATATTGCCAGCCACACAATGGTGCCTGATAAATTTGAATATACCCTTCAGGAGCGTGGCAAGACCATTATTCTTTAGGTCTTATCATCTTCTCCAGCAGAGTGCTTTCAAACATGTCAACCACCTATTTTCAGATGTGCAGTGTTTGGCTATAGCCAATGTCAGCCACCTATTTTCAGATGTGCAGTGTTTGGCTATGGCCAATGTTAGCCACCTATTTTCAGATGTGCAGTGTGTGGCTATGGAAAACGTTAACCACCTATTTTCAGATGTGCAGTGTTTGGCTATGGCCAATGTCAGCCACCTATTTTCAGAGTCCCAGTGTTTGGCTATGGCCAATGTCAGCCACCTATTTTCAGATGTGCAGTGTTTGGCTATGGCCAATGCCAGCCAACTAATTTCAGACACGCAGTGTTTTGCTATGGACAATGCCAGCCACCTATTTTCAGACGTGCAGTGTTTGATAATGGCCAATGTTAGCCATCTATTTTCAGATGTGCAGTGATATGGCCAATGCCAGCCACCTGTTTTCAGACATGCAGTGTTTGGCTATGGACAATGCCAGCCACCTATTTTCAGACGTGCAGTGTTTGATAATGGCCAATGTTAGCCACCTATTTTCAGATGTGCAGTGCTTGGTTATGGCCAATGCCAGCCACCTGTTTTCAGATGTGCAGTGTGTGGCTATGGCAAACGTTAACCACCTATTTTCAGATGTGCAGTGTTTGGCTATGGCCAATGTCAGCCACCTATTTTCAGACGTGCAGTGTTTGATAATGGCCAATGTTAGCCACCTATTTTCAGATGTGCAGTGCTTGGTTATGGCCAATGCCAGTCCCCTGTTTTTAGACATGCAACATTTTGTTAAGGCCAATGCCAGCCACCTAATTTCAGGTTTGCAGTCTTTGGTTATCTCCAATGCCAGTTACCTACTTTCAGATTTGCAGTGTTTGGTTATCTCCAATGCCAGTCACCTACTTTCAGATTTGCAGTGTTTGGCTATCTCCAATGCCAGTTACCTACTTTCAGATTTGCAGTGTTTGGTTATCTCCAATGCCAGTCACCTAACTTCAGGTTTGCAGTGTTTGATTATGGTCAATGGTAGCCACCTATTTTCAGGTTTGCAGTGTTTGGTTATGGTTAATGCCAGCCACTTGCTTTCAGGTTTGCGCTGTTTGGTTATGGCCAATGCCAGCCACCTATTTTCAGACCCGCAGTGTTTAGTTATGGCCAATGTCAGCTATGGCCAATGCCAGCCACCTATTTTCAGACCCGCAGTGTTTAGTTATGGCCAATGTCAGCTATGGCCAATGACAGCCACCTATTTTCAGAGTCCCAGTGTTTAGTTATGGCCAATGTCAGCTATGGCCAATGACAGCCACCTATTTTCAGACCCGCAGTGTTTAGTTATGGCCAATGTCAGCTATGGCCAATGACAGCCACCTATTTTCAGAGTCCCAGTGTTTGGTTATGGCCAATGTCAGCTATCTATTTTCAGGCATACTGTGTTTGATTATGGGCTAATATGACCTAACATTTCCAAAAGTTCATTTTTATATGCAATTAAATTTTATATGAATATTGGCATGGAAACTATTTTTCACGAGGGACAGTATGGAAACAAACCCCTAAACTTCTTTTTAATACCAAAACAACTCTTAGAATCAGGCAAACTGTGGAACTCCGTCCTTTGCAAAATTTTACGTCACTTACCATGGTTTGTTTGTCTGATTTGAGTGCCATTTGAACCAAGGATCAAACACCCATGACACCATAAGAAGCCAGAGACAAAAGACTTACCTTTGGATTGTGACTGTATGCCACTTGTTGTTGTTCACTGGCCGATTGGAGCGAATCACAAACATATCATCTTCCGACTGTTTACCCAAATTATAACTGAACTCCACCTTCCCATTGACGATAGCCAGGGCTAGGTAGTCTCCCCTGAGTGAATCACCTTGGTTGCTAAACAGCATCAGTCCATTTTTTCGTTTTGTTTTGAATTTTAATGAAAATTTGTTATCTTGTTGACCTCTTAGGCTGAAAAAGAAATACATAAACATAAAAACCTCATGCAAAGACTATTATTGTTTACTTATTAAATTGGTTTTCTCTCCCAAACTCATGAACATTTCACCTAAGCGCAGTCGGTTGCATCTATTGTTGTAGAAAACCAGACCAGAAAAAATTTCTTATTTGTCATAAGTCAAATTTTAAACCTTAGAAATGTAATTTCGAATCTGCGATCCCATAGTCTCAAACTGTGGTACAACTGCTTCTACCTCACAATTCTTGTATGTTTATTTTGATCAAATTCAAAATGAAGTGTTTCAGTCATCCTAAAGATTTTAGTCCAGGTCAAAAATCAGCCTTCCAAAGGCAAGAATTGTCTTCAATGACCTGACACTCATTTAATGCCAGTTGTGGATTACCGATCGTAGAACAACTGGGAGGCAAAACATTGTTTAATCCCATCGGGTGGCATTAACTTGAAGTAGGACACTGAGCCATTACTATCTCACAATTTGACCGTCGTACAATGTGTAGTGTTACAAGGTGTAGGTTTCTATTATAAAATCATATTTTCTGTAATGTGACTTCATTAAGATGAGCTGAGAATGGAATGTTTGATATCATAAAATAGTGTCATGGTCCTGCTGTCTGGCATTTGCCTGGTCTGTACTGTGTGAAAAAAAAGGCCCACATAAACAGCCAGGTTAGTCTTACATCAGCATGGCTTTCATAAAATCCTCAATCCCTAAAGGCTTTGGAATACTGAAATCTTCCATACCTTTCTGTGAGCTTATTTTCATATTGAAGAAATGTGTTGCGATCAAATGATACTGGTCGGTCTTCATGCATGGAGTCAGAAGCTGAAATTAAATTATTAGAAGAAAAATCATCATTTTAGCTTCACAACCAGCTGACCTAAGTGAATTAAAAGCACTGTCACTTCGTGGTGTTTATTTTAATAGGAAACATAAAAACTCCTAATTTGTGAGACATTTTTTTCTTTCTTTTAAAAGCACACATCTGAGGTGTAATTAAAACAAAAGAGGTCCGACTCTCAGCATACACATCACCCCCCTCCTCCTGCCCTCAGTTTATCATTTTGAACCAAAAGCTAGACAAATAACTCTCATTACTTTCAAATGGCAAGCTTAAAATCAGAACACAGTTGCTTTGAAGATCACTCACATATCTGACACCTGAGTCCGACATACTCCATAGGACATCTACAGGTGAATGAGTTGAGCTCCGGAACACAGACCCCTCCGTTCATACAGGGACTGACATTACACGGAGGCCCCTCATATTCCTTCACGTTGTGCTTTGTGAGGGATTCAGAAGGCAAGTCGTCTATCAGGCGGCCATTGATGTAAATCTGCAAGAGATCAATGTTTCTTCGTTTGACACACTGGTTCAGGCACAATTTCACTTGACGCATTGGTTCAGACACAATTTTCATTTGACACACTGGTTCAGACACAATTTCATTTGACACACTGGTTCAGACACAATTTCATTTGACACACTGGTTCAGACACAATTTCATCTGACACACTGGTTCAGGCACAATTTCATTTGACACACTGGTTCAGGCACAATTTCATTTAACACACTGGTTCAGACACAATTTCATCTGACACACTGGTTCAGGCACAATTTCATTTGACACACTGGTTCAGACACAATTTCATTTGACACACTGGTTTAGACACAATTTCATTTGACACACTGGTTCAGACACACTTTCATTTAACACACTGGTTCAGACACAATTTCATTTGACACACTGGTTCAGACACAATTTCATTTGACACACTGGTTCAGACACACTTTCATTTAACACACTGGTTCAGACACATTTTCATTTGACACACTGGTTCAGACACAATTTCATTTGACACACTGGTTCAGGCACAATTTCATTTGACACACTGGTTCAGACACAATTTCGCTCTTAATACAGTGTTAAGGTAATTGCATGATGCATGAGCCCTGCTGAATTTTCACACACAACCCCCTCCTTGGACATTGACTGTCATGTGTACACAAAGTTTAATAATGAATGGGCTAGCTAGCAGACTGGAGTAAACCAGGGCCTTTACAGAAAGTGTAACCAGACGCACCAAAGGATGAAATACATGGCATATCCCTTCCATCAACTACCAGCTAACCGTGGTGACAAACCACACCCTTAGTCTAACTGTGCCAGGTCTTACCCTCTGGATGGCTCCGGTGAACCTAGAGACTATCTCAGCTGCGTGAGGCAGGTCTAAAATACTGGGGTAGCCTCCCACAAACACACTCTCACCCAGGTTTAATTCATTCATTGAACCCTGAAAGCAGAATATCAAACGGTAAATATTCCAATCTTTTTAAACATTTTCACAATTATCAAGTAGCAGAAATCAAAATGTAAATAAACGAATGGATGGGCCAGTGAAGAAGCTTTTTGTAGTGAAAATAAATATTTTTGTTCTTTAGTATGGTAGATGCCAACACAAGTGAATAATCACTGAATGCACATTTCAGGAAGGAATGTCTGCATTAAGTATTGGCATGTTTGCATGAAAAGGTCATCAACCTCAATAAACTTTAAGAAATGACCTTTCTTAAGCAAATCATCTCACATGTAACTAGAAGCATGAACTAAACCAGAACTTCCAACAGAGATTTTAATTTGTGTTTATGATGTCACCTTTTCATATAATAAGTTATTTATTCCCATCAATTTTATTAATTCAGACATGGTACTAAAATATGTGCATTATATTTTCATTTGACAGAATCTACGCTTATATTGCTTAATTTATGTTTCATTATTGGTAAATAAATAAACACAAATAAATATGACCACTTCAACCCCTGAACATTTGAATATTTGCGCAGGATAAACTCATATGGATCATTACAAATGTGTTTGCTACCTTGGCCTGGCCAGTGACTGGTTTCCCACCATTGACGATCATGTCACCATTCTTGTTGAGCCGCTGAGCCACAACACTTGTCCATGTGTCCAGCTCGATGGGTTTGGCACTCCTGAGAGAGAGAGGAAAGACAGGTAGCCATGTTAGATGTTAGAAACAGTGTTCACAATCAGTGCCTGGGTTCCCACAGCTGTCAAACATTGCACGCTGTTATTTTGTGGACTACATTTACCAGCAGTATAGGATGAAAGTCTCTTTGAATGTGTCAGAGAGAGGGCCTCAGGGTAGATCAACTGCTATGTTGACTGAGTCTGTGTTACCCTCTGTACATGTATAGGACGAATGTCTATATGCAGTAGGGAGAGAGAGGGCCTCTGGGTAGATCAACTGCTATGTTGACTGAGTATGTGTTACCCTCTGTACATGTATTGGATGAAAGTTTGTGTGAATGTGTGACAGAGAGGGTAGACCAACTGTTGTGTTGACTGAGTGTGTGTTACCCTCTGTACGTGTATTGGATGAAAGTCTGTGTGAATGTGTGACAGAGAGGTAGACCAACTGTTGTGTTGACCAAGTGTGTGTTACCCTCTGTACGTGTATTGGTAGAAAGTTTGTGTGAATGTGTGACAGAGAGGGTAGACCACCTGTTGTGTTGACCGAGTGTGTGTTACCCTCTGTACGTGTATTGGTAGAAAGTTTGTGTGAATGTGTGACAGAGAGTGTAGACCAACTGTTGTGTTGACCGAGTGTGTGTTACCCTCTGTACATGTATTGGTAGAAAGTTTGTGTGAATGTGTGACAGAGAGTGTAGACCACCTGTTGTGTTGACTGAGTGTGTGTTACCCTCTGTACATGTAAATGAAGTTTTTTATTATTATTATTATTATTATTATTATGATGGCCGTGAGTTTCATTCCGGCTCTGCCCGGTCTCCTCCCACCATAATGCTGGCTATCGTTGTATAAGTGAAATATACGTACGGCGTAAAACTCTGATGAAATAAATAAATATTATGGTTATTATTATTACCATTAAACAGGCATAGCTTTGTGTGAACAGAAACTACCCTAACAACCAACGATGCACACTCTTGTACTACTAAAACTATTATGTACATCCCTAGCTATTTCTCATAAACTTTCCCTGTCCCTGTAATCACACTGTGTATGTTATATAACTACATCGCCAAATGAAATCCTCTTATACTTAACTACCTTGTCAAAACCAAAATGAAGTCCTCTTATACTTAACTACCTTGTCAAAACCAAAATGAAGTCCTCTTATACTTAACTACCTTGTCAAAACCAAAATGAAGTCCTCTTATACTTAACTACCTTGTCAAAACCAAAATGAAGTCCTCTTATACTTAACTACCTTGTCAAATGAAGTCCTCTTATACTTAACTACCTTGTCAAATGAAATCCTCTTATACTTAACTACCTTGTCAAATGAAGTCCTCTTATACTTAACTACCTTGTCAAATGAAGTCCTCTTATACTTAACTACCTTGTCAAATCCAAATTTGTCACTCAGCTAAATGTCCCAAGTTACCATTATTTTGTACATGATTATAAGCACATGAGGTATACCTACTGACCTTTACATGATTATAAGCACATGAGGTATACCTATTGACCTTTACATGATTATAAGCACATGAGGTATACCTATTGACCTTTACATGATTATAAGCACATGAGGTATACCTATTGACCTTTACATGATTATAAGCACATGAGGTATACCTACTGACCTTTACATGATTATAAGCACATGAGGTATACCTACTGACCTTTACATGATTATAAGCACATGAGGTATACCTACTGACCTTTACATGATTATAAGCACATGAGGTATACCTATTGACCTTTACATGATTATAAGCACATGAGGTATACCTATTGACCTTTACATGATTATAAGCACATGAGGTATACCTATTGACCTTTACTTTTACACATTTGCTGGTAGCCTTACTTGATAATGGCTGGTCCGCTGCCTATGTCAAATGTGAACTCCAGAGTTCTGTTGATGAGATTCAGTGAGATGTAGTCTCCACTTCCTCCTGAGTACTGGGTGGCAAACAAGATCACACCTGAGACAGAAAATAACACATAGAAAATGTATTTATGTATACACGTCTTCCCGTAGATGTTATTGTACTGGAAATGAGTATGCCTACTTTTTCTAAACATAGTAAAAATTGCACCAGTGCGAAGAATGTGTTTGCCAGCTTTTTAGAGAGATTTGCTGAGTTTCCCCATGATTTTTTTTTTTAACTCAACAACCTGCACAGATGTCTTTCAAGAGTCATAATTTCACATGCAGCATAAAGAAGAAATAAAAAAAAAAAGAATTTAAATAAGAAACTGATCCTATGCCATCTTTATTTACATGAAATGCTTATTTGCTTGTTTGATTCTCAGGAATTTTCACTACCACTAATAATACGCATTATTACTACGTGTTTTAAGAGAGGTACACATAATTTAAATGAGAATGCCACAATTTTTTACAAATCATGTAAAAATGTCATTATTTTGCATATTCCAGGTGGCCAAACTGTGATACTTGGGAACTATTATGTACATAAACACCACCAGTAATATGAAGACAACACATGGACAGGCCTACTGGTAGTTTTACCTGACATCCCCTAGTTTTCTCACCAGTGACATAACTCACCATCAGGTTTCAGTGCCTTGAACCAGACTTCAATTGAAAGTTGTCTGCCCACATAGTCTGTCAGCGGGAGCTCCAGGTACGAATTCCCATCAAACTCCGGAACAGATGCCGACTTCATTGTCACTACGGGAGATAAATCATGTCACTAAATGAATCTTTTGCAGCCACATGTTATGTAAAACAGCAATAGGTGGGTTTGAATTCCCAGTGACCATATTGATGAGGGGCTCCTGGTTCACTGTGTTATACCAGCACACTCTGGCCACGGAGGCCCCTATACAAAAATATAATCTTGCGCTTACCTTTTTCACAAAATCTTCCCTCCCTATCTGCGGGGCAAGAACAGTCAAAGTCCCCATCAGGTGTGGCAAAGCAAACTCCCCCTCCCTGACAGGGGTTGTTGAGACAAGGACTGGCTGGTTTCTCACACAAATCACCTAGAAACAACGGGTATATAAAACATTAACTCAGGAATTCTGTCATTTACTGTAAATGACACACACACAGGATATCAATGATGGAACATACCCCTTATGTTATTGTATTTTATATGCATGCACAGCTTGGGGCCAATACATCCAGTTCTTTTGGAGATACGAGCCATAACATTTACCTCAATGATACTATACCGTTATTGGGCGGCTCATACAGATACTTAGGCTATGCTGTACTTGGTGCAGGTGAAGTTAAAATGATCTTTCAACCTTTAAAAATGTGACCACGAGTCTACTTTGCTATCTCTCATCATGGTAGGTAATTTTAAGAGCAGTTTATCATATGGTACATGTAATTAAGTCAAATCCATGGCACATGCATTGACAGATAAGCTTTTTCCCTTAACACACTACATTCTGAATGGTTGTGCCTTTTTTTTCATTAATTTACCTTGGAACTCCTTTGTACAGAGACATTTGTGAGAGGCATTATCCAACACAATGCAGGTGCCGCCATTTTGACAAGGGAGACTACTGCATGGGCTATCTCCACAGTCACCTGGAAATACACACACAGGTTTTACATACAGTATCATAGTCTAGGTAAAATACCATCCAATATTTATCAACTTTATTTTTGGCAAAGGTTAAAGAAGATTCACATTTCAAATTTAATTATCTGATTTCAAACTGAAGCAGATCGGTACAGATACTTTTTGAGTTATTGTTTCATAATAAATGTACACAAGGCTTACAGATGAAATGAAGGCATTTCATTGATTTGGATCATATTCTTTAATTGCGTCACTGCAGAATGTTTCACTTTTATGATGTCAGTCAGGTTTACAAGTGTACACTGAGGAAAATGAGCAGATCTTGGAGGGGTCCACCATCTCATCAGGTAGCTGGCAAACCACCTGATGTAAGGCTACAGCTGAAACAGTGGCGGATACAATCCAACGTTTGACCTCATTTGACCTCATCAGTCCAGTTAATTACCAAAGATACAATGTTAAGTCTGAGATGTTTTTTTTTTTTTTTTCAAATCTTCATATGAGGATTATTTTCTTCATCCCATGAAGCTTTGATTTATTTATCGGATTGGTATTTAACACTATACTCAAGAATTTTTTAGTTCTATGACAGTCAGGTTTATGAGTGGAGGAGACAGGTCTGGCTTGAATAAACCACTGGCCTTTGGTTGGTACCTGACATACTCCTGTCTTCAAAGTGCAGAAAGTGCTGCCAGAGCAGAATTGGAACATGAGAGATGAAGTCTTAACAGACCCTATAAACATAGTCACATATAAGTACACAGACAAATACCTGTGGAGAGTCATGTGAAAATCGGCAGATTTAAAATACACTGATTTCTCTAACACAAGCTTTTTAATACTATGCAATCTCTTTAACCTTTCACAGGAGATTTGACGTACTTATTTGTCCTCCGTCCAGTATGTCATTAGGCTCTGTTGGGTAGCTCAGTTTGTACTCTCGCATGTTCTCCTTTCTTCCCGCTCGCATAAACTCTATACAGCCAACAAGTCCCACGCTCACTCCAATTCTCTCTATTATGCTGCAATATGGAAAACAAATTCCTCATTATTAAGACAATTCCCACATGTTCAACTAGGGTAGGTTCAAAACATTTTTTTCTAAGACTGAATTCGACTTTTGTAAATCAATGTGTTTTCTTTTTCAATTTTTGGGGGCTAGAATGTGTTCAAATAACCAAGAAATAAAATTTCAATCAGAAAATTGTGGGACTATATTCATGAGCCTTTGCTAGAATTATGTCATACTGTCAATATTTCATGCACATGCCATGTGCTCACATTCTGTATATTCTGCTCTACATGAATCTACAATTTTCTTCAAAGGCTTAAATTTCAAAATTTCACATGCACTTAACTACTCACGGGGAGCCTCCGCGGCTCAGTCGGTTAGCGCGCTATCGCAGCACAATGACCCGAAGCCTCCCACCAATGCGGTCCCTGTGAGTTCAAGATCACCTCATGCTGGCTTCCTCTCCGGCCGTACGTGGGAAGGTCTGCCAGCAACCTGCGGATGGTCATGGGTTTCTCCCGGGCTCTGCGCGGTTTCCTCCCACCATAACCCTGGCCGCCATCTTATAAGTGAAATATTCTTGAGTACGGCGTAAAACACCAATCAAATAAATAAATACAAAAATAAATAAATACTCACAATGACTTATGTTTTAACACATACCACAATAACAAATACTCCAAAACCAGGAAAAGTGTTCTTATTGGTCACAAATACTTAAACAATCTGTGTGACTTAGATTGATGCTTTTGACTCACTCTTTGTCCTGATTGGGCAGATTGCCAAGGTACAAATTCTCCTCCAAGTCTAAAGACTTCATGTCTCCTGGACTACTCTTCTGTACTCCCTTCTCATCTCCGATCACTAACAGTCCATCACGCTGGTAACGCCGTGCCACAACACGCGTAAATTTGTTCAGCTCTATGGGCTTTCTGCTTCTTAAAGTGACCGGTCCACTACCCAAGTCAAACCTGAACAAGTAAATTTAGATATCTTATGTCTTTGTGCCAAATATGCCAAAATTTAACATGGGTCAAGCTGGTTTTCAAACTTGATTGGATGTTACACAAATTGAACCTGAAAATTAAATTTCATCAAAATCATAAAATGTCTTGCACTGTCAGAAATATTGCACTGATACCAAATCATGGCAAACGGAAAGATCCAAATTAATATTGCTCTCAAGACTGTGCTTGAATAAACATATCTTGCAAAAATACCAAAGAGGTGAAGAATTATTACAGTAGACAGAAGGGCATGAGAATATTCCAAAACCAAAACAAATCCATCAGAAATCATAACTGTTATGGATGTCCATCAAAATCTGTTGATATGATGAATGTCTCTTGGATAAAATCTAGTGTATCATTTACTATTTGGCACCTGGTTTTTCTTTATGTCCTGTACACCAGTTTGCATGACCAACATTCAAACAACACTATATGACTAAAGTCTTTTTTCTATTATATGTACATTTTTGTCTACACCTCAAGACATTTTAGGTATCTCCAATCTGCACTGGACTTGGAATTTTAGATACATACCTGAATTCAACGTATCCATCAATGACTGCCAGGGATACAAAGTCCCCGCCTCCAGACAGGTGCTGCCCAGTGTAGAGGAGAATGCCATCCTTGTTGAGGGAGCGGAATTCTAGCTCTATGGTCAGTTCCTTACTGACCTGGGGGAAGCCTGGTAACACCAAGTATGACTGGCCAGAGAAGGATGGGACACCAAACGCGATCTCTGAATGATAGTAAAGGACTGTGATTACAAGTCATGTCTGGCTCCAGGATCATGATTGTCTTAAACTATGATAATAATAATGTCTTCATTCTTTAAAGGTAATACAACTCAGTCAATATATGACTAATCTTCCCTGAGGCCCTCCACAACACACATTTATAAACACTGAAACAATACACTAGTTGAATTAATTAATTTATTTATTTATTTGATTGATGTTTTCCGTCATACTCAAGAATATTTCATTAATACGACGGCAGCATTATGGTGGGAGGAAACCAGGCAGAGTCCACTGGAAACCCACAACCCTCTGCAGGTTGCTGGCAGACCTTCCCACGTACGGACTTGAACTCACAGCGATCCCATTAGTTGAATTAAAATGAAAACTGAATGAAATACAAATGATATCATAATATTTAAAGAAATATATGGTAAAATGGGCTACAGCTATTTCTAAGCTAGCCTCGGGAACTATGTATAAGGCAGGTAAATATTCAACATTTTCAATCATTAAAGCAGTTATTAAAGGTAATGAATGCATACAGCTATTGTGAAAATGAAAAACTTAAGTCAGTCATAGTCTTAACTTATGGTTTTAATTCTGGACTTAGATCTGAACATAAATAATAATTTTCATTTTTATAATGGAGGTCTAGGAAAACATTAGTATTAAAATAAAAATCCTGAAGATGAGTCACAAGTTTAATGCAGGAAACTGTCTTGAAGTTAAGATTAAGTTTCACTTAAGTCTATAAGACAGGTTCATGATCCTCGGGGCCTGGACATTTTGATATTAAAAGTAGATTCAACAAAAATTCAACAAAACTGGCATTTGTGATCAAATTTTTTTAATCCTCTGGTATCACCATTGCCAAATCACTTTTGAAAGACTGGTTTGGATTTTGCATGGATTAAAAGCTTTGCATCAATCTGCTGCCTAGAGTTAGAAGTATCAGTTACTGAAGTCTACTAATATTAATACTACTGTTATTATGGATTTATCACAAGACCTGACATGGCTGCCATTAATCGGATTCATGACACAAAGTTAATGGACACAGAATAAATGTGGCAGTAGGTACAACCACAAAACTATTTTAGGGTCTCTATCAGGTTATAAATTGAAGAAGTTAAGCCAGTGACTGTAACTGACCCTCCTTGCAGATAGCGCCCCCTTTACCCAGGGGACATAAGCAGCTAAAGCCGAGGGACTTGTCCGGAGTACACGTGCCTCCGTTCTGACATGGGTTGATGTCACAAATATCCCCATCTGTTGGTGGAGGGCTGGCTGTGGAAGGGCGGCGTAACTCTGGAAAGGGGAGACAACTCAGGTCAGTCAGATAATAAGGAACATGCCAAGGGTTTACTTACACTATAGGTCACTAAGTTAACAAAACAGAATTATTTAAGTGAACACATAAGTTACATGAATCATACGTTGTTCCTACAATAGTGTTGCGAGTTACAGCACAATCCCCACCACTGCTGGAATAAAGAGTGTTATCCAATCCATTACCACAGCAAAAGGTGTTATGACAGTCACTGCCTCAACACAATGTGTTACCTCCCTATTTATTACCACAGCAAAAGGTGTTATGACAGTCACTGCCTCAACACAATGTGTTACCTCCCTATTTATTACCACAGCAAAAGGTGTTATGACAGTCACTGCCTCAACACAATGTGTTACCTCCCTATTTATTACCACAGCAAAAGGTGTTATGACAGTCACTGCCTCAACACAGAGTTATCCTATCTGTTAACACAGGAAAAGGTGTTATGACAGTCACTGCCTCAACACAATGTGTTATCCTATTTAATGCAAGAGCAGTTACAGTGTTATCAGCCGTTATCTGAACACAGTGTTATCAGATTTACCATCATGACAATGTTCAACCCTACTCCTTGCCTGAACACGGAGTGTTATACGATTCATTACCTGAGCACAGAGTGTTATCCTGTTCATTACCTGAGCACAGAGTGTTATCCTTTTCATTATCTGAGCACCGAGTGTTATACTATTCATTACTGTGCACAGATTGTTATCCTGTTCATTACCTGAGCACAGAGTGTTATACGATTCATTACCTGAGCACAGAGTGTTATCCTGTTCATTACCTGAGCACAGAGTGTTATCCTTTTCATTATCTGAGCACCGAGTGTTATACTATTCATTACTGAGCACAGATTGTTATCCTGTTCATTACCTGAGCACAGAGTGTTATACAATTCATTACCGGAGCACCTAGTGTTATCCTGTTCATTACCTGCGCACAGTGCTATCCTTTTCATTATCTGAGCACGGAGTGTTATACAATTCACTACCTGAGCACAGAGTGTTATCCTTCTCATTACCTGAGCACAGAGTGTTATCCTTTTCTTTCACTGAACACAGAGTGTTATCCTGTTCCAAATCTGAGCACCTAGTGTTATTCTGTTCATTACCTGAGCACCTAGTGTTAACCTTTTCATTATCTGAGCACAGTGTTATATAATTCATTGCCTGAGCACCTAGTGTTATCCTTTTCATTACCTGAGAACCTAGTGTTATCCTGTTCATTACCTGAGCACAGAGTGTTATCCTTTTCATTATCTGAGCACAGTGTTATATAATTCATTACCTGAGCACCTAGTGTTATCCTTTTCATTGCCTGAGCACCTAGTGTTATCCTTTTCATTACCTGAGCACAGAGTGTTATCCTTTTCTTTCCCTGAACACAGAGTGTTATCCTTTTCTTTCCCTGAACACGGAGTGTTATCCTTTTCATTGCCTGAGCACCTAGTGTTATCCTTTTCATTGCCTGAGCACAGAGTGTTATCCTTTTCTTTCCCTGAACACAGAGTGTTATCCTTTTCATTACCTGAACACAGAGTGTTATCCTGTTCATTACCTGAGCACCTAGTGTTATCCTTTTCATTGCCTGAGAGCCTAGTGTTATCCTTTTCATTAGCTGAGCACAGAGTGTTAATATCCTACTCATTACCTGAGCACATAGTGTTATCTAGGGTTGGTATGAAGCCGTTGAGACATTTACAGACGCCCTGATGACAGCGGGAGTGTGGTATGTTACAGTCACCAGATTCGGGGCACCGCCCATCTATCCTCCCTGACAGGTAACGATGGGAGAGAGACAGGTATTAGTACACAAGCTATGGACGCAGGCATACAAGACATAAATGTTAGGGAGAAACAGCAGGAATTAATAAATTATTAGGTAAGAGAGTACAAATACAAGGTCAATGCAAATGTCAAAAAATACAGAGATTTATGGAAAGTCAGTGAAGTGTCAGGAGAAGGTGCCATAAGGTGGTAGTTAAACAGATGGACAGGGAATGAAGTTACCAGGAATGAAACATGTCCATGTCAAGAAGTCCACATGCATGTACAGAAGTGTTAGGCGATACAGTAGGTAGCCAGTAGGTAGCCAGTAGGCAGCCCATAAGCAGTCAGTAGCCAGCATGAGGAACGACAGCAGACGACTGAATGAAAACTCCAACTGCTGATGTTCAAAGGTTGGTTGTTTGATTGGGGCACAAAGTCCCTTTCCACAACATTTTGGTTATCTTCTCGCAGTTAGCCGAAACTAAAGCCGACATATTGGTAGAGCTGCATTGCTTGAGGCCTGCAGGACAAATACACCTGGTCTCTGTTCCACAAAACAACTCCAGACTGTACTTTTACTCCAACTGCCATGTTAAAGAGTTACATGTACATGGTAATAATAGCCACCTTTGTATGCATTCGATAATAAAATGAAGTAAGCTTTTGCGTACGTAACTATTGGTGAAAAAAAATAAAATCCGACAAGTACCTCTGGGTCTAGCAGGTGATCGGACAGTTGGCTTAGTCAGGAATCGTCCATAATCTTCATTGGTTAATCGTGCCACAAACTTGGTGTTGCGTAACTTTGTGGTGGGAGGAGCTAAGGTTGTCACGGCAGAAGTGGTGGTTCCTGGAAATCAAAGATTAATTTTTAACAGAAGAATGCAAACCTGAATTCAATGATGGCATACAGCGTAAAGGGTTTAATCAACTTCTACAATAGAGGTACAATCTTCTATGGCATTTGTTTTTTTTGGGAAATAAAAATAATGGTGTTTTTCTTGTTTTTTTTACACTATTCCATACACATGCATATTTCCATTTTCTAATGCTGTGCAATCCTCTTGATCTTAACACATGTTTTGATTTCCAAGGTAACTTGTGCGTAACTAAAAGCATGCTTGTTACAAAATCTTAAATCTAATGAGTGTAATCAACTGGAATACTGCAATCCTAATAAAAGTTAGCTAGTTCAGCAGATCATTATGTAGAACAAAGGTACAAACCACTGCATGGTCCGCCGTAGGCTACTTTAATGTCTTGCTTCAGACGACATGCAAACAGTTTTAGCTGACACTCAGAGCCATACGTCTGTCCGTTTGTCCCACAGACTAACAAGGGTCGCTCATTGAATGGACAGGTGCCCTTACAAATACACTGTGCCACGCCCTCTGTCTCCTCACACACAGAACCAAACTGACAGGAGAGCTCCCAACATTTCACCGGAGTGTCACGACCATCTGCAATTTCCATTAATTGGATTAAGCTACATCACTGACTATCCAGCTTAAAACTACATACATACAATGCTTAAAACAAATTCTTGGCCGTCCACCCGAGCCTAAATTCCTTTAAAATCATTCACAATCTGCTGCATATACAACAATTTTCATTTGACATCTTCTTGCCATTCCACCAAGGACAAGTGTCACACTTTCTCTCCTGCAATTGTGCCATTTGTAATAAATACACCTTTTACCATTAAGCTTATTACGTATATCATTTTATTCCTGCTAAAAATAGTGGAATGCATGAACCTGCTAAATTACAGCTATTGTCCAAAAGAGAAAAAAAGTGATAAATCAATCACGGAGTGAAAACACAGGAAAGCCCATTTCCTTAAATACATGTTTATTGACCAATAATTTGATAAATGCCCAGGTGTGGAATTCATCTGACATGACTGTACATCTTACAGAATTATATTTCAATTACGCAAGAGCAGTAAGCTTTGCTTCCTGGCTTGAGAAACCCCAGTGTTTTATCAAAAAAGGTCCTTATTTCACTGGGCTAAAATACCCATATCTTAAGCATGCAAATCTCAACCCTAACGATAAGAAAAAAACCCCACAAACTCCAACATCAAATTCCCCAATTGAAATGGCTAATCGTACTATTATCACATCCGAATGGTCCGAGTAGGCTTCCGTTTGGGCAGATGTTACACTTCATGCCGGTGTAGCCAGGCTTGCACATGCAGCGGCCTGTCATCTGCTCGCAGTCATCGCGCACTGAGCCGTGAATGTTACAGCCACATGCTGGAGAGAAACAAGGCAAGGTAGATAACTCTTAAAGCATATCTGAAACAGTGCTCACCATGAGCAAGTAATACCACCTACCATGATTAATATTTCCATTTCATAACTTCTTGAAACTTACAGACTTATGGCATTTCTGAATACCTGCAGCAAAGCACTTCATATGAATTATAATACAACATTACACTCAATCTCATCCTCACGGGATAGATACATCACAGTGCGAATATTCTTATTTTTTTCTAATCCTTATAAGAACTCTGCAGAGCTGATATCAGATCTCTCCTTCCTATGGAATAAGCCATCTCTTCCAAGCAGGATTACACATCCTCTTTACCTAGAAGTCAATACTGTTTCCTGAATACAGATATTCTATCTTCTTGTTGAGAACATATTATTCTGTGTTGTATGATGAGTACAGATATTTCATATTGTTTGTTGAGTACAGATATTCTATCTTGCTTATAATGAGTAGAGATATTGAGTACTTTCACCAAATACTCACGTATACATCCAATGTTTCCTTCGTTGATCCTGGGCAGTCCCCAGTAACCAGGCTCACAGCGGTCACACCGAAGTCCACCCACCCCTGGCTTACACGTACACTGTCGGGACTTGGAGTCACAGGTCGTGCTGAATGACCCCAGGGGGTTACACTGACAGTAACCTGGGTGTGGGGAAAAGAAGAATGACATTATCAGAACAACGAAAACTTTCTTCGCCTTTATTTTTGTGTTCATGAATGCAATTTCAAAACTGTTTAGTTGCCCATCATGCTGGTTAGTGCTCTGATCAAAGTTGATACATTTTTAAGTACTTTCAATAAGTGAACCAGTTTTCAACAGTTAAAAATCCAAAATTTCGCCCATGAATAAGCTCCTCTTTTTCCTTACGTTAAGAGTTTACTGATCTTAGAAAGTTGTTATGAGGTAATAGAAGGTAGGATAATATTCTACTATCAAAAATGTCAGCATCAGCAAAATAATACCTTTTGACAGGTCTATGAATAAAAAGACTACACTTTTTGGGTGAAAGTTTTATGTCTAATACAAATCAAAGTTTACACAAGTATTAATAAACATTTTCCTTTTTTTTTAAATTTCAAGAGACGACGTACTTCTCAGTTCATAACAGTTCCTTTCCTTGGACTAATTTGTGGAACCATTTTCACAAGAATTACCACTGTCAAATAGGACGTGTTTAACTTACTTGGGCATCCAGCATGATATGCCCCAGGGGAGACAGTCTTGCCATCCGGGCAACACCCATAGGGCGTGTCCCAACAACTCTTGGTTTGATCTGACAGAGAGCAAATATCACAGCATTGTTATGTTAATGCATATGTAGATGCAATATGTTTAAAAACTGCATCGAAAACCATGTTAGTTATCCATGAAATGGTTTTATTTCAAGTCAAAAATTATACTAAATGATTATTTCACCAGAGTGCTCTTTTTTTTTCTCAAAAACTGTTAAATATTTTCATATACATTTATTTATAAACTACACTTTGTTGTACATTTTTATATCCTATCAATGTCAACAGATTTGAAGTTATTTACTCTTTTTAAATCTCAGCCAAGCAAGTTTAATTCAAGGTTAAAAAATTTTCTTGTGCTCAAATAGGATTGGTCTGTTGTATACACCTACCTTCAGGGCAACACTTGGCAAACGACTGTCCTTTGTGACAGTAACTGTGGGCGGGGCAGACGTCGTGCTGGAAATCACAGTCATACTCCTGACTTGTCATTGGATTAACCAGGGGCTCTTTACCATCACAGGCTTCTTCCTCAATGTCTGTAAATCAATCAAAACGCATTATCCAAACCAGCGTGTTTTTGTTTTCTTTTTTTTTTCTCATGGAGGGCATGTTCCATGGATGAAAACAGTCATTACTAATAAGACAAGGTTCACAGTGTTCATTCAGAAGCCATGAATCTTTTTTAAAGAAGAAACAGCAAATATGGTGCTGCATATATCTTAGAACTGCATCACTTACGACCAAATCTGATGGTGTTACAGTTAACTACATGGAAGTGTATGAGGTAAAAAAAAATCTCATGATTCACTCATAAGTGGCACATCAGAAATCTAAACATGTTGATTTAAAAACAATACAACTGTAAGCAGTCCTAATTGTGCACTATTGAAGAGGGTCATCTGCAAGTGAAACATGGAGGAGCGTGCTAACCTATACCTTCTCACAACAACTAACATTACACGCTTCTGATGGCTTAAATGGTATCAGGCTCAGGTCTCTAGTAAAAAAGTGTACTGAGCAAAACCTCCATTTTGTCTGAAAGGTCATGGCTATTTAATATGTTTATTTGCATACAGCCCACCATTCAGCGCTTGCATTATGTATGTGCTACATGGCTTTTTTGCCATACCGCAGTTTTCCAGAGCTTGCTTGGTAATCTCTTCTTGCCTCCTGCATGACTCCTCCCTCATGAGACATTCATTGCCGTAAGTACTGCCATCAGAGCCACACACTACCTCTCTGAAAGACAAGAACCAAACCTGTAGTGAACTTTCTAAAGTAAAGGTTATAAGGCAACCATGCCTGGATTGTCCAGCCAATGGCTTAATGGCAAGATTCCATGCACAAATAGTCCAGCCATTTGCTTAATGGCAAGATCTATGCACTAATGGACTGATTAGTATATGTATGTGTGCTTGGTTATTGGTCGCACTCAAGATTTTTTCAGTTATATCAGGATGAAGAGTCCTAGATGACCAATGGACTGACTGATTGCTTCACCGATTGATGTTTTAGGGGAGTCCCTGGAGTAAACCATGGACCAATGGCAACTATCTCACAAACTTCCTGACTCAAAAGTCGCAGCTAAAGCAGTGAGATAAGCATCCTCATTGGTCAAGGGCTGGATGGTTCCAGGGAGCCAGTTTCTTTATTGATCTTTTCTCGATATTAAAGCATAAACAATAAACTTTCTTTGTTTATTTACTTGTTTGTCTGAGGTTTACAGTCAGCTTTGTTATCATTTCTCTGATTTATTTATTTACTTACTTATCTGATTGGAGTTTTATGCCGTGCTCAAGAATATTTCACTCTTTAGACGGAGGCCTGCATTATGGTGGGAGGAAACCTGGCAGAGCCCGGGGGAAACCCACGACCATCCCCAAGATGCTTGCACACCCTCCCACATTCGGCCAGAGAGGAAGCCAGCAGAGGAGAGGCTCCTGAATCGTGCGGCCATGATACGCTAAACCATCGGTCACGGAGGCACCTTTCTGTCAAATAATGATGATGTCTCCTTGCACCAGGTCAAATTCAATACAGACATACTCTTTGGTGCATTCTTTCAGAAAAATCCTGAGTGCCAAGATTAGCACTTAGCCATTAGCAACTGCCTTACAACACAGGTGTTCAACTAGCCATATATCACAGAGAAAACAATAGTATATATACTGGTACAAACGAAAGCCTTACCTCACAGCTTCACAGTTGAAGTTACAGGTGCAGCCATGTTCGCTGTCTGATGTCAGCGCGCATGTGCCCCCAAACTTACAGGTCGTCTCATCACACACCTCATCTCCAGAGCCACCTATAAGCCCATCAGTATATATCAAATATAAGCCTATTTGAAAGCACTGTAGATTAACTGTAGAACTAAGCTTTTTATATTAACAAAAAAAGCGCAACTACAAAAAACCTATTCTAAATACAAATATCAGGTCCTTATTCAAATCACTGATCTCTATCTTGCTTGAACCCATTAATTCAATTTAGTCATAACAAATTAACAGCTTTTAAAGGTTTTTAAGACATTTACATTTACTGGTACTTATAAACTGTTTTGTAACTCACCGGTAGTTAATGTTAGTCCACATGAATGCTATATATGCATATCTATCTTAAGTTGGATATTTTATGTGATTTGTCTATTATGTGATATTTTCCTTTTAACAAAACATAACCGGATCATTCTGAGAACTTACTGCCTGACATTTCATACGTGTCACACTCCCGGTTGAAAATGGCGTCGAGTTCGACACTCTGTGAGCAGGCCACCATTCTCATCTCACACTCGTTCTTGTACGTTTGCTCATCACTGGCACATACGGGGTCGTAGGTCGAAGGGCACGTCATGGGGCACACACACAAGCCGTTCTCGCACTTGGCACCAAACTTACACTTCACCTTGTTACAAAGATCTGCAGACGTAAACAGTTTTTTGCTTAAAGCTGTACTCAAGAAGTTTTACCTGACAAAAGCAGTGATGTTTTACCGGTGTGATACCTGGATGAACCATTATGCCAAGTTACTGATGAATTTTATGCATGTGTGACATATGCGCATCAACTCACAGGCTATTAAGGTGAAAGACAAGTGGTATTTAACGAAGGTAAAACTGTGCGAATAAACCTACACGTGATCTCTTCTTCATTTTCCAGAATTCTGGATAAATCCTGAACATTTTCAACTCTTTGAATTCTGCAGGTGAGATAAATAATAACATTCTAATTGTATCATCACATCCCTTGTGAGATCTTAAGGTTCTACTGCCCCCCCGACTGGTGGTTGCCTAGCAATAACACATACCACATTCGCCCACGGACACAATGGTGATGAGCTGTTTCTTGGTGCATGCTGCAACTTTCAGCTCACATTCGTTCTGATAGGTCACTCCATCTGTACCACAAACCTTGGCCTCCACCTAGATATCCACAAACAGAAAATAGCATGTAGATGTACGTACTATACATACGTAGAATATAGAATCGAATAATAGTGTACACAGTCTGAGATAATATCAAAGCTACCAATAATAGTGTACACAGTCTATCAAAACTACCAATAATAGTGTACAGTCTGAGATAATATCAAAGCTACCAATAATAGTGTACACAGTCTGAGATAATATCAAAGCTACCAATAATAGTGTACACAGTCTGAGATAATATCAAAACTACCAATAATAGTGTACACAGTCTGAGATAATATCAAAACTACCAGTAATAGTGTACAGTCTGAGATAATATCAAAACTACCAATAATAATGTACACAGTCTGAGATAATATCAAAGCTACCAATATTAAATATATATGTATCATGCAGTATGCGAAAACCTGAAGTAATTAAAATTAAAAGCTTCAATCACTGCATATATGCTGTAAAAAACTGCAGCTAAAAAGTAGGTGTCCATTGTTTTTTGCAGCCTCATGTAAAACAAAAATATTTTGTCGTACAGATTTTACTGATGTGTTGGAATTCAGTCTAATCCCTTAAAACCTGTGGCTTGTTCACATGAAGTACTGATTAATAAAGGATCTTCTGGGCCTTGGTTACATGATATACAAGAACAGAGGCCACAAACACTGGTATAATTCAGTATTCACAAACAACCTTTCGAATACAAAAAAAAAAACAGAAAAAAAATGCAAAATAATGTTACTGTGTTTTTTCTAAAATCTAAACTTGACCAATGACTTACCATGATTTATCTAACTTTACTTATTAGTTACAGCGAGTTATATAATCATTTAAACAGCATCAACACATGAATGTACATTTACAAGGTAAAGTAACAGAAATAACTGCATGCAAATCCACAACAAACAAAAAATACAAATGTGATTTGAGACGTTGAGTAAATGTGAGAAGGAAATAAACCAACATGAGTTACCATGAAGATTTAACCTTGGCAGAACAACGTAATGCCTTTGAAGCCTAATGCACATCCTATGACTTATATCATTGTTGTTTTACACCTAAATCAAAAATATTTTACACACACAATGGCATGCAGTTTTATGCACTGAAGAAACATGAGTGCCTATGGTAAACTTTTGTCATGTTATACTGACAAACTTACCCATATCTGATTTACAGATGTGCACACCTTATTGGCAGTAGACAAGAGCACACTGATATGTGAAAATCTGAATAGGTGGACAAAATGTAATAATGTGAAGGAGAGTGGACAGAATGTTATAATGTGATGGCGAGTGGACAAAATGTAATAATGTGATGGCGAGTGGACAAAATGTAATAATGTGAAGGAGAGTGGACAAAATGTAATAATGTGCAGGAGAGTGAACAAATGTAATAATGTGAAGGAGAGAGGACAGAATATAATAACGTGAAGGAAAGTGGACAAAATGTGATAATATGAAGGAGAGTGGACAGAATGTAACAATGTGAAGGATGGTGGACAGAATGTAATAACACGAAGGAAACTGGACTAAATGTAATAATATGAAGGAGACTGGACAGGTGACAATACCACACGACACACTATACCACACACAAAACCACTCATACATATTGGATAGACTACCTTGCGCTGACGCTAAAAGTTCCAAGAAAGCATTAGGAAAAAACATATGAAATCAAATATCAGCAAGCTTAATGTTTATGCAAATTTCATTCCAAGTACTCAAAACTCATCAAGATTTCAGCAAATTTCATTTGCACTTTGATATTATATAGAGAACCTTCAAGCAATAAATACATGTATATGAAACGGTTTGAGAATTAGTGCATGGTTCAGGAATGTTCCATGTGAAGAATACGTTCAGGGGAGGCAACTATGAGAGACTTACCTGAACACACTGTGAGGGGCAGACACAGCGGGCCTGTTTTCCATCACTCTCACAGACGGAGTAGAAGTCACATCTCACCTTGTTACAGCCATCTGCAACAACAACATGTTTTATTACACCACGGCATCATGAAAAAAACATCAACCCTTCTGGAAAAATGACTGCTTTTCTTGTTTTATTCATTTATGGGTGTTACTTGCTGCTGGGAATGGTTTAGTAACATTTGTGGTCAACTTTATGGGCACAGGAAGCAGAGCAACACCGGGTAAACATCAGTGCCCAATAGCAATTCTTCAAAACTTACATTTTCTGCACCTTTTGAGGTTTAAACATATGTGTTGTACTTGTTTGGATGCATTGGTTATGTTAACACCATTGGGAACTGCTTCTGTTTCTGGGTAACTATCTTCCATTACACACATACATGCATTTCTAAGACATTGTGGTGTGAACTCTGGAAATGTCAAAGCAGAGCAAGCAAAAGATCTGGATTCAAGGCGCATGACCTTGTCGGTTTCAACAAATGCTGTGGTCTTCCAGGCGAGTCCATTATATCGCTTATCCACTAAGCAGACCTACTGTTGATTGGAAGTAAAAACATGCAGGCTGTAAACAACTACAGATTGTGCTTTATCTTTATTGTTTGATACTTACTACAAAGTCCTTGTTGTCTAACTTCCACATAGGTTTTTCTTTCACAGTTCTCCATCCGAAGTTTACACTCATTTGTGTAAGAAATTCCATCTGTGCCACAGACCTATAGACAAACCAAAAAGATAAATCTGACACAATTTGCTATGTAAGTATCAACAGAATTGTGTGATCATTTACCAAACTGTAAAATGTAAATGTACGATCATTTACAAAACTGTAAAATGTAACTCTGTGATCATTTACCAAACTGTAAAATGTAACTGTGCGATCATTTACCAAACTGTAAAATGTAACTGTGCGATCATTTACCAAACTGTAAAATGTAACTGTGTGATCATTTACCAAACTGTAACATGTAACTCTGTGATCATTTACCAAACTGTAAAATGTAACTGTGCGATCATTTACCAAACTGTAAAATGTAACTCTGTGATCATTTACCAAACTGTAAAATGTAACTGCGATCATTTACCAAACTGTAAAATGTAACTGTGCGATCATTTACCAAACTGTAAAATGTAACTCTGTGATCATTTACCAAACTGTAAAATGTAACTGTGTGATCATTTACCAAACTGTAAAATGTAACTGTGTGATCATTTACCAAACTGTAACATGTAACTGTGCGATCATTTACCAAACTGTAAAATGTAACTGTGCGATCATTTACCAAACTGTAAAATGTAACTCTGTGATCATTTAATAAACTGTAAAATGTAACTGTGCGATCATTTACCAAACTGTAAAATGTAACTGTGCGATCATTTCTGTGATCATTTACCAAACTGTAAAATGTAACTGTGCGATTATTTACCAAACTGTAAAATGTAACTGTGCGATCATTTACCAAACTGTAAAATGTAACTGTGCGATCATTTACCAAACTGTAAAATGTAACTGTGCGATCATTTACCAAACTGTAAAATGTAACTCTGTGATCATTTACCAAACTGTAAAATGTAACTCTGTGATCATTTAATAAACTGTAAAATGTGTCAGTAGGATATTTTCAACCAACCGTAAAATGGGACCAAGATTTTATCAATATTTCAAATGTCATTTTGCCTAAAATTGCACGGAATGAAATGCTCGGTGTACTTACCGGCTTGAATTCCTCTGAGCAGGTGGGACATTCACACACTGGCAGACCTCTCTTCACCACACAGCTGGCTCCGTGATCGCAAACCGTCCCACGGCATGGGCCGTCCATACCTAGGGGGTTAGCAATTCAGGTAAGCAATGACATAAACTCACAGGAATATGTTACTAACATTACAACGACATTTGGCTACTTCTTCCTACATGAGCTTTTCGTTCGTTTTGGTAGCTGATGTGAAGGATCATTAACACAGATGCTTACAACGAGTTGAGTAAAGTGTATTTCTATACTGCTATGTTTAAATATTGTGGCAGTAATTAATTTATTCATTTAGGTTCTATTTCCTATTTGAGCATATTTAACTCCTTCAGCATTAGCACTCTGCCTTATGTGTGGAGGAAACTACATCAATTCTCCAGATATCTGGCAACCCTCCCAACTTCATACTGTGCCAGTAATATTTTTGTCTAAGTTATGTGTACATGTATATTCAATTGTTCAAAAAGTAATACCCAGTATTTAACAGACTGATTCTGTGATGAGTATACACAACGTGTGGTCTTCCTAACTATATGATCTACACATCTCTGTTGCACAAACTACACTTCAGAAATACTTTCTGTGATTTTATAAAAAAGAAATATCCAGCACTGCTCTGCACATATTACACACATGCTTTACGTACGACTTTCCTTATGTCTCTTAAAAGCATCTTTCATATACTGTAACGATGAGAGAGAGGTTCCAAATAGTTCAAGTAGATTAAATTATACATTTACTACATCATCTAAAACCCAGAGTAGACAGAATAATGAAAGCCCTATTATTTCTAGCATGTCCAGGTAAAGATGAGAATATCAAACATCTTTATATGGAAAGACAATAAAACCAATATAGATAACTAACTCAAATTAAGATTTAAGATTGAGGAATTGTTTAAAATCAAGGACTGTATTCTTAAGGCAAAATGTGAACCAATACAAACAGATATCAAGGCAACTTGTTGATCATTGTTGTAATCGATGCTACAGAATATGAGAAAAATCCCGAAAGGCACACTGACTCCCATTTCTTGAACTGCTCTGCCTAGTGTTTAAAACATTCATTACAAAAGTGGTTTTGATCATGGTGAGAAATGCTGAGCACATCTGTTCAAACATTAAATTAACAATACTACACATATTTCAGTGGATTATAACTGAGCCTGACATTCTGACACTAGGACCATATTCCAGTGATTGTATTTATGACCTGTTGCTGCCATGTAGCTGAGAACATTGCAGGATAATGCTTCATGTAGCTGAGAACATTGCAGGATAATGCTTCATGTAGCTGAGAACATTGCAGGATAATGCTTCAAATCATTTATTCCATTACTTCTAAACAAAACTTATGAATTTATCTTGAGAATTTATCTTGAAAACTGAGGTATAAATGTACCGCTCTTTCACAGAAATTTATCACTCAAGTACTAAAATGTTCATTTCTTGGACTTCAGTACACAACTATGTATATACCAAATCAATCCAATAAAGCTTGGAAAATGCAATCCTAGGATTTCCTCTACATTCATGCATGTGTCTTGTGAAACCTTTTTCTAGAACAATCACATGCTTATTGCATGCTAACAACATGCTTTCGATCACCTTTCAAATTTGTGTGACCACTAAAAACTGAATATATGTAAATGAATATCTTGTTAACTCATACAACAACACAGATAGTACAGGTCTAGAACATGTTTACAATGAAATGCACAGATAGTTGAATAAAACATGTCCATTGCATGCAATACACATGCAAACAACAGATCCAAAACAGCAAAACTGAGCAGAAATGCAGGCTGTGAAATGTGTACATATAAAAAATAAGACAAAATCATGACACTGCAAGTCTCATGCATTTATGACACCTAACCTTTCCTTAGCCTACAGAGCAGTATGCTTTTGGTAAAAAAAAAAAGAGGCTTTCTAATAAAATCCTACTGAAGAGAAAAACAACACTGTGCAAGGTGGGTAAATACTCAAGCACTGAAGGTCAACGCAAGTGACCTTATATATATGGATCATTACAATTACTTCCATAAAGATATTTAAAATTACAAAAGATGGTGCCATTTAAGTTTACCTGTCCAAAAAACATTATTCGAATAGATGTCATTTCAAAATGGACAGTAATGAGACCTAGCTTGCACAACACTAGCTTGTGTAGCATATTGTTAGGACTGCTCTTTATCAGGCCTCCATTGCTGTCACATTCATAATGATCCTTTAAAATACAGAAAGTTACAGACACAAATAATGGATTCCTTTTCTTGTGCCTTGTGTTCAAGCCAAATTGATCATTCACTGTTCTCTTGTAATACATGAGTACTAAAATACCACAAAAGGCAAGAAAGAAAAATGGACTACACAGCTTGGTCCGGTTCACTTTTAGGCAGGAAAGGTTTCCCATCAAATCTGATTTCAGAAGCACTTTGGCTTTTATTATTTGCAGTTAAGTTGATTATTTGGAAGACCTTTAAAATGGAGCCAACGTTCATCTGGCATGAGACAGATTCTAATGTTTAAATCCATGTGCATATCTGTACTGCGCTCTTAGACAAGTGAGTTATGTGGTAAAGATAAAAGCGTCTAAACATAACTTTGTGCTGAATAAGGTTTGGGTTATGTGAGAGGGACACGAAGCTTTGAGAGATCTGACCGTTTGCAGCTTTCCACACACTGAAAAGTCTGTAAAGGTCACCACGGGACAATGCCCTTCTTGACCACACCACTAATTTTTGCTTTCTATTCACCTTTATCCCTGTAATGCCACATCCACCTGAGAACTTAATCATGCAATATAAAACAAACAGAATAGTCTGGAGAATAAGGAGTAATATAAACACGAATTCATGTAAAAACATACTGCATAATAACTGCATTTTTTCATATAATTAAAAAAATATTATAGATACATTGAAAAAAAAAACAGATCAAGATTTCGTTTTTTCCTGACTTTGTAATTTTCCAAATAACTCAAATGACAAGCTGATTTATGTATATGTTTTGTAATTGTTTTACGGCACCTAATTATTCAGTTGATGCCATGTGTTCTAAACATTTTACAGAAATACAGATGAACTTCATTTCCATCCATTATGTGCTATTTGAATATCATTTTTAAAAATAAATTTTTAAAATACTGTTTTAAAAACAAAAGAACATTGTATACAACATGCCACAGACTACATAGTAATCAAAATGTAATACCAAATATGTATACATTTATCTTTCTATATTAAATTTAACATATAAAATAAAATATCTGTCATTGTACGGCATGCTTTCGGAACCATGCTCTTTCTTTATCACAATATGCTTCATTTTACAATACATACTCAAGTTTAAATAAAGTGCATGATATCAAGGAACTCACCACATGGGCCGCTGAAGTCAATAGAGACGGCCTTTCTCTGAACACAGGACTGGCGACGAAGCTCACACTCATTATCGTAGGTGACTTGGTCAGTGCCACACACTGGTCGCAAAACAGGCTCGCAAGGCTGTGGGCACACACAAGTTGCTCTCCCTTGTCTGTCGATATTGCATTCCTCACCCATACTGCATTGCAAACGACTGCAGGGATTATTTTCTGCAAGATAAGTAGACAGAACACTGGTAACACATAACAACCCACAAATAACACCTGGCTTAGCAAAATCCTAGCTGCACGTACTGTTTTGTGTTTATCTGCCTGTCATAAAAAGCAGTATATGTCTTTAACTGAAGAGTTTATTCATTTTTTTTATTTTTCGTATTATTTCAAAGAAACATTACGACAGAAAGAAGATTTAGTTATTGGTTGAGTTTTAACAAATTTAACTCAACAAATACAAAGCAGTTAGTTTGAATCATATTATTACTCATTCAATTAATAATGGATGGTTAAATTTTTATTATATGATTTTCCAATGATATTAGCGTAGGATGGATGTAATCAACAACAGAAAACATAGGAAGTATTCTGCATGTACATTTATCCTTTATATAGTTTAAATGCTACGAAAATTAAAGTTTAAACAATTAAGAAATTGCACATGTAAATGTAAACATTTATCATATCTACAAGAGTATTTGAACATAAGCCAGGGTCCTTTATTGCCAGCTCATTTATTTTGTCTGTTTAAATTGGGAATAAGTTTAGGCAATAATTTAATGTTTGAAGAATATTTTATTTTAGTGCTAAATAATTCAATTATTTTTTTTACCAACATCTTTTTTAATAAACTGGAAGGCCCCTGGCAAATTCAAATTCAGTTTTGAAATTTTATAATTCATGCAAAGATTGTAATAAAATACCACAACACAAATGACAGAGTTGAAAAAAATTCATTATAAACATTCAAAAGGAGTATTTAGGATGACAAGTCTACAGCTTCTTACATGATCAAAAGAGACCCGCTAAATGTCTATTTTAAAACACACACAACACCGAGGGTCACGACAAAAAATAACCCTAAAAACACCAGAGAATTCAGTTGTTTTTAAAGTTTAGGAAATATGTCTGAAAAACTACACAAATGGCAAATGTTTAGCAAATCATTCTGAAAGAAAATTGTGCGGCAGGTAAAACAGACAACAGCAAAATATTGGAAAAAATAATAAAAACTCAGTAAATCTGGATCATTCTTCAGAATTCTATGTATCTACTTTTTGGAGTCTTTAATTGACAACTTGGGTTTTAGAAAGATTGATACACATTTAAAATTTTTTTATATGCAACTGATTTTTAATACATGGATTATTGGAGCCTTGAACCCTCTTGATTTAGAAATAAAAGTTTAAATGTTTAAAATACAACCCCAATATTTAGGAAACTTTATTTTCAATGCTTTGCATCAATCCCTTTTTCAATGTCTAAAGAGAACAACTCCACAAGTACCTATTATAGGAAAATTGTTATCAGAAATTTAGAGTACACATACATTTATTTGAAAGAAAATAATAAAATGAAGGACTTTCCACATAACACCACAAGTGAATCAACATAAACTGGAATCATCAACATAAATAAAAGATTAAAAATTCTGCATGTGATTACGGACTGCGCGTTTGTGCAATACCTGCTACTATGGACTGATCAATCTTGGCAAGGTGCAACTTTTGATTTACACTGGCTTGTTAGAACATCAAAGAAGCCAATTAGAATGGGATATTCGTTAACAGCCAACTGGCATGTCTCTATCATAACACGAAGGGCAATAATGTCTTTTGCAGTGTGGATATTCAAATCGAGAAAACAGTTGTCTTTCTGGTACGGACATACAAGTATTTACACAACAGCATACTGTTATAAATCTATATGGTTGTGATTAAATAGCAGGTACAATTTCATAAAATTAAATAATTAAATAAAATGAGTAAAGAGTTAAGTTAAACGAAAGAAAAACCACTGAAAATGAAGTAAGCAGCAGCAGAAAAACTGTATCTTAATAAACCTTCAATACTTTTTTAGATTTTTATTTCACTAAACAAAATGCAGCCAAATGTGAACATAAAGATGCAGAAAATGCTTTGTGAAGGTACAGGTATTTTCAGATACAAGTTTAAAGGATTTTCTTCTGATACTTACTTCATTTTTAATGTTTCTTTCCAATTAAACGCTTTTTCGTTCCAGACATCAAATACCTGTACAAGGTGTACAGATGTCGGTTCTCAGAAACTGCCAAATCAGCTAAAAAGAAGTATCTGGACAGAACTGACTAAATTTTGAAAAATAAAATTATAATCTTGATCAATAAATACATGAGTGTAAATTTCATTTTGCTTTTTGACAGCAAATAAAATGGAAGTTTTACTTCAGAGGAAGTTTATTTATAAAGGTCAAACATACTGAAGGTCATTTTGGTCATTCCTTTATACTTCAAGGGCAAATTGGGGACAGGACATCAAATGTTCAAACCCTTGCCAGAATTTCACAGTACAGATGCATTGTACATAAATGACACACTAACTTTATTGTGCAAATATTAAAAATGTTGGACAGACAGAGAAGGAGTTGATTTGAAATGAGACTTGGACGGATTATGATTTTGAGGTCAGTTTACCATGATTAGTGCCATCATCCACGGTTCCACCTGTTGGGTCTATAAAGAGAGTTTTCGTTAGTTACTGTGGCAACTCAATCTTGCTACTTAAGATTTGTTTTATTGTTAGACTCTCCACAGTTACCAGCCTTACAGATCACTTACTTTTCTATGTTCATCAATATTAGTGTTAGGATATTAATAAAACCATCTGACAATAACAGTTGATTAATAGTTAATAACCATTAATGCTTTTATAGACACCAACAGGCATATATGGCGAGTGAGTGTTACAACACAGATGTTAGTACAAGTTTGCAATACCAATTTTAATCTCTGATGTAATGCATATAATCAACACAAATTAGCAATAGCAAGTCATCTCAAATGTACCGCATAAACATTAATATATGTTCGAACTATCATTGACTGAAACAAAGTTATTAATTTCATATACATTACTTGAGAACTTCATTCCTCACATAACACAAGTTACGGAAGGAGTCAATTTTATTACAAAAAGCATTAAATTTATTTTGTTTTAATTGGGTTATATGCTATGCTCAAAAACAGATCACTTATCCAATGGAGGTCAGATTTATGGGTAGGACAAACCATTGTCCTTTGCCTGACCTGACAAATCTCCTGAAACAGTGTCACAAATGAACTAGTGGAGGCTGGATTTGAACCTGTCCTCAGAGAAAACCCAAGGTCCTTCGGCCATGATACAATGCTGCAAATGATCTAGCTTATGATGGATTTGAACCTGCAGCATCAAAGGCTGAATTAAAGCTAACAGGCTGTGGTATGGCCGAAAGAATCTGTATCATAATGCGTAAAAACAATATGGACCCAATACAAATGAACAAAATAATGTCATGGGACCCACCATGATGCACTAAGAAATGACAATTTAATATTGGTAATTACACACATACAGGTAGGTTTTATGTAATCTATCAAAATCTATATTTATCACATAACTGATGTAGTTTTCATTCATCCATGACAAATTTTGCATATTACTCTAGGTATATAACACTTTTTGAAACATTTGATTGGCTGCAGAGCATGGGAAGAACAAATCCTCTGCATTATGTGGAGAGACGAAACAGACCACAGAGGCCTTTTTTTTGGCAGGGGATTTTTGTCATTCGAACAATTTTTTTTATTTAGCAGCAAACACAACGCCACTACCATATTTTAGGCCGTCCGTTGCACGGTTAAAATAAGAGGTCCTAAATGATGAACTGCAATTACGTCTGCCGTTTTCTCATGAAACAAATGTCTCACTGACCATATAATATTGTAGGCAAAGTTTCCGTAAACATCTCCAATCTCGTCCATGAAATGAACGACCGTATGATTACTTACTCTGAGTCAAAAAATGGAAAATTCAGTCCTCAAAAACATCATACCCATTAACACTTACAGCCGTACAAACAGCTATCAGCACCATGGGTTGTCAGCAATTGAATGCAAATTCTCTGTGAACTTGGAGATAAAAACCAAAACCGAAACTCTCTGTCCCGTAAATCCATCTCAAATCTGCACCGATCACCACCGCAGCCTATCTGGAATATGCTTAGCACTTATGCGAACTGTATTAAGACCATCACAGAATAGGCCAACTTGAAAAACAATATCATCCAGATGTGGCAACAGTCCTATGCCTTGTGCATGGCGGAAGTCACGAAATATTCTCCTTTTTCTGGCTGACAGTTTCATCGTTTCCATCTATTGCAAACCATACCGGACTGCAACTTACAAGGTTGTTTCATGGGAGATGCGAATATTCATCTAATTTTCCATTTAAAATGATTTTATCTTTAATACTTTAATATATTCTTAACTCCGATTCTCTCTATATAATATATTCCCTAGATACATTAAGGTTTTTCGTTGAACTAATTTACTGTTGCGGAGGCATGCGTTCACTGTTGAAGTAGTGATGGGGCACTTGCACGCGCTTCCAGTTCTGTCATGAAATTTATCCAGAAGTGATGTGATTTTTTTGCTGTTGTTTTCTCATAAATTTCCCGATCCAGCTATGTGATAAACAGAATCTCACATTTGTGGTCATCCCTTATGACACTTATGAAACTGGTTGATTCAATTTTGTGTTTGTTGCTTGCTAAAGTTTGCAACAAGCTCAAAATTTACTCAACTCATTTCATAACTTTCACATGCGATGACCACTTGTGTGAGATCCTCTATGATAAGCAGGTCTTTATAGATCAACAAATGCAACGGGGTTACCATGGCAACAATTAGCTGTAAATGGAAAGGCAATATTAAACAAGTATCCACACGTGGAGATATGGGAATTCAAATGTGGTTAAGGAAAATGGTACTGCCAAGAGTAAAGCTAGTGATGAAGAAAAGGAATATGATCACCTTCCCACCCACAAAAAAGAAAAAAAAATAGAAAGGAATATTTCCTGGACAAGGTAGAACACGAGGACATTTTTCTAAACCAGTTCTATACTACTGATAAGAAGTGACAATGAATGCACAAGATGGTGGAATAGTCAACTGAGAATATGATTTTAACAAAGAGAGTCAATATTGTTATACTGGGGACTTGGCTTAGTGGTCAAGTGCCCCACCATTAACCACAAATACTACTGGTACAATCCTGGGCCTTGGACAAGGAGTTTCTAGAATTCTAGAATACTCTACTTACACTGTCCCTGGGGCTTTGGTGACAACATGCAGTCAGCAGTACTCATGTGGCTGTTTGTACAGTTTTACAATCAATGAACATCAAAGGCCTTCCACCACTTAGGAAAGTTTGTATTTTGTCAGAAGCCAATTGTTTACCCTGCCTCAGTGCAATCTGGTTTCCTCTCCTCCTACAAAACTGACGGTCATGTAAATGTGAAAAATCTTTGCGTCTGGTGTAACATATTATTATTTGGGTTTTCGGTCTGATTCTAAGAGATGTAATGTCACAGTCCATTTAATATGGCAGGCCACCTGGGAACATCTCTTATCTAAAGTAATTCAGGCCTAAGCTGTGTTTTCTATTGTTCAGTTCTACCTTTGCAATGACGTTTTGTGGGGAAACAGGAAGCCTATTGCACATGCATTGCCAGAGGACAGTGGTTAATCCCTCATCGACGCAAGCTGCCATTGCAAGGCACAAGGGACACCACTGGTCAGGCATTTGACATTTATTGTTGACAATATGCAGAATTCTGAGCTAATATACCAAGAAAGTTCACTACCTAAACAATAGCAATAAAGATACTGTCAGACAAATGTCAGTGATTGCAATTTTGTTGGCAATAACCACGTTAGATATGTTTCTGAAGCTTAATTAATATACAGTTATTGAAATGACTGTAAATACGGCTATGTTGGCATGGCAACAATCATCCCTTAAATGTCTGTGTCGACTAAAAGGGCCTCCAGAAGGATTGTAATGAGAATCGCATCCCATGCTGATGACACCACAGACAGATTTGAATCACACCGCCACACGGTGAAAGGGTTCAGGATGACCGATGAATGCATTTGACTTGCCGGCCACGGTGGATTCCTACCGGCACGTTTCAACCGAATACCCAATTACTATGACCGACATCTGTGGCCCAGCCAAGAAAAGTTAATTTAGGCAAATCAATACCTCGTTCTCTTCCAAGGAAGAAAGGGATTTTTTTCGGCAAGGCAAAGCCGTCGGTTTGTACATGTAAGCTGGAGAAAGTGGTGACTGCGGTATAACTACTGTTCAGTACACAGCATGTAAGATCCAGCGGGTCAAACAGCAGATGGCATGTTCAGGGCAATACACAACTTCAAGTATTGATTTAGCTCAAGACCATTGTTCCTTAGGGTCTTGTCTCAAGTCAGCTATGGCTGAGACGCTGTGCTCAGAGGACTTTCTGCTACTCCAAGGCAAATAAATGATTGCGCTAGTCCATGGAACTGTCAGCAGTAGTTGACCACATTTACCTCTCACATGCTCCATAGATCAAACCAAAAGGTAGCATTTTTAATCTATAATTTCGTTGATGACTAAGTTGCTAATTTTTCCTGATTCTGAGAGGTTGAATGATGTCCTGTAGGTAAAGTGTAATTTTGATCATCCAAAATAATGTCAAGACACTAATTTGCCTTTAAAACACACTCTTTGGTGTGAAAATTTGTGTCACACCTGAGATAAATTTAATCACGTCATTCAAGCCTATGCCTTCACTTTATATATACGTCAGCTGCAGCCTAGTATTCAGCTCAGTTTAAATTTTTGTGTGTGTTCTAAGTTGGCAATTTGAATTTGTCCCAGAGTCCATGTATTTTGAAGTCTCAAACCTCACAAGGGCTCCCATAAAATACTTGAAATCTACTGAAATGTGTGTGACAGTCAAAAATTACAAGGCTTTAACATAACATAGACACATGGGATTGCTTGTCCCATAGTGAAGAAATCTCGGTCATACTCACTCGAAACAGCTATTTGGATTAATGTCTAGGTTGCTGGAACACCAGTGAATTATGGACCCAACTATGGTGGTAGAGTCTTTGCTTGATTCTCAAGTCAGGACATGTCTAGTCAAAGCTCTAAAACTAGTACTTTTATGTTTGGCACTCGATATTAAAGGATGTGCCAAGAACTGGTTGTCTCAGTCTCACTACACTGTGATTATCGTCAGCAAATGTTGCCTATCATGAAGTCATTGAAATCATGTTCCTGTCAGTCTGCACTACGAAAACACTGGCACTGAGGCAAAGCCTGTTACAAGAAGACAACCTTGTGATATGACTGAAAAAAATTAGGAAAGCACAACTGCTGAAGAAGCAGGCATTTTTATGATGTGTTTATCTTCTAATTCCAAAGGACAAAATTCACAAATTTGAGTTGTCCAATATTTTGCCCCTCTGATGTATAAAGTAGGACTGGTTTTGATGGTTATTGTATGCTGATAAAGTTGTTAGTAACAAGATATTTTATGAGCAGATATGAATAAGGTTGAAAAGATGTGCAGCAGTAAAACGCTGTTTCCTTGGCAACCACAGTGCGCTAACGATTTATCCTATACTGAGCACTCAGGACAGACAGGTGTGCATTGAGTCATTGTCTCTGGCCATTGCAACATATCTCCCACAATGCCTTTCCAAAGAACTGTCAACAATGTAAGAAATAAACGTGTATATAAAACTAAACTACCTGTATCACATTACTATATCAGTATGCATGCTGACCTCACCTTTGTTACAATCCCCACGGAAGACAACGTGAATCTCTTTCCTGGTTTTGCACGCCTCCACTCGCATGAGACAGTCGTTGCTGTAGGTGCGGCCATTGCTGGCACAAACTGGGGAAAAGTCGTAATGACAGAGGTCATTACAACGGCACACTGGTTTCCGTTTCTCATCTAGCTGACAGACTTGAGCCACTGGACATTCATATCCCTCACATGGATCTGCAGACAGAAAACAAAAGAAAAAAATTCAAATTCCATTGTAATGACTTATTTTCATGAGTGGTCTTTGAATCACTGTACTCAATCTTCCGCAGCCATTTCATGCGTGTGGGGACAACAGCCAGATGAAGACACTCCAGTGGCCACTGTGAAGCTTCCGTGTGCATATGTGCATGTCACAAGTGGTACAATTTGTCAGTATATTGAACTTGCTACAGTCAATATTTTACGCCCCATCACTCAGGTTTCTTCCACCCATAAATGTGAAGAACCGCTTCACAAAGTAAAACAGAAAAGAGATCTGTGTGGTACTAATGCCTTTCACACAGACAGTTTGGGTTATAAAGTTCAAAACTTTAATGCTTTTTTAAAAAACAAAGTATCTGAATAAATGGTTACACATGTAGATTTAAAATGTCATGCAGGACTTAAATTTCCGCCACATCATAGCAACAAAGTATGCTCACAATCGGATGATATTGTACTAAACTGTACAAAGTCATGTCACATTTCTTCAATTTGATACATAAAATATATGTATTTAAGAGTTTAATCTGGATGACAATTCTAGTCTAAACTGCCAAATCGCTTTGTGCAACTTTCCCCTGGTAATTATGAATACCATGCCCCTTGCTCAGGTGTGCATGATATTAAATATGGACAATTACTTCAATTGTCTGGTTGGTCATTGTAATGATTTCCAGAAGTTCACAGATGTTTAATATTGCCATGGAAATGCTATCTACAGCCAGGAAAACTTCCATTTTTGAACTTCTGAGTTTGGTATTAGCACATGTGCCTGCTGGGGAAAGCTAATGAATATATTATGATGCAGAAGTTAAACTTTTGCCTCATTTTTGTTTGTGTCATCAAAAAAAGAATAGACTGTGTCTGTACATTACTTTTTCTGCTGTTACTTAGGCCAATATATGCAGCAATTTTGTAGACAGTGACTTAAAATGTATTTTAGAATACAGAACAGAAGACACAAGTTTGTTTTACCATGTGCCCGTAAAGAGACAAAAAAAGTTGTCAAATATCAGGTTTTAAAGTGCACTGATGTTGTGAGACTGATGGCTATGCCTTTATAACAAATTACTGTGAAATTTAAAAGCGGGACTAAAAATCTGATTGCCATAAACCACTGCTGTATTACCCTGGATGTCAGTAGCTTCAGCAAGGCAGGGAAGGGTCGATTGATCTAGGTTTTATTATCCATACAAGAAAGCGTTCACCGAGAATTTAACATTCTCTTTGCAGACAAACTGGTTTAAATATTCATACCCTCCTCTGTTCACTGGCCATAAAATGTCTGCTCCTTCAGAATACTCTTGAACACGGCAAATAACGAATCCTAGATAGAGTTGGATAGGCTGTACTCTTCTACCCAGAAGTATAATCAAGAGCAAACCCGGTCAGTGCTGCAAAGTTTTATCAGCTTAAGTATACTAACAATAGGCCGATCATCCAGATCCAGACATAGAAACAGACATTCCCATACCAGTCGTCAACCAACTGGGACATTCCAGGTCAATAATAATAAGGCCAATTTCCAAAACAAAGTTCAACCAAAAACCACTAACAAAGAACTCAGAAAGTTTATAAAGAAATACAGAAGGCCTGATTCATACCAAGTCAAGCAATCACCATGTAGTTTACAATGATGAAGGAGAAACACATGGAGTGTTTAAGGCAAATGAATCAAATCAGTATCCGAATCATGCACTGGGGATGCAGAACTTATGGATGCTGTCAGGCCCTAGATATAACGCTGGTTAATTTAATAAGTATCTTTGCAGAATTAGCAATACTTGCACATGTTAATCCACAAGCATGTCTTACAAAGCTTTCAGACACACTGGCATGTGAGTTAAACTGTATTTCCACATTCAGAATGGAATATCTGACCTTAGTAATCTAGTTGCTCTACATGTACATAGCGAAGTGACATGCACGCCACAAATTTAGCAGCTACATGAGCCAGATGCTTATGTCATGTAGAATTTGAATGTTATCGCTTGTGCCAGACATGATGTTCCGTTGACTAGATCAGGGGCAGCCTGCAATAAAAGTTGGGTGAATTGTGTAGGTTGTCAGGACACTTACCTATATTACATTATATGGTAAATAGGAAATACCTCAACACATTTCTCCATTATTAATGACATAGTGCTCATTATCCAGGGAAGCTTGGCACCGGTAAATTGAATTAGGGCTTTCTACAAGGCCTCAGCCTGTGTACATCAAGGCTGTAATTTAATCGTCGTCAAATATGCCTGAGCCCTTTATCTCTGGGCGAACATATCCCGAATGTACATCACAGAATTCCATTACACTATAGCTTTGGGAAATGGCAGAGTGCAAATACATGTGTACAACGGATGTTTCAATACAAAAATTCCTGAGTTTTCATGATCAATCCTGACAAAAAAAATCCATGGCCTGTACCACACAAAATAAACGTCCCTGAAATCAAGTACTGCACAACTGTAACCTAAAAGTACATCCCGGAATCTCTTTGAGCTAGCTATGTGGAATAGTGGAGTACATTCACATCTGTACAGGAATGTCAGATGTATCTCAGCCTCTCCGCAGAAAAACAAATCAGGAGTTTCCATGACCACGTGTCGCTAAAAATTTATGACAACACGAAATGACAATGTCTGAAGACCATGCGTGTAGTGCATTTGTTTCGCTATCAATGTGGAATAATACAGAAGAAAAAGAAAACGTACAAAACAAAACAAACTTTCTGATGACAGTTTCATACGATGAAAATGTCACAATATAAACATTATCACATACATGAACAAGGACTGGCGCTCAGGAAAAAGAAAATTCACGACCTCCTTAGGACAATTCATGGCTGAGAAATCCATTCAGGTTTTTTCTTCGTTGTGGCAGGCCTGTGGGAATATGTTTACATGTCTATCAGGGACCTGATGCTGGATACTCCTGTAACATCATCCCTAATCAAATATCTGGTACCCTTGTAAGCTTAAATTTCCATTAGTTCAGAATCTCTGTACCCGCTTACATGAAAACTGTCTCGAAATACTTTCAAATGAAATCAACACACGGAATTCATTATTTACCTTCTAACATATTACCTAAATTGTGCTTTTCAAAAACTCTTTTCTACTTTTGCAGATATGCCCAAGCTTTTCGTTCTATTTGCTCAGTTTCTCTACACTGGCTGCAGAGAAAAATTCTGTGCAATATTCTTAAATGAAATAAATGCACATCATCCATAATTCATGATCACATTTTTGGCCTTTGCCTGAAGTGTTCTTTTAAATAACCCTTGACAGAGCTAACACATGCTGTTTATTTTAGCAATGCTTTTCTAATCCTGCGGCTCTACATGTCTTAATCACCCACACTTCCCCTGATGCTGCCCTACTTGTATATCTGTTATGTTTCCTGGCAAAATTGCCAAATTTTGGACCAGTAGCATGGCTTCTTAAGGACGCAAAAGATGACTTCTCAGTGGCTGACAGTTCTAACTGAAAGCTATTCAGCAGATTGTCTTGTGACTTCCTAGCGCTCCTCATCCAACCATGGAGTGAACATCTCTGACTTAAATTTGTGTCGGGCATCAGCACTGTCTTAATTTTTCAGATCTGTTAACAACATATGTACTCTCCTCAACATATCAGAGTACAGATGCCTCACTATAACTCATGACTAGTGTCTGTGCTGTCAGAAGGTTGTCAAATTATTAACAGCACATGTTCTGTAACTGAAACATCAGAACACAGTTGTCTCTCTAATATCCATGCCAAGTGCTGAGTTACTGAGGGCATCTCCTGAGGCTCCTTAATGATTAGACTCAAACAAGCTTTGGTTCAGGAAAATAGTGAAGATTTCCACATACATGTCTTCTAGTCTGCAGCCTCTGAAACTGCTCTGAACAGCTCTGAAACAAGAAACTGCTCATCTGGTCATCTGGGATTAAGGTGCTTTGAGGACCTAGATGCACTGGATCTTTGCCTTTTCATAAAAGCCATGATGTTCAAAAATGTTGAAAAGTTCCACAACACATATTCCAACAGTCTTCAGCCATGATTAATTAAACAGGTCAGTCATTATAGTGGGAGAATCTCTGGAAACTTGCTTTCTCTTCTTACACCTCTCTGATAATTCTAATCTGGAAGGCGAGGGTAATGTATGTAATGAGGTACTGATGAACAGACTGATGTAGCAGAACGTGATGATTTACATGTACAATCAGATTCTGGCAGCCAGGTGAGCCAGAGCACCATGTAACAGAGAAAACCAGAAACTACAATGTCTGTCGGCAGAAGCCTCTCAACTGTAATCAATATGTGTGGAGAAATAAGCCAAGTGCCAAGTATGCAAAACGGACAGGAATAGAGCTGATTTCCTCTCAATCAACTGTTACGCTCAACTTGACTTCTGGTGGTCCGTGTGTAATAAGGTAATGATATAGGAGAGGCATTTAGTCCTTGGCAAGAAACAAACAAGATGATTACTGCTCAGGTTTACTTGACAGGTGCATGAACATGTCTTGGGGTAACTAGGGAAGAAACTGCGGGTTGTGGTCATACCATACGTAAACTGTTACTAGCTTTTTGTATTTTTAACCATCAGGAGAAGATTCAGTGCCAAACTCTGCTAAAAGGACTAAGGGTATTCTTTATTTAGCATAAGTTTGGCATTCAGCTTTGATTTCTTTTCGTAAGACACACATTAGACAGATTTAGGCTTCATGGTTGAACTTGAGTTGGATAAACATGAATGTAACCAAGCAAACACACCATTCTAACAAAACAGGAAATGGCAAAAAAACAACAAAACACATAAGAACCATCTATAACTTGTACAGCAAAGAAATCCAACATTGCTAGAAAATTGAAATTATACGCTGTGAACATATTAGACTTGGGAAGCATCCAATTTCACTTTCCCGTTTTTTAAAAGAGGCTATTGATCGTATTGCACACCCAGTGGGCCTGAAGTGGATCAAAAAGACAGGCCAACGCTATTCAACTTATCCCCCTAAAGACTGTGATTACTTTGGAAGCGTGGACTTTTTTAGAAGTAGTTTGTCCAGCATCTTCACAAAACTTTGAAGAGAGCCACAAGAAAAGTCCAGACCACTGCCAAAGAGACCTACTTCAATCAATATCTAACGCCTCAGATTTCCCAAATATTTCTTTGAATATTTTCTCTGAAGATCAAGATGGAAAAAAAAACTCTTTTTTCCTTTTCATGACTTTTCTTATTGGATTCTCTGTTGCCACTGACAGATACACACAGTCACATACATACAACACACACTTAAGCACCAGTTTGATAGATCTCCTGTTGGTTGCTATGGAAACGAATTGACAGATATGGGTACATTTCCACAGCAGACATTTATCTAAGGTGTCAGTCTAATTGTCATGACGAATGACCACAAATATCTGCTGGTCTCTGCGTGCTCCTTCTTCTTCCTGACAAAGATTCTAGTCTGTGGCCTTTATATGGAAATCAACAGTGTGAACGGCAGACAATTTATAAGTGTTTCTATGAAAATCAATATGTAGTAAACCAGTCAGAAATAACCCCAAGTAATCAATCATATGTTACTACAGTCAGTCTGTAACATCTTCAGAGAAACCAGTCCATGAACTATTAACTGAAAAAGACTGTTTTATGTATGGTTCCAGTATCAAAGGGTTCCATGAAAACTAACGTTCTGTAATCACATCATTTATCAAATATCGTATATGCCATGTAATATTAAAACAGCCGATGTATATGTACAGACAGCATTTATGATGCATAGAAGAGCTTTCATGTACAAAGGTTACTTCAGACGTTTCTTAAGTTCTCCAAGACAACATCCTGTTCCCGTTATGTTACCTACTTTTCCAGTTTCCAAAACTACAGAAAACTGATGGAACATACTCATATGATAATTTGACTTGTCTGAAACGAACACCCCATACACAAGACTTGTACAATATTGGTTTAAGCAGGTTTCCTCAAAACACTTTGGAAATTAGTTGTGCGGTTGCTACAATTGGCCACTCATCGCCAGCATTACATGTACCTTAAAGTTCATCTTGTGGTAATATGCCGAGACCCGTTTCCTTCAAGCCTTGACCACCACAGTACAGTGTAAAATGCTTGCTCAAAGTATTGAACAACCAATCAAAGACATAAATGTTTCCATACATTTGAGACAATTTGTTTCAGTCCGAAAAGCCTTTGGGAAAGGCAAACAATCAAAAATACACTCCAAGACCAAATGAAATTGGAATGACAATCACGATGACAGGCAGATACAACGGTAAATCCCTGATAAAATCAGGAACCTGTGGTGAACACTAATGAACGAATCTACAAGAACGAGGACTGAGAGGCTGAATATTGTTCAAATTTGATGCTAATTTGCAGAAGGCAATCAAGGAACCAAGTCACCACATATAAACCTATGGCTTCATCTTTAATTGATGTGATAGCAGGCAGCTGTGCACCTAAGAAACACAGATATATGTACATTAAGTGAAAGGAATGCCTGACAGGACCTGAGAGAGAGAACTGCAACTGTGCCCAACAATATATCGAACATTTTTGTTTGATTTCACTTGAGCAAATCATTCACTATTAAACTACATCTATTTCCACACAAAAAACTACTTTCTCCTCCACTGCTGAACTTGTATTAAATTTAAAGAAGCATGCTTATGGGAACAAAGATATTACAATTTTATTGAGCTGGAGCCTAGCCAAATATCTTAGACACTGGACTTGAACAATGCACAACTGGCACAAGATTCGAGACAGGCAACGAGCAATGAGTCTTTACTTGAACAAAGCCCAGAAAAATAATGTCTTTATACACTATCATACAAAATGTGAATCAGACATTCTCTGAGCTCTGCTTAGAGGATGACCTCATCAGAATAATGACAAAAACAAATTATTACATATGTAATCAGAAGGGATCCCGATATGCATGCCAATGCTCTGTATGATTCTGCTAAAACCTCAAACCAAGGAGCCCAGTCTACACTGTGGTTTGAGCAGCTTGTACTTTCAGGAAGATTTCACATTTCAGGATTTCACAGTTAAAATCTAGTTTAGTTTTTTGCTGAGAATACTAATACTGGACTTGCTTGAATATGTATCATTAAAAATCACTTTAATACTGCTTCCGTTTTGCATAAGGGCTGTGTATTTTGTATGGGAACTGCCATCAACAGTTGCCCTGAAAATAAACCTTACTGGTGTGATCATCAATTCTGAGCATGGTTGTGGGTATCAGTTTACATGTTCATATATTTTGGAAACATTTGCCAGCAGGTATACACTTTATGCATAATTACTAATGGTGACAGGCTAATAACCACGTACTTCCATTATGACAACAGTATGTCATGTTTCTGTTTTACTATAAACTTCAGCTGTGATAATTTTATGAACATCAATGCATGGCAACGGCCTACATGTTAAGGTTCAGGCCTTTAGTTACATAAACGCGTTGGCACAGGCGCAAAGACACCAGATTTATCTGGTACATGGAAATTCGGATGAGATCTTTGGTAAAACCATATCCCTGAAGACCTTTAGCCCATACCGTCGTTGGGCCTGAGATGTGATGGAACGCCAGGGAAATTGAACGCGAATAAAGCTCGTCCTAGGGTGAAATGAGATTCTCGGGAAGCAGCAGTCTTCCAAGCAGTGCTGTTTTTTTTTGAAAGTTGCATGTTAGTAATGGCAGCTGCCTCACTTTTTATCAGAAGAAATAAAGGTGTCACCATGTTTTCCAGCTTGGTTTTAACCAGATGTATTAAAGAATTAATCCCGAATTGAAGATCATCCATTTCCAGTTGCACAGTTCTTGCTCATGTTCCTATATTTCTTGTCTGTTAATTAGTGTCATAATATTAAGTGAAGAACCTTTTTTCATATGTGCTGATTGAAGGCAGTAAAGATTTCCACATGCACCCAGGTGTTGAAACTGATATTCGTATACCACCTGTCAACCAAAATGGGCGTTCTGGGTTAATAATCGCAAGACCAGTTTCCAAAAATGACAAATAATACAAACCATCAAAGAACTAAGAAAATATATAAAATGTAAGGATGGATTCATGCAAAGAAAGGAAGTCAACAGTTTTCAAAAATGACCAAAAGGCGCAATGAATGTTTTAGACAGATGAATAAAATCAGTTACCAAATCATGTACCATTGCAGTATATATGGTGTCGATAATCAAATGTGTTATTCACTTGCGCTTTGATTGCAACCGTTCATTCCATGAAGGATAACAACTGCAGTATAACATTTGTTTTCCACAGACAAAAAGGTGTCATGAGGTGAATGTCGAACTCCCCAGTGGGGCCTAAATTTGTTTAATTGGTTAATATGGTTCTCTAAAGCTATCCCACCCTGATTTATTCATTTATTTATTTGACTATAGTGCTTTACTTCACACTATCATTTTTCCCTAAGGATAAATGACTGAAATTTTATCCATGGTTAAGTTGTTCCTTTGGTCTGATTTTAACAGCTCTATGTAGATTCTGAGATTCGTTTGGAAAGCAGGGTGATACCTTACCGGTTAAATGTTGGTCTCATCACCAAAGCAATAATTTATACCATTTATTTGCTCCTAAAAGCACACTTTTTTTCAGAGAAATTTTGGTTTATGTACACTACTTTATTTGGTGGAGGACCTAATGATTTAGTCTGAATTGCAGCCTAAGTTGACCAAACAGCTGCCATTAATAAAAAGCTTACCCTGACACGAGTACAGACTATGACCGACTGACACTGATACCAGTACCACAATCACAATCCACACCTCCCCTTATCTCCTAACTGTGAGTTAAAAATATCACGCACATTGTGAGGTACCTGTTTGATGAAAGATGATGGTGTACTCCAGACAAACTGGTTTCTTGACTGCCACTGCTAAGTATAAAATTTTTCAACACAGCATTAAGCTCAAATCAAATAAATAAATAATAAATAAGAGTGCACATTTCTTGATAGGTGACGGCTTATACTTGTCTGGTGCATTGTCCTACATGCATCTACTGCACTATGGCCTTTCTTAGGTAAAGCTTGAAAAGATCAGTTTGATTTTGTTTCCTGAACTTTGATTGGACATTATATGATGGGGAACTTATTCAAAATTTTGGGGTATTGATGAAATTCCTGCAAAGATGAAGAAAACCTTTCTATTTTGTTCAATGCAATCTGCTCGTCCTACAGTCTTCCTGGATTTTTGGATGAAATCTCATCCCGACCAGACTGTGAGCTAATTTCTTCATTAAATAAATATCCTAGTCTTAAATGAAAAAAAAGGGCAAAAAAAAAAGTAAAATTGCAAGATACCACCAAATAACATGGTGATAATGAGTCTCATGAGGGTTTGCATCCATGCTTCAGATTTTCAGACACACAGCTATATTGAATCAATGAAGCCTTATAAGCTGAACATAAAAAAAGTAAACTGAACATAAAAAGGTAAAGCATGATTTATGACCCGAACACAAAATAGTGTCGTACTTTTTTTTTTTTTTTTTTTTTTTTACAGTGGTCCAGATCAATTTGATTTTTTCTTAAACTGAGAAACATTATCCAGGAAGCAAAAGGCGTGGTTCTCATCATATCACCATGGTGATCTGCAACTGTCTGTCTCCTGGCTATCTAACTAAAGGCAGCTTTATAAATCATACCAACATGCTGATCCCATCTGTCCACAAAGTAAATACACTCATTAGTTTTAAAAGAGATTTCCATCTCTGAGGAAAGTAAATAGGGGGTGTAATGCGATCCCCTGCAGCACATCAGCATCAGCACATCTGCTTCTGGTTTGGAGTAAAAAGTGTTCACACATGAGGGGCAGTAAAATTCACAAAATTAACACATAAATTCCTGGAGAAAATGTAGGAGCATATACTTGTTTTCATCTTCACCAATACAGAAACTGTTCATTTTCTATTTTCTGCTGATTATTAGCATGTTGCTAACAGTACAAATATACACGAATCTTGGACTCTTAGCATATCCGTTTTCACAGATTCATCAGTTAGATATCAAGTATCAGTCAGAAAACTTCTCTTTTGATGAACAGACAGACCGATTAAACTGTTGGCCCACACACAATGTTTTGCACATCCTGGAATGATGAAGAATACAAGACCCTGCAAAAGACACAGCTGTATCCATAGGCAGGCTGTTTGTCAGTCACTCACTATGAAGTCTGCATTCAGACTTTTATTATTATATTATTTTTCTTTTAAACATACTGTTTTGTGTTTACATTATGGATTTTATAACAAGGTCATTTTTAATATTTTACCTCTGATGTTTATCTCTGGAATGAAATCTGTCAATTTTTTTTATACATTTCAGCTATGTCCAAAAATATTTTGCCCATGCCTTGTTGTATCTATAGATCTTTAATAACTAAAATTTTGCTACAATCTCAAAGTGTCTTGAACCAGTTAACTCATTTTCAAAAAAATTTTTGCAGTCAAAAACTTAAAAAATGAGTGTATGAATACAAGGTGTACAACATAGCTGTATGTATAACCATGTGCGTAGACGCAGTGCCATTGATGAGACTTGCCACAATAATAAGGTCATTCGAGATACTCAGCATAGCTATCATCTATAGAATACATCCGCTTACCTGCGGTAGTTAACTGCAAATTACCTTAATTAGAAACAATATCACTAGATAATTCAGGAGTCGAGCAGACAGGTATAAAATGGTGAATGGTAATTAATTGATGAGCAGCGCTCAGATGTGGCAACAGACAGAGGAGGTATCACTGACAAATTACCTGACAGGTAAATAAAAATCAATACTCAGATAAGCTCTCAGGTGAAATGGATATGGCTTAGTTGAAAACAAGTCGATGCCAACAGAAATAGCTATGCTGAGCTCATGTTGGAGAATAAACACAAATTTTACACCTGAATGACATATCCATATCATGGTCAAATCCATAGCATTTTTCATCCGAACTTGATTCAAGCTATAGAAGATGGAATTATAAGTAACTTACATGTATGCTCTATTTTTGTTAGAAGATCATATTTATGCAATGGACCAGTTAGGATGTATTTTGTAATATTGGTAATTAAAAGACAGCAAATCATGGATTTTTGTGACATACAGTTAATTATTTGAATGACTAAGATTCCTATGGGTTTGTATTTCTTACCACCTCTATGCCAGGTACAGAAAACTGCTGCAGATACTTTCTATTCCATTTAGCCTTAGTATTGGAGCGCTGACCGCAAATACATGTACAACTTGGAAAACTTGATGCTGTATACAGTATAATACCAGTATCAAATAACCATACTTTTGATAGTCAGAGCAATGTTTTCTTTGCAACAATCTACCTTAATTTCTTCTTTTTTTTCGAAACAGAAATCAGTGGTGATCAATGCTAAAAATTACGTTTCTCTCATAGCCTTTTTTCAAAAGAAAAGTAAAGATATGGATATGTTGTTCATGAGATGGACTAAACAAGTGAGAAAAGAGAAACTGTGTATTCCTGATACAGTTAAATGTATATTGGTGGTATACATTCAATCAGGTGGTTTTCACTGGCCGATTCAACAAAACTGGAATAATTCATTCAAAACTTAAAATTAAAATACAATTCATTTGATTGTTTTGTTTCTTATGGAGTAATTCACCACTTGCTCCTGTCTCACTCTGCCACGGGAGGAATGAAGTCATCTTACTATTTACTATGCAGCAAAGAAACATTTTAAAGTGTGCGACTTCTGTTGAAAGTTGGGTCAAATTTGAATCACACAATATTGCATATCACTGGTTGATTCAAAAGTAGTACCCGGATAGCGCAGTTGGTAGAGCGTCTGCTTTCGGACGGGGAGATCTGGGTTCAAACCTGGGTCGGGTCATACCAAAGACTTCAAAAAATGGTACATCCTGCTTCCTCGCTAGGGGCTCAGCAAATAAGAGGATAGATGGTGGACTGGTCGGCCCGGTATAATGTGACTGGGTGAGGGGGCTTGTTGGGTGTTTTTGTCAAGTTATCTCAGTGAGGCAGCAACAGATAAAAGATACGGTGGAAATTCGTCAAGGAGACACTGCCTTCGTATAAGTGAAATATTCTTGAGTAGGGCGTTAAACAATAAGCATTCATTCATTTGATTCAAAAGTAGGGTAAAAAAATTGGAATATTCCTGTGGAAATGTAGAGAATCTGATCAATATTAACGCCTTCAAAACAGGACATCCCACCAATACCTTCTTCATCAGGTAACAGGTCTTATTGCTACTCTACTGACGCAACTGCAAATGGAATTGATGCCTACTGTATTGCACCTAAGTTTAGAATTTTACAAAAGGAACATTTTTCTCAAATGTGACTGACTGAATCATCCTAGAGGGCCACTTAAGAGTTTTTCATGAAGTTTGATTAACTCGTTATATAAAGTGCTTGCATCAACAGTATCATTTTAAGGTCTTTACAGTACTTAACAAGGTATTTGTCTTGACATGTTATACACCAGTCAATGTTATACACCAATCACAGTAGCCATTCAGATTGAAATGAATGTGGCAATAAAAAACTTTCAAATTTCAAGATGGGAAATTTTGGCTTAAAGTATAAAGTCAAGGAGAGATTTGTAAAATAACTTCCTATATTCATTCCTTATCCAGAAACCGGTCCAAACTGTACACATCAATCAATTAATATCCATAAACCCGTGAATAACATAGTTATAAATCATTCATCAAAGCACTCAGAAATGTCAAAGGTGCATCACCTGTGTCCTTTAGAGAGCAACTCACCTGGGGATTAGTGAAATAAATCTTATTGATTCACTGGCTTCAGCATGCTGAACGGCAAAATAAAAATCATAAATCAGTCAACGTGCATTGAAATAATACAATCTGCTGACTGGAAATAAACATGTCGATCAATCATGCCCAGAGAGACCTGATGGCACTGCCTACCACCCTGGAGACACTTCTGTCCCATGAAGACTTGTAGAGTCAAGAAGTAAAGCTAGATGAACACATGCTATGTAAGAAGAGCCAGAGATAAAATTTGCGAAGAAACATGTCACATCCAACAAAATCCAGGCCATATTACCTATGATACTTTCTCATGGCCCTACACGTGAATTTTCTCATGGTACTACAAGTGCATTTTCTCATGGTATTGCATGTGCATTTTCTCATGGTATTACACGTGCATTTTCTCATGGTATTACAAGCGCATTTTCTCATGGTATTGCATGTGCATTTTCTCATGGTATTACACGTGCATTTTCTCATGGTATTACACGTGCATTTTCTCATGGTATTACATATGCATTTTCTCATGGTATTACATGTGCATTTTCTTTTGATATTTATATGAACATTTCACACGCTTTATCACAGTGCTGCATGTACAATTTATGACTGTATTCATACATGTCAACTCTCACGTTTTTACCAAGAGTGTCACGTTAGTTCATTAAAAGTGAGTCCACTAAATCCTGTTTTTTTTTTCATAACATCTTGTATTAGCCATTCCAGCAAAATCTTATTAAACATAGCTAAAAATACACCAAACCTTTTTCTCTGGACAGAAATGAAATCTTTTTCTCCCCATTACCCCCCCCCCCCCATTAGTATATTATATATATATATTCTACATGTAGACATAATTGCTCATAGAGTAACATTCAAATCCAAGGAAAACTAGACAACTCATGACACCATGACAATGGTGGTAAGAAAATGTGCACCAAATTTGAAGTCTTAATCAATTTTGAGAAATCTTGCTAACGGCATGACATATTATACACAAACATGCAGAAACACTCTCCTGCAGGCTGGTGTATATCACAACACCACCGCTGCATTCGAAAGGGGTATAAAAAATAACGAGGTAAAAGTTACTTACCACATTTGCCGTAATACTTGACTCTGATGTCCTTCATCTGCCTGCAGGCAGCCCGCCTCATCTCGCACATGTTGGGGTAATCCACTCCGTCATTACCACAGACAGGGTTGCTGCCCACGCTGTCCCCGTAAGAGTCGCACCTGGCCGGGCACTCGCATCGCGCGGCCGTCAGGTCCAGTGAAGGCACACAACGAGCTCCGAAGCTGCACACTCGCCCCTCACACGGGTCCTTCACATCTGGCGGGTAAACATAACACGAATAAGCAGCTGGCAAGCGCGACAACAACAACAACAACATCAATGTTGTGACAATAAAGCTTATCTGGCCTAATTCGCCAAATGGCGATTTTAACCGAGGTCGAGTTCTGTGAGGGGACACAAATTTAGCCGCCAATACTGTTCCCGTAACGATGTTTTTGTGAGATCTGTCACACATGGTGTGTTGCTGGGAGAATGAATAACTGGCCGTTGTCGAATTTCTTGTACAGCGGCAATGACATGACACATTGGGGTCAGAATCCACCTGCATCTTCTGATACATCACTGTCTACATAGTTTTTTGTGTTACAAATGGTAATGAATGATCCACATCTGCCAATGTGCTAGCCAAAGAGAAAGATCCAGGTCGAAGTAAAGCAACGAGAGCAGGAAGACACTTATACAAACGTTGCTGCTACCAGCTGGCAACAATTGTCTTTTTCGTATTCATGAACCACCAACTGTGGTAAATCAGCTAGTACTTCTGAGCATCAATATGTGCGAGGATGTTAAAACTAGCATTAAATGTTTAATAACTGTCCGCTTTAGCGAGGACTAAAATCCTCTATGGCGCTGACCTCAGACGACCGGCAACGACAGGCTTAAGCTGTTGAGGTCCAGACTGCCAGCATGGATGCGGCCATTGTTATGCATATGTGATACCGGATACAAGCCAGACCCTTCATCAATATCTATCCCGCACTCCACGGTGAAAAATTACCCACAGACAAATCTCCATTTACTTATATACATGTCTACGTGACACATATCCTCACAGAGCTGACAGAGTAAATTCTCCGGAAATTCCAACTCGTCTCCGTTTTGGTGAGAATCTGTTCTGGAATCTCAATGTATTATTTAAAATTTCGCACAAGTTTCTTTCCGCCTGGATAATTTGATTTCACAGCACCATCTGTTGCTGGCTATATGAAGTCTGCTTTCAAGCTGCCAACAATGGTTCCTGTAAAACACATATGGCATATGTACCGCTCACATAAGCAGCACATCTTGGTTGAGACACTCATGGCGTTCTGGTGGCAGTGTTTGGAACAGTAACTTGACACACTACTTCAGCTGTGAGGTAACACTCCATTTCTAAAGACTGCCTCAAAAACCTTCTCATCTAATGACCTGCTTGTGCCAGACAGTGGTGGCAGAGTCAACTGTCCACTGGGCAGACTATGTCCACCAGCAGTACACAGCATCAATCTATGCCCACCCAGCTACATGTAACAGCTTCTCTTACTGCTTCTGCATTCACCCACAACCCATCATGTCCGAGGTGACTGAAATTCCAGGCAGACCTCTCAAGACAGCACAGGGCTGGGAATAAATCACAAAGAGGTTTCAGGCCAGGAAGGTTTCTGCACCTTTCTAGGTCTCCTGTGGATGCTATGGTAAGTGAAAACCTGGGGTGTACTGCAGGAGGACGTGGAAGGGCCCCAGTCAGAACACAGCCTAGCTACAGCTAGGGGCCATCGGATCACCAGTAATGCTCGCTTCTAGTAGAGAAGCAGAACTGGCTGGGCTTTGAGAGAAGTAAGCAAGTCTAGCAGCCAGTGGTACAGCTGATGTGATCAGGCTGGTCAATATTGGTGGCCTGAAGCATGCTGTTTAATAGCTCCCTCACTCCCGTGATCACTGCCTGCTTGCCTGCCTGAAAACTGGTCTGCCTGGAAACACTTTTGCTGCCAGCTAGTACAGGAAATCATAAACTCTAACCCACCAACCCCACCTGCAACATTCGACCCACGGAGTGGTAAAGCATATCACCAATGTGAATTACTCGTGATCTGGAGTGTTAGGTTATCCATCGTTAAAATATTAACCCCTTTATGCATAAACTGCAGTGCTTACACTTATAAAGATTTATAAACCTAGTAATTGTCAAGAAACATATATTTGTACTACATATAGTTTTACCATCTTTAACTTATGTCCTCCTGGAGTTTTATTTTCTTCTGAATTTATCAAACAAGAATACCTTTCATTCTAATAAACTTGTTTTAATATTCCCTTTAACTTGAATCAAGATACTGATACAAACTCCACATCCTAGACAAATACCATACACCAGTAGGAAACTTTTAAACATCTGGACAGCAATAAATGATTCAATGATTTCAAATCCCTGAGAAGAGCGATTACATATTTGGAACAGTAATAATTATGCCAGTGGTGAAAACCAAGATTAGGACTGAGTTTAAGTACAAATTACAACTGAAACATCATTTGTATTTAAGAAAATGGCTGAAAGCTTAGGATACACCAGTACTTAAAGTTTTGGGAATAAATACAATGTATGTAGTTAACATTTACATACTGACATTATTCTTAGCAGAGATCATATGATGAAACATAACCAAATCATAACTGCTGTGATCTGTTGATGCGGTTTCCATTACAGCCAGCTTATCACTTCACACTTGACAAATTCTGCTACGGGGCATTAATTACAACAGGGAGGAACTGGTATCTGCAGAGTTCCCTCAAGCTGTGTATGTATTCCTGGTTTCGCAATTAGCTTCGAAGGTGAATGTAGCCATCTCTGTATAACCAGGAATGCCCTCTAGATGGCTCTGGGTGTGCAATTAACAATGTCTCCTCATAAATACTTGATGGGGATTTCAGATTAAGAACCAAGGTTATTTTTTACTTCACCGGAACTCTATTAGATATTCGCTACAAGAAATTGCTTCATGATCAATGTGGCCAATGTTAAGGTGTGTGCCTGTATTGATCCATGGTAACTTTCCACTCTACCAATCCGTTTAACAATTATACACATTCCATCGTGACATATTACTACGTGCACATGAGTGCATGTTAATTAAGGTTGATATCCATGTTTAATATTGTGTTTAGGTTCAATGTACATTTCAGATCAAAAATATGTCCCTAGATTCAAATGTGCCACAAAAGTTTTTACATATATCGCCTTTGACAAGAAAGACATTGCATGTATCACAGGTCGAGAACATTTTTCTTATGATATGGAACTGTGATATTAAAACACTAAAATATTACTGGTTTACAATGATGTTGTACAACAACCAAGAAGACTTATCATACTGAACTTGTATCAATAGCCAACTACGCATCTTCTATGGATGCAAAACTGAACAGGTTGTACCTCATGCACTGCAATCTATGAGGCTGAAGAATTGTGACAAGAGAAACTTTTGACAGAGATGCCTTAATACATTGCTTCACTTCAGTGTCTTGTACACAAAGACCTTTGCTTGTGTTAATAAACCATATGAAGTTGTGTATCCACCAGGAGCTTCAGTAACTCCTTAGTGTCACTCAGAACAGTCAATCAGCATCATGCATACACATCTTGACTTGTGGAGAGCAATTCCTGCCAGGTGCACAGTGGAAATGGCATCATGCCACAACTCCAATAGCCCTTGACCAATGAGGCTGCACATTAAATTTAGTTGTAACTGGTCAAGAGGTTTGTCATATACCAGGCAAGTTGATCTGGTTTCCTGCAAGCTACATGTTATACCTGATTTTCTGCTTGAGTAATTTGTGTATTCACCAATGAGTTTACATAACAAATACCATCTTACAAACCTTTATGTCCTGGAACAAAAGCCTGTAATATACGAAATTTATATCACAAATTTATACATGAATTTGGACATTGGTAGGATTAAATCTCATATAATCCTGACGGCTGTTATTTTATTGAAATACCCTCAATATTAATTAATACTGATAAAATTCCATTACAATATTTAAAATTGTGACTTTACAGGAACATTTAGCCCTCACTGGTGAATTGTCTACTAGGTAATGTGTTGGACTCCCCACTTATATCCAAACCCTAAACTTCTGTGGATATGATCTTGGATCTTGTAATTGTAAATGTTCACATTCTGACCTGACATTTAAGGACACTTAATTTTTCATTTTGTCTGTTTTGACAACACATGCAGAGAACATTGCAAAATGAGAGAGTTAGTAAAAACAAAAGCAAGAAAACATTAATCCAAGCAACACCATTTTTTGAGACATACAATGTACAGCTCAAAGCATTGCTAATGTGCCAAACTACATCAGCAGGGAGGAAAGAAAGTATTGTTTTTTATCGCTACAGCTATCTGTGGTTAGCAACTCGGGCTGAATATTCAATTACATTAATTTGATTGGTATGTGAGGTGCCATGCTAACGATTCGGATTTGTAAGTTTGTATCGTTTAACTGGCTGATACTGGAAGCACAATTACTGGTTGCCATGGATACTCATTTTTTGTTTCACTCAGTGACTGCGGTGTTCGCCTAGCGACAACGGATGAAAGAACTGAACAAACAGTTTTGACACTGAGAGGTATTCGGGGAGGAAATTAAATCACTGTTAGCAAAAGTCGGATCGATGCGAACTTCATCGCAAATAGCTTAAATATTAACTTATGAAAATCTGCACTGACAGAACATAATTAACACTCCCTGAGGACTTGGGGGAATTCTGCAGTGGGTGGAGAGGTAGATCACATTATGATTTCATCCCTGATTAGGGTCCCCATATACATGTACGCATTGTTTCCTGATGAGAATCTATGTTCATTCTACACTGGCCAGTCCATGTACCTGTACCAGATTCCTATGCCTTTAGGTCTGCATTTATCATCATTACATGCATGACTGTATTTACCCTACAAATCTGCATTTTTCCAGGAAAATAAAGGCCAAAAAATTTAAATTTCGAGCTAAAACTCTTTTTCCCAGAATATAATCCTGCCTTCAAACCAGAAGTTCTTCATATGCTGAATAGAACTCTCAGAATCTGGAAAAAATGAGTCATGTTCAAAAATTTAGGTCAGTTACAGTAATGTAACTCAGAAGAGGTTTAACACGTGGTTAGAAATGGCACGGCTTTTAAAATCCTAAGCAGGATCATAGTATGCTTTCCTTTATTTAGTGCTTGACACTAAAATAGTGGTCCAATATCATAATGGGTGTCCTCTCCACGATGCTGCCCTGAGATACAGCACTAAATTTGTGAGTGTCCTAATGGGTGTCACCTTCATGATGCTCCACTGAGATAGGGCACTAAAACAGCGAGGGGGATTGATTGTATAATGGGTGTGCTATCCATGACACTTGATGTCGACAGAGTACTAAAACTGTGAGGCAGTTGAGTATCATAATGGGTGTTCACTCCATGATGCTTGACTTAAACCACTAAAAGTGAGGTGGTTGAGTGTCATAATGGGTGTCCACTTCATGATGCTTGACTGAGCTATGGCATTAAATCAGAGTGAAGGTTGAGTTTTAAGATGGGTGTCCTCTTCAAAATGCTTCATATAATGAATGGAAATGATTATATAATGAATGGATTTGAGCCTAACAAACATATTAAGGTTTAGGCATATTAGCTGATCGAATCTGGCTGTTCTACCATGCAACCTCATTTATCAAGCTAATGTGTGTCATTTGTATAGGGGCTGATCCACTATAAAACTGAGCCATTGATTCTCATTTAATACAAAGATCACATGCTTCTTAACAACAAAGTTTATGAATCAATATTATGCTTGGCCCCCAAAATGATTTACTTCAGCATTTATGTGGCTTTCGCTTCTCTAAAACTGAGAATAAAGCTCATGTGTGATTGTACTAGAACGACAGCAAGCTAATCACCTGATACAGGTTTCTATGTGTTGATGCACTACTTTTTATATATAATGGTTCAATGGTTTTGATTTCATTTATCCTTCAGAAAAACACAGAGGTGCAAAATGTTAATAAAAGATGTTCACTTTTCCAATCTCGTGTTATTTCACCTCGAATGATGAGAATAAAACCTGATTTCAACTCACATGCATATTTATACTGCACAGTTAGGAAATTCATTGAGGCCAGGATGAAACTCGCAATCTAGCAGCCTGTGTCATCAATGAGTCAATGAAGTGCAGTGTGGACTCCAGATGTTTCTAATTATGCACAAGCAGGTGAGTTTGTTACATCTTAACAGGCCTGATATAAGCATTACAGTAGGCATGCTTACACAAGCAATAGTATGTTTCAATTTCATGACAAATACGCTGTGGATATTTTTGCAAGCTCACTGTTGAAAGTTTCTATTGTCTCACCTGAGTTACTTCCCTTGTTTCCTTCACCAAAAACTGATCATTTGAATTATTAAGGTAAGCCCATTACAATCTCCTTCCGTTCATGTTTCTTTCTTATTTTTTTTCTTTTTGATATTTTTCTTCGTGCAATTTGATAATATATTTGTGTTTTTCTTTTCTTGTCATTTTGGAAAATAGAGAGGCATCAAAAACTGTAATAATGCCACCTAATAATGACACCTAAAAAATGGTCTGAAATTCTTCTGAAAATGTCTGTTGTTACACAAACATTGATGGCTTTCAATCTACTAAATGTCTGAAATCAGTCTTGCTTTTCACCTAAACATACAGGTAGTCAAATGGAACTTTATGGGAGGCTTCAATGTAGACACTATGCAGGCCATGTGACAAAACCCTTGGGTTTCTTTTTATTTACATTCACTTTAAAATGTAATTTTGATTTGTGTCATCGTTTATCTGATGATCATTCTTTATAGTCTTGACTGACTTTAACGCATTAAAATTTCTTGTGCTTAAGCAAACATTTTAGAAATAGCAATTAATCTCTGGCATCTTTATTCTGAAAGCAAGCTGATGTAAATTATTTCAATGCTAAAATCTTACCACAAGCACCAGGAAATCGGGCCTGGATGCGCTTCTGTCCTATACAGCTTGCCTTACGCATGTGACATTCGCTGGAGTAAGTCACGCCGTCGCTCCCGCAGACTGGAGAAAACACATGGTGGCACTTCTCTATACACTGGCAGTAGGGGGTGTTGCTGGTGGTGTTTGTCATGCAGATGGCGCCAAACGCACAGTAGTAACGATCGCAGGGTCCTGAAACAACAACAACACGTGGGACATGTATTAGTTATGTAGTAGGTTTCTTTTTAATAAAATATTTCTCTCAAAAGTGTTCTTTAGTAATTCTTAATCCTAACAAAATTCCATCATGCACATATCAAAAAAGAAACAAAGTTATTTTCAACAAAGTATCGGTACATGAATATATGCACAAGCATAAGATTTATCGCACAGCACAGTCATTTGCTGGGCCTGACCCTACAACGCTTGTCATCATGCTAACAGCATGCACACAAAGATGTTCAAACTAGTCCTGAAACAAATAATTCGGAAAGAAACAAACATTGATAGATACCATTCATGACAGAATTCTGCCACACTATCTGTATTAATATGCACATTGTTAGTGGCACCTGTGTATGTATATATATGTCTACTTTATATCTGGCCATTATGTCATCAAGAACAGTCCCTGTTGCATACATGTAAGTTAAAGATCTGATTGCTAGAAGCATAATGCTGCACATAAGTTTTAATATGTGTTTTGAAATCATCAAAACAATCATCACTTATTTTAACAACAACCATTAGGCCTGCAGTTGACTCAGTAATGTGGTACTGAGCAATGCATATTTATTGCCAGATTACAGTAAGATTAAAAAGGGATATAACTCTTCTTGGCATATTCTAATGATGAAGCTAATGCTGACAGGAATAAGTCAAAAGTATTTGTCTTTTATACCTTCGGCTTGTGGGCAATACCAAATACTGTGTACCATTATGAAGGAAAACATACATCAAAATAAAAATGTGGGTAAAATTTAAGATCAAAACAGATATTGTATTCATGTAAATCCAGGTTACATGTATGGTGAAAGGGTACCACTGTTACCAAAGAGATGCACAATCGTTTATTGACATAAACATCTGTAAACAGTACAGATAGATAGATGAGGTGTTTTCATGGTTTATTTGCATCAAACAAGTAAATCCCTGTAAGCTCTATGCAGCTAAGAGAAGTAATGAAAGCTGCCAATATCTCGCACATGGGCAACACTTATTTTTTACAGAACACCCATTGATAAGAGAAACATGCTCCCAGCCCAGTGGATGGATGCCAGCACCCCACGCACAGATTTTATGAAACTGACATTTGTCTATCAAAGGGAGGTAAACAGTTTGTTGACAGAGTTACTGTATCACTGGTTTATCGGTTAGATCTTGCACTAACATCACCAGCTGGTTCAACAAAACCCAACTTACCTAAGGGCTGCCTGAAAAAGAAGGGGGTCCAATGGACACGAAAAGGATTCTTGTAGAGATTACGCAAATGTACACTTTCTTAAAGCAAAAGAATACTTGAAAATCAGTAAACATCAGTCGAAAGACCGCTGAAAAGTTTCAATAAACTGCCATTGTTTACACATTTTTTAATTGAACTGCAGATAAGCACCTGACTCATATAGAGTTAGATATATACTGATGTCATATTAATAATGCCAATGACATTTATCAACTGTTTATTTTCATCTTCATTTCAATTTATGTTGAAGACATTGTTTTGAGACAGTGTTTTGATACAAAAGGTGATTTAACCTTTCATGATAAACAGTGCAGTCACTGTTGACCATTTGGTACAGAATTCGTGTTTTAGTGTTGGTATGCATATGTTGATCCACTGAGAGATGTAATGACTGAATTCAATAGTTTATGGCTAACAACAGTACATGCTGGACTCTGAAAATTTACTACACTCTCTAACAATTGTAGGTACATTAAATGTGCTGGAACATACTTAATGAACAAGAATAATTTATCAACAAATTTACATTAATTGAGCACTACTCAACTATGGCTTGCTAACTGTGCTTCATTACCTGTACCTTATTTCTATGCACGATACCAATGAAGTAGTTTTGTGATAAAGGGCAGACATTTGCTATTTATCAATCCAATCCCAACTTTACTGAAAAAACTCTCAAAAACTTCAGCCTTTAATCAAACTTGCAATGATAACAGCCACAGACACTACACACACGTTGCTGAAAATACTCCAGAAACAAAAAATCACACTTGTGTATGTGCGACAGTCAACCATTCCTCTTTATTCTTTTTAAGAATTCCAACAGACAAGAACTTTCTCTTCAATAAACCTCCTGTCTCACCTTCATAGGGATCTCTCTTTGAAGTGCGGACCATTAAGTATTCAGTGCATGGCTGGAAGTGAAGAGTCTCTCAGGGTGATAACTCAAGTGTTTGGCTACACCCTAGTCACTGAGCCATCCAAACCACATTAAAATGTCACCTTTAGTTGACATGTGAGCTCAATAAGATGGCAGCTATCTCTAGGGGCATCACAGTTCACTTCAAATAGTTCTGATGTCTGTTCATACAGCCTTCAAACACCAAAAAGCAACAGCAAGGTTATTTTTCCCAAACTATGTGTCTGGCAAATTTTCTTGTAAAGGCATCAAATCCTAAACCACTGCCAAAAAGATTTTGTGAAATGTTAATTTTTTACTAATTTCAATAGATTTCCAAATCACGTCATAACTTTGCCCCTCCCTCCCCCCTTCTCATTCAATAATGTCTGAAGTACAACATTAGTTAATACAGAAAAGAAACGTCCATACACAAATGTGACACTTTAAAAACATCCCCCCCCCCCCTCCTTCCAACATTAAATTCACATCTAATCACACAAACCAAGCTTCTCAATTTAAGTCAGTCTTTTCTATTAATAAGGGCGGGCTGCAGGGTAAACAAACACTGAGTGATCTGTGAACAACCATCATAAAGGCTGATATATGGGGAAGAGAATGAAGTAACCAAGGCCCACCCAGCCACTCTGTTTACTCGCACAGTAAACTAACCACTTGGAATCAATCTGCCTTAGTGTACATTTAGGAGATGTTTAAAACACCTTGACAAATCTCTTTGGGTAACAGGAGAAACAGATGTCCCGGTGGGAATTGAGCTCACAAATTACAGGGCTATTAGAACTTTTACGGAAGATGGTTATAGAAAAGAGGGGGTGGATGGGAGGTAGTGTGATGTTAAGGCAAACGTTTTTCTTTTTTTTTCAAACTGAGGAGGGGAAGGGGGTGGCTGGTAAAGGTGGTGATTATCTTGGTAGGGGTCATAATACTGAGGTCAGTGGTAATTACTAGGTTAAAAAACAATATTGTAATTTTCCTTTTCAAAATTGGGTTCCATTTCCCATGACAAAGAAAAAAAATTCTGCTACACTGCCTGAATCGCAGAGGGCCAGCCCTATAGTTAACATGGAAAACGGGACAATAACATAATCCACAGTAGGACAAACTTATGCACACACGGAATCAAAGATGGAATATCCCCCTCCTGTTATTGTGCTCTACATGTGTGTAAGCCCTGAGTCAAATACATGCAGTAGGGAAATATTCTTGAGTATGGCGCAAAACACCAATCAAATAAATTAATAAATAAATAAATAAATAAATACATGCAGTACTTTTTAAGATACCACCCCTAACATTTTGTTTTACATTGCTTTCTTTGTTATTGGACAAGGATGCTGACGCTCAGGACATAAGCTACGCCTGTACTTAGTACAGGTGAGGTAATTAGTAATCCATAATAGGGCAAATAGAAAATGATTGAAAAGGCGGGAGTGCACTTCGTACATTATTTTTTAAATACCTTTTCCTGAAATCACCTTACACATCTCCCCCCCCCCCCCCCCCGCCAAAAAGAAAAAAATATCATTTACAAGGAAAGTCATGGAGAGCTATGAAATGTTGTGGAGCACAGCTTCAGGGTTGCTTCTGCGATTGTGAGGTATCTGGAGGGTACATGTTAAAGTAACGGAGAAACAAAGAAATGGCAAACATCCAGGTGGGAAATAATGCATAGGGGTGGGAATCTTAGGCCAGAACTTACAGATTTCTAACTTGCCATATATGTAAAGGTAAATACATTTGAATGTACATTCACAAATCTGGGGGTGTTAATTATCAAAGCAGATTTTTTCCTGATGGAACTAAATTATGGTACATCTGATGCTTATCAATAACTTATTTTTGGTTTCCTGGTAAATTCACATAAAAATGATTGCCACCATCTGTGAGGAAACTTCTGCAAATTTTCAGTTTATTTATGGGTCCTAGAATTAACTCTTAATTAGACTTAGAATTAGACGTACTACATTTGTCCAAAAGAAATGCTGCCATCTTGCTTGGTGGCTGGACTTAGAGCAGGAACAGTTCAGTGAGCAGTGACCCTTTAAAAGACCACACACGTTTGATGTAACATAAAGAATTTGACTTATGTGCACGACATTTAATGCCAAACCATCCATCAAAGCATAAGATAAAATACTCATTTACCAGGGTTGAATCGGAAGGGGGGGTTGGGGGGTTGGGGAAGAGGAACATACCAAGGGTTAACTAACCAAAACAGAATTTGTAGGTTCATTTAGTCACTAAACAAATCACCTTCAGAAAGTTAGATGATGCAAAACACTAGTGTTCCAATATTTACATGTACTGGTGTATCCTTTTTCACTTCTATGAAAATGAATGAATATACCTACATGTAAATAATTTGCACTTATCGGCCTCATACTAAATGCCTTCCTTCATAGTCATATTTTAAGTGTAGATTTTGCTTGGTTAAGCACATGTAGGCCCAGAAGTAAACAATACATTTTAAAGAGCTTGAATACTTCCATACAATGATGTATACAGAATAAAATGTACACCAGTTGGGAGCACAAACTGTGTTAGAAGCTACTTTTTAATATGCACATAAGTATATTCTAAAAGGTCAGAACAAAGTTACTTTAGCCAGTAAGAAACTCTTCCAAACATGCAATTTTCACACTGAATAACCCCAGGGGTTGGGGGTACATGGAGGTGGATGTACTTAAAACTGTAACAGGTGAGTCTTGGGCTGGCCAAGGGGCTAGTCCATCTACCCAGCAGGTCACTCCATCACACCTGTTAATGGCTGGTAGTTTCTTTCTACTAATGAACAGGTGAGCAAACTGACAAAATAAACTTATCTACTAATTAGCCTGGTTATTTTCATGTGTCAATAACTGTCCAAACAGGAAGATGTTTTTTAAGCCAAGACACATGGAGCACGTTTCCTGAATTATCAAGACCTGGGGATTAAAAAAAAAGCATTCCATTTCAAAATCTGTTCTAACAGGTGATAGAATATAAAGCTCATGGACATTAATTGCAAAACCTATTCCTGAGGGTTTACCACAATTTCCTGTGACAGATGGTCATTAATTTGATGGCAGAAATATAGACAAACATGTAAAAGTGAATCACGCCTAAAAAATAAATAAATAATACAAATGTGATTAGTTAATTGTCTTCATGATGGTGCTAATGCACGGAATGTGTTCCTGTTTAAGCATACGGGTTCAAGAACTGATGGTAACGAGATAACCCAAACAATTTTGAAATGATAATTATCGTTCTTCCTCTGGACAAACTGATATACACTGTTCATTCATATGAATTAATGCTCAGAGTACGAGTCTGTCATTTGACAGATTGAATGGAGTTAAAACTGTCAAATATTTCTGACAAGGCCTGGAAATCAGACAAGTAAATATATCAGCTTTAAGGCAGTCTGTTACGAGGAGGTGTCAAAAATCTGATCAAATAACAGCTGTGCTGAAGAGGATATTAAAACCCTTAGCAAACAAGTAAAACAAGACATTTAGTGTAGAACTAATTGTAAATCACATTTGTGACAAACAAAGAAGCAAATTAATACCAATCTCTTCATACAGTTAAACAGTACATTTCATGATAGAGGACAGGTTTGTCCTCATATGTGTTCAGAATTTGTCCTCTTTGTGTTAACAGTTATACATCCTAGAACCCAATTTTGTGTGAATCTTCCAATATTTGTGTCCTGATTTCACATTTAACATTGCTTTCAGCTATTAGGTTATTTCCTGACAGTCTCTTTGCAGCAAACAAGTGCCACAGCCTACGCTGCCTCACTGAACTGCCATGCTGAAGACACCAGACACTATCCGGAATCGCATCAGAGTGTACTAGATGACACAAGGATGAGCAACACCTGGAATAGCTTAATGGTAAGCACCAAGTCACATAAATACAGAGATTGTCTTCTAGGTAAAAACCAATAGAACCTAGCTTAGACCTTTAGTTGTCAGAGGTTATTGCAGTGCATTTGGATCAAAATTAAAAGTGCTTTTATAGACTAGTTTCTAATTCTTGAACAGCTATAAATCTTGAGCTGAATGAACATGTAATATATATAGAGGATCTGTTTGATTGTCTTTGTGTTTCAGATGTTTACGGTACTCTGTGTTTAAGCTGAGCCTCGGAGATTCACCGATTTAATCACAGACTCGCTACATCTGCTTTACCTACTGATTTCATGTTACCAGTAAATAGCAGCCAGATGAAGTACCTCATCACGCCAAGTCGATATCATGCCATATTGCGCGGCCCGGAGATTTACCAGTAATCGGAGACGCCACATTTAACCTCAGAGCCATAACTGAACTATGAAATAAGCTACATGTCGGCTCTGAATGGAAAGCGAAAATGTCAGTGGCCACTTGTGCCAACACTATTTACTCTGTAGTGTAAAAAAAGTGGACCTAAGGACTGGCGTAGGGCAGAGGAATGGGGAATGCTCTGAAGATAGACCAGGATATAACTGGATAACCCTCAAACCAGAGGCAGCTTGGGGAGTCCGGGCATCAACCCCACTAAATTCCCGCTATCACCAGCTGTGCAAATAGGCACTGTGACTCAAACTTCATCAGGCCAAATATGACGGTTTAATATCTCGCAGGGGTGAAAAAATATTATTTCTGTAAATATTGCTTTTATGCTAGAAGGGCTTGATTTTGCACCTCCCAAGCACTGAGGGGACCAAGGAAGTTGGTAAACATGGGTTTAACCCCCCCCCCCCTTTACCATCACCATCACCCCTTTGATGGGCAGACAATTATGCTGGTGGTCAATTCCAGTCAACTGACACCCATTAATTCCTCCTTTTTCAGGTCATCACTAACATGCAGGCCTGATCAGTAGGAGAGTGACTTGTTATGACTGGACTTTTTTATTCACTTGAACCTATTTTTTTCTTTTTCCAATAGTTTTCCACTTGACAGGATTTTTGTCTTCGTTGGCGGTGCTATAGTCTAGGATGCTGCAAAGTTGGAAAACATTTTCACCTGAGTAAATGAGCCATATTTTCGGGCCTAGACTTTTCTCTGCATGAAATGAAGAAAATGACAATATCTGTCTAAAAAAAAAAAAAAAAAAAATAAAATGACCTAGCCAATTATAACTCAGGTTTACAATATAACAATTATAACATAGACCACAACTGAACCTTTTCTCTGACAACTTTGACTTCAGTTATTGTTTTTTTTTCAGTGCACAATTAAGGCTTATTGAAGCCATACACAGACCTTACAGAGAAGATTCTGTCCCATCATTATAAACTTTTCTCTGTGAACAGCTGGTTTTGTTAACCAAACACAGTTCAGCAGGAAACGACAGGTCTTATGACACTGATTGGTTAATATCCAGTATAAGGTGAACCAGTTGGTACCTTATCATAAATCTTCAGTGTCAGCCAATGGTGGTTGCTATGACAGCTGCCTGTGTCAAACAGAATTGTTATGCCTTGTTTGATAAATATTAGTGGAAGCGTTTAGAACTTCTGATTAAGGCTGCTTTGACATATTTTGATGGGATTCATTTTTAAGTGAGCAACCTGTACACCTAGTTCACCTCAAAATTCAAGCTGGGCAGCTGAGTCCATACTGCTGATTAGAGTTCTTTTGTTTTTCTTCTAAAACCAGTTTAAAATGCCATGGAGTTTTCCTCCTGTTTCCATCATGATACTTCAAAAACTGAACAACTTTGCTGAAGCACATGTAGCCTGCATCATATATACTAAATGATACTGAATGCATGTCACCATCAAAACCTCTTACAATGATGAATCTGCCATACGTTTTAACTACAATTATGAATAATTCATTGAAAAATTTAAGTGAATTTTTAAGTGAACACTTCACGCACATCCATACATGTACATGCTTTCAGAACTACTTTTTTTTTTTTCTGATTGCAAAAAGTCCAACTGACTATTAGCCATAAAAACTGGCTTCAGTCCCTTCAAGAATTGGTAGCTCAACTTGTGTACTTTGGCTGGAGTACAAAGGCCAACGCAAATGACCACTGGCCAATCATCTGCCTGTGTAAACTGACCATGGTTGCAGAACAAATTTACTCTGACAGTTTCGGACCAAATGAAAATCCCTGTTGAAAATTCATAGGTATTGACCCTTATCCTGGGACAACTGTTGACCCTTTGTGCGCACGGAGAAACAGACATCCCTTGAGATTCGGCCGTTGTCTCAAACAAGCCGTAAAGCTTGCAGCTCCCTTCCGATACTTAACCCAGGGACCATGATTAACGGTCATGTTTTAACAATGGTAGACAAATGAATAATACAATACTGGCTTTTTTCAAGGCCTTTTGATATGCCACAGGCTGAATCTCTGGAGGAAGATATTTACACTTGGGAGGGATTTACATGTATATACATATATGTGAAAGTATATTAGCGTATGTTATTAGCATATATATCTACCCTTGCACTTGCATGTACACTGTGTCCAATGCTCAGTGGAAGTCGGTTTTTAGCAGCTCTACCAGCTGGTAATTCTGTTTGCAGTCGGTCAAATTTTTGACATCCTACCTATTAACATGGACCCCCATATCTTTAACTTCTACATTGTCAACCTACTTAAAAAGAGGTCTGAGACCAAGACAACACAAAACCCTAAAGGCCAGGGGTTGAGGGTTGGGGGAGATGATGAGCAATCTGTTGTTCCTGGTGGTATGTAACTTACTACAGGACACGCACATATACGTAATACACATCCAGAAAAACGCGTAATAGTCTGGGAATTCAGGATTAGTTGAATATCCAAAGATTACAACTACAAGTAATCACAATTAATGCACAATTGAATAAACTGAAATGATATGAAATTTTGCACATGAATTTTTGCATGTATATATATATATTTCCACATATCCCATTGGTTGGAGCAGATAATTGTAATGTGGTGTGCTATATGTGACGTCTGTATTTACTTACCTGTACCCAATGTACCAAATACGTACCCAATTAACCAATACACTACAATGACAGTACATTGAACCTTTATTATTCACAGTTATTCCAAAGGCCTAGGGCAAATCTTCAATGCTTTAGTTCTCCCTAAGTGAACAAAAGCCGATGGATAGTGAGAAGGCTGTCCAGACCAGCCTAGTCAGTGACAGGATTATAGGTTGCATGTCCAGTGTGCTGGCTGAAAGTAATTAAAACCTTGGGACACTGACCAGCTGGAGCCACAGCAGCCAGCTAACTGAAGTGACCTGGCTAGCCCGGACTGAGAGATTAATAATGGTAAAGCCATAGTACAAACTTAATTAATCTCAGAGTTGTAACCCATGATACACAGGGATGAAAATGAATTGAATAAAACATAATGGGATCAAGTTATTAAAATGTAGCAATGCCATAAATGAAGTTGGGCAGTGCTCAATTTATTGTCACACTTTGTTTGCAATTAATTTGTTTTCATTCTCAATTGTGTTTTGTTCCCATGCAGATGTCCATGTAGTTGCATGTAACAAAATTGTCCATGTATTATTTGCATGTACATCAAGTTATAAATTAATAAAGATTTTACCCTGGCAAATCACTATTTGGTGATATCAAATAGCCCAAAGGTCTATTTTGAAATTGGTGCTAAGTTGCATGGGAAAATCTTGTCTACACACAGACAGATGGGCAAGCATGCACAATGATTCCAGAGTGTAACCTTCCGGGACAAAAACCAATTTCACTACCACTGGGGTATAATTATACACGTCTATACTTTAGTTACAAAAAAAGAAATAAACATTTTTAATGGTGATAAAAAAAATGATCAACTATCACATAATGGCTGGATAACAAGTATCACTAGTCTATTCCAACTGGGCCCGCAGAGTCGCCATTCAGCAGGAAAGATACCTCGTTATCCAAGCGCCGTAAATGTTTCTCAAAGTCTACAGAGAATCTGGTTATATGTGATGCTGATTCTCTCTTGGAAATACATAGTCATAGAGTGCATGTGAACATATAAATACAAATATTATCTTGGCAAAAAAATTGTGAGCGTCCAGTAAATTACATGTGAGGACAAAAAAAGACCACGGGTACAACCATCTGCCACAGACAAGTGTTTGTTTTTAGGTCTTGCATATTCTAGTTGTAGGCCATCATTCTCTCCCTGAACACTAGAAAAAGGAAAAAAATATGGTCTGTCTTAAAAGAGAGGATGATGGCCGACCCAAGCCACAGTGTGCTGACTTTTCGTGAAGCCAGGCGGCTGACAACTGGGATTTTCCATGACATAAATGGTCAATCTCCTCGCAGACAGTCAGATAATATTTATGAAGCTATTGCTTAGATTAAAGAAGACTTAACAGAAATCGATGGCATAGAGGTGGCTCAGCCAGCATGTCCATTGCTTGGTTTGCCTTGTGAAATGATTGTACCTACTGATGCCACATGTTCTGTAAACTTGCTATGCAAAAAGTCACGGCTGTATGCTTCACAGACGTCCATCAAAATGTCACAAATTAGGTAAGTTGTTATTAATGGACTGGGAAAAACACTCAAGCACATCAATGTTTCCAATGTTCAGCAGCACATCAATGTTTCCAATGTTCAGTAGCACATCAATGTTTCCAGTGTTCAGTACCACATCAATGTTTCCAATGTTCAGTAGCACATCAATGTTTCCAGTGTTCAGCTGCACATCAATGTTTCCAGTGTTCAGTAACACATCAATGTTTCCAATGTTCAGCAGCACATCAATGTTTCCAGTGTTCAGTAGCACATCAATGTTTCCAGTGTTCAGTAACACATCAATGTTTCCAGTGTTCAGTAGCACATCAAGGTTTCCAATGTTCACTAGTTTCCAATGTTCAGTAACACATCAATTTTTCCAATGTTCAGTAGCACATCAATGTTTCCAATGTTCAGCAGCACATCAATGTTTCCAGTGTTCAGTAGCACATCAAGGTTTCCAATGTTCAGTAGCACATCAATGTTTCCAATGTTCAGTAACACATCAATTTTTCCAAAGTTCAGTAAAGCAGACTTCAAGTATAATCCAGCTTGATTACTCAACTTCTTCTTCAGCCAGGTTTAAGAGGAGAGATAATGATGTTTAAATATTTGAAGCTCTAATGCGTCAAAATGTTCAGTGACAACTGCTTGCAGGAAGTTAAGAAATACACACAAATCTTCTCTATAATGATGAATATGTTCAGAGTGTCAATCTCTTGAGAGACAATTAACACTAGTTCTGTTCCATTACAGAACTGATCAATCTAAATGTTCTTTTGACTTCTTTCAGGCTACCTACATGTTATAGGCCAACAGCTTGAAAGGAAGCTGGCTGTCGGTCGAGTTTTGTATCTTCAACTGCCAGTTTACACAGTTCAATCCCATTCTCTGGCAGTGAATTTTCAAAGGTTCCTTTGCTGGAGTCAAACTAATTATGTGTGTACTTTAACATGCATTTTTTCCAGGTTTTATAACTCATTAGTAAGTGTGAAAAACAAGAAGGAACCATTTCTTCCCATAATTACGTTAGATACAGAGATTCCTGAATAAAAAGATGTTCCCTAATCTCCTGCGTTGATATGCTTTCTTATTTATTCTGCAATTCCAGAGGCACTTTATTTGCAAAACTTGTGTTATAGCCTTGGGATATTTTAGGAGCATGATAAACGTGGAGAGAAGAGACTTAATCATGAGCGGTGAAGCAGACCTACCACAAAGATTACCAGAATCGCCAATGTAAAAACTGCCAGATTACATGATGCCAAAAGCAACAAGAGAGCATAGTGTATCAGATACTCATTAGTAAAGCGTTGTTATCACTGACGCTGACCTTGTGGTTCAATATCATTTAACAGCTTATAGAATATCGAAAATGCCAGAGGAGTTATTCCGAGTTCGAGTCCAAACACCACGGAACTGACAGGCAATGCCAGATTGCAATGACACCTCCCAGCAAAAACCTGTATGCTTTTTCCCCAGAATCCACATGGCAGAGTGTGTTGGGATATCTCTACTGTTACAGGCAATATGATAACCACAAATAACCCTCACTGATGATAACTGAGAATTTCAGCACTAAAAAACCTAGTCTAGCAGAAGTTATTTCCTGCACCAAGTTGACAGCACGGAAATTATCGTGGGGTTTTGTGTCTGTACATGACGAAAATTTACCCTTAATCCAGTGATTGTGGCCTTCAGGCTGTATTGGCCCCGAATCTGTTCATTGATGAGAAAACCAGTGCACAGTACAAAAGCCTGAGCTCTGTCACCATTCCTGTCCCCTCACCCCCCTCCAAAAAGGGTAGCCAAATGTTCCATGATAATGCTACCAATTATCTCTATGGTCCGCTAAGCAATGTTTATATACACACCAGCCTAAATTCATGCACTGGTTAAAAGACATAGAGTACAGCTGTAATACTGTATGAACATGTACAGTACCATTATTAGGGAGATCAAATTCATGTCCATGGCTCTATTTCTGTCAGATAATATATCCCTGATTCCTCTTTAGCATAGTGTATTCTGGGATATGCATTTTAAAAAGTCATCGGATATAAAGTGACCTGCATTGTGAGTCTTGCACACTTTTATACTGGTTCTCAAAGGTAACAGGTGCAGAAGAGGGTTACATTTTATGAAAGGTAATTATTTGGGCTATTCCAACAAGAAAAAAAGATTAAATTAGATTTGGTTTGATCCATTTTTGTCCCCAAATCTTCAGTACAGTGAAAGGAACTGAAGGGCACCAATTGGATCAGAGCCATTCACCAGCTTCAATACACTAGAGAAACCTTCTGACACACAGTTGCACCTAAACACTGAGAAATGCATTCGCCATGACTGGCTGTGCATTTTATGGCTGTAGGGCTCAGGACAAACCATGGACATCTGGAAAGTCACTGCTGGACTGTACTACGATTGTCGATTGTCGGCCTACAAGTATATATGGCAATAGTGTATATTGCTGCTTACAAAGAAATTAATCCAACAGCTTCATAACTGCCCACTGCTTTCTCTACATGAATAATTGCCATTTACTCTAAATGAGGCTCTCTTTATTCATTGTAAATGTCCCTTTAGCTAATTAGAAAATGTAGGACGAACACCTAAAGTCCATTTCATTTCGCTGGCACCCCCATACAATGGCAATTTGTGCTTCAGCAGGTAGGATTAATGTACGCTTTCCTTTTAAGTGTTCTCGCAGTTCTTATGGACGAGTCAATAACCACAGGAATCCAGGACATTCGAAGCTTTGGTTAAGAAATTGTGCGGGGCCACTTTCCTCGTTAGTCGATTGAATCCTAATGAAATAAACCTTAAGAGCTGATTTGTAAGATGGAAGGAAACCTTAATGATCAGATATATCATGATGTTATTTATAAAAAAAAAAAAAAAAAAAGAAAACTATACTGGTTGAAAGAATCAGTTCCAAGTTTCCGTCGCAAAAAATACAGGTGTAAATAGAAAAAACTGTCATCACAAGACATAGCCTTGCCGTCTTCACAAGTGGTGCCACAGTGTGTGTATCAAAGGTGACTGTCTTCATCTCATTTACTCTGATTGTGCTTTTCGCATCTGCTTTTAATGCGCCATAAAAGAGCAGAAGAATACTTTCACTTTCTGCTGACTGGCACATCACATGCATAAACTGGTTGAATTCAACAAAATCCAACAAATCAGATATAATGTCAATTAATCAATAACATACCAATACTACTGTAAGTTTGTGGTATCAGCATGTGTGATGTCACTGCCTAAACCCTGTAAAGCACTGTGAGAAGTAAACTGTGTAAGCTGTATAATTTCAACAAATCTGGTAGGTATTTGGATCCTAATGCTGGACATGACACAAGCCAAGTGTAACATCTCCAGTGTTTCAAAAGTAGTTAAAGATATCATAATGACGGAAGTTGCAATCGGCACTGTGAACAGGTCTGTCCTGTCACAAGACTAACACGACTACTCTATCAGTCAGGTATGGTCATCATCCCTGACGAACCTACTTTGGGTTTGGTAATTAAGCTCTCCACTGGCTGCGAAAAAATCAGGTTAACAATGCGGTCATTAATAATGTATGTATGTTTACATTTTCCTCCGCTGCCTGTGCCCAGGAGAGGCCTGGAGACGCCATAAAGCTTGCATGCTACCTATGATGGGTGGCCCTTAAAACATCGTGTCCTGTTTACTGCTTCCTGAATCTCTTTCCCTCTCTCTCTGCTGACATTAAATTCTGGTAGAAAGCCTGGCAGTGACAGAAAATTGACTAAGCTCTCTGTTGACCTAAAAAGGGGCAGCAATAAAACTAATATCAAAATGAACTGCTCTCTCTCTCTATAACACAGGTTTAACCCTGAAGATCTGAATCAATTCCGAACAAATCAAAATTTATTTGCTTCCAAAGCCCCCTAATATTTCTAAATCAGGTTAAAATGTTTTATGAACATTTTGGCTCTCTCTCAAAGTTCGTTTCACGGCCTTTGGTATGGCAAGGTAGGGTAAATTGGTTGTTGATGCCCATTCCTTTGGAATTCTCTCCAGAAAGTTTTTCACTCCCTCACAGATTTAGGACTACCAGTCTGTGAGCCCTTATGGAAATGGTTGTGAAAAAAAATGTAGTGAAGAAATTGTATGGCAAACATCGAACTACATTTACATGAAAATAACATATGCTACATGTATGTGTCCCACTTTTCTTTTCGGGGTATATAGTGACTGGCCATCATAGATTGAACAATGTCCAAGGATAAGAAGATTTCCATACATGGTTTCATCAGGTGCACTATGAGTGGGACTGAAATTCTTGCTAAATGTCAGAACAGTGTGAGGGATATCAGTACCCACCAAAAACAAAATGAGCAACCTATGGGCCTGATCCAGAACCTTTAAATATCAAGAAAAAATTACAGCCTGCATGCAATGCCCATAAACACCATGTTATCTGGTGTACTATGAACACCTGTTAACGGGTCAGATCAGCAAAATGGTCATCATACACAATGACTATTCCAAAAAAGGTGTTCACTTTCACAACAGGGTGGGTACATGTATGCCTGGCTACTACACAAGAAGCCAGGCGTGGACTCCTCTACGAGCAATAACCAATAACAAGCCACTGATCTCTGAAGCTTTCCTGTAGGATGCCTGTGACTTTCTTGTGGTGTGTGTGTGACATTAATGTAGCTGCCTGTGACTTTCCTGCAGTGTGCCTGAGACATTCCTGCAGTGTGCCTGAGACGTCAATGTAGAGTGCCTGTGACTTTCCAGTGGTGTGCTGGTGATGTCAATGTAGAGTGCCTGTGACTTTGCAGTGGTGTGCTGGTGATGTCAATGTAGAGTGCCTGTGACTTTGCAGTGGTGTGCTGGTGATGTTAATGTAGAGTGCCTGTGACTTTGCAGTGGTGTGCTGGTGATGTCAATGTAGAGTGCCTGTGACTTTCCAGTGGTGTGCTGGTGATGTTAATGTAGAGTGCCTGTGACTTTGCAGTAGTGTGCTGGTGATGTCAATGTAGAGTGCCTGTGACTTTGCAGTGGTGTGCTGGTGGTGTTCATGTAGAGTGCCTGTGACTTTGCAGTGGTGTGCTGGTGATGTTAATGTAGAGTGCCTGTGACTTTGCAGTGGTGTGCTGGTGATGTCAATATAGAGTGCCTGTGACTTTGCAGTGGTGTGCTGGTGATGTTAATGTAGAGTGCCTGTGACTTTGCAGTGGTGTGCTGGTGATGTCAGTGTAGAGTGCCTGTGACTTTTGTCCGAGACTTTTCTGTCCTGGCATGTGATGTTACTTGTCGTGGTCCAAGGGTGCTCCTGTAACATTACAGTGGCATCACAGCGTCAATGTAACATAACTGTGGTGTACCTACGGTGGGCCTACGAAAAAAAAATATTGAAACAAATCTTTAGCGAGGGGGAGTAATGAGAGTCCCCCCTAAAAGCTGTCCTAATGGTTATACATGTATTTCCATCAAGACAATAATACAAGTATTACCATCAGTCCAAATACATGAATTTAGGTACTTCAAGCACAAATTTGGTGAATCCATACCACTTTCACTTCATGGTGTACACATTTACTCTATTACTGCTTTTGCGAATTCTCCAGAAAGGCCATTCTTCTGCCAAAAACGGCTGTTGCCTGCAGTTTTTACATCTGCCGTAATAGTATATCTTCATCAGTAACTGGATTAAAATGTGACTGCTCCGCATCCCTAATGTCCTCCAGTTGAACTAGTTCATGTTGAGTTTATTAATGTCTGAATAACACGCTCAATCCAGGTCGTTAACTATCTACATTTTTGGCTAAGTGCAATTCATGATGCATCTCTACTTCCGCACTCTGTGACCTAAGTTGGTAAAATTTTCAGCTTAGCAAATACTTAGCTTATTCAGCCTAAACAGCCATGGTCTGGATGTCTATTGACAGGTTGCATTAATTGTGTGTATGCAGGGGAGGGCAACACATACAGGAAATTAATAAGTGTATGTCTATAAAAGGTAGATACAGACCTTATCTCTGAACCACACATCAATAAGGCAACATTAGGCCAATGTGTCACTATGTTATATCAGTTTCTTGCCTTTTCACGCGGACTAATTATACAAGAAGAACAAGAGATCTTTCTTACTAAGGTACAAAATGTGACGGAATGTTATTACCTATGGGTACTACAGATGCAGGGCATCCTGTTCCCTCTTCTAGGAAGTTTCTACACCTCATGTAAATCCACTATTCATTACACAGTGGCTCAGTGCAAACAGTCCCAATTACCTTTACCATCAGTTGTCTACGGCTTGTCATTTCCGACGCTAAAACCACCATAGCCAGCCTCATTTCCGTTCCATCTGCTCGAATGGACGGAGACAATCACGACAAGGAAGGTATTGATCAAAAGTTTGCGCGCTCGGGCCACCTGTCTGTCTGAGCGGATTCCCCCCAAAAGATGGTCAACTGAACGGCGACAATGGCCAGAAAGTTACAGAAGCACACCAGCTGATAACCTGTCATCAGAAATGGCTCAAATACTTGGCAGTTTCCCAACACCACTCTTAGTCAATCTAGGTAAAACCATAATTTGAGCTCATATAGTGAGGACAATACACTTTGCTTGATTAGCCATAAAAGTAAGAGCTCAGGAAATAAGATCGACTGTTCCAGACAGAGGAACACTCACATAAAGTATACACTGTACACTGGCAGAGCATAGGGCAAGCAAACTTCAAATTTAGCCTATTTATTATCCTTATGGACATGTATTTTTTAAACTTTCTCTTACAGGACAAGTCAAGGTGATCTTAAAATGACATGTTAATGCCAAACTACCCACTGGTTAAAATTTATGTCTTCAATTTTCCTTAAAGGAAAGCCTTAACAGGAAAAAACACTGAAAATATTTATAGGTTTCCACGGGATACTGAAACACTTACGTATTCCAAAAACTGATGCCTCAGGGAGAGATTTCATAATCAACACATTCTCAAAATAAGTGTGTCTATAAAACGATACTCATAAAAAGCAAAAAAAAAAAGACAACTGCTATTGCTGTCCATCTTGAGCATTTCAGAGATAATTACGCACAGCTTGTCGCAAAATAAAGCCAATCCTGCTGGAAAATTGGCCGGATATTTTCTGGATCGACTTAAACTTGTTTTTTTCACAGGATCTTTCTACAGTCAGGGACCAGTATCTGCAAACATGGCAAACTAGACTAATTATTAGACGTTCGTAAACAATAATTTCCCTGGATGAAATGACCATGATTAATGACATTTCCTATGGACAGACGCGAAGGGAAGCCCAAACTATTGCAAAACACAACAGCCAGGATATTGATCTCATCACAAATTCGTTCAGATTCCGGTACTTCTGATACTTCATTTGCCACCTCAACTAAAACAATGCGGCATGGCTCAAGCTCTTACGATGATATATTGAAGAGATTTCCATGGAAGGAAAGAAGGAAGGAATGCATGCAATTTTTCAATTCTACAGCAATTATTTTTGAATGATAAGGTTTAAACAGAGGGAGCAAAAACAATCATGTCCCAAAGAAACTCACTTCAGTTCACATGAAACTCACATGAGTTTCTAACTATGTATATGTTGCATTTAATGCCTACAGTTTGTATCATACTACCTGGAACAAAGTACAGCTGTATCAATTTACCTGGCATTACCCAACTGTGATTAACGACAAACAGTATCAGGCCGAACAGTTATCTGAATTAAATCCAACTTTAAAGCATTAAGTTTATTCTTTTCAGAAGACTGCATGTTCAGTTTTTGAATTCATAATCTTTGGAAACTGGTATTAATGTGTAAATATATACACATGTAGGCAAAATTAACAAATTCATAATTCTCTGTTATTTAATTTTTCAATACCATAATATTAGCATGTATAAATTTCATAACCACTGACAAATGTTACAAAAAATTATGAATTTCTTTATTTCTATTTTTGCACTTCACAACTCAAAAGCCTGAAGACAATGGCAACTGTAAGATTGGCTCTACCATACAATAAGGTGACCTGTCATGCAATAAAGGGATTTTTACAGAAAGATGAGATTTTTAATGTAGTTTATGGCTTAGAACTTCCTTGGTCGATACAGAATCTTGGGTCCACCAAAGACACTGAACTATTTAATCAATATTTGGTGAAGGAATAAATCTTTGTACAATGGACTGTAGGAGTTAACATCACTGCACCAAGGAAAAACCCTGTTATGCCTTACTTCAATTTTTTCCCCTCTATCCTCTATTTGGCTAACACATCCTGGTACTCAATCTCCACTGGAAAAGCTTCCTGTCTTTCGGCATTCCTGAACAGGATTTTTAACATTTAGGGTTAAAGAATCTTTCTACATGTCCTGCATTTTTAACTCGTCCAACAGTGATTTTTCTAAATCGTGCCTGTAAATGAAGATTCAACTCGTTTAGCTAATTTTACAAGTGGTTACCATATACTCTCCTAATGACATCAGCAGTGGGTGTTACTTCAAGTCTAATCCTATTGTCACCTGGGGCTGAGGCAGGATGAGCGTGCAGTCAACATGGCTGCTATCCAGAGCAAGGGACCTGTACTCCTGTGGTTGCATGTTTAAGGTCAATTCCCGCTGGCTAGGCTGTGCCCTTATGTCAAAAGGCTTTGTAAATGACTTCAGATGTGATGGTATCCTTGAACCAATTCTGTTTCCTCTAAAACAAACCTGGCAACTGTCATGTACATGTGAGGGAAATATTCTTTCGTGCCAGGTATGTAACTTGAATATTAAATCTGATTTATTTATTTATTTATTTCATTGGTGTTCCATGCTATAAAGTACCCGATAATTTTTCACTCATATACAACAGCTGTCAGGCATAGGGGTCGGAGAAACTGCAGTGTTCCCAATAAACCACCAGCATTTGCCAGGTACCCAAGAAAACCTCCTTATTTATAGCCACAACCAAACCACTGATACAGCTTGATCTGAATCACACTGTTCTCTCATCTCATCCAATATATGGGTATTCATATAGGTAAAGATACTTGATCTGTATTTTAGACTGGTCACTAATCAAGACTATTTTACTTCAGTAAGCTGAGGGACCTGACTGGCTCGGATGGATGAAACCCTGTCTTGCTGCAACCATCAGATTCCTGACCAGTTAGGTCACGTGTTCAAATCTAGCTCTTGTAGTTTTGGCTGTTGCTCTAAGTCAAGATGATTTCAGGCACTTGGTGAGTAATTTTTTCTCTGGGCACTCCAGTTGTCAGCATCTATAAACCTGATCCCTGTCATACGAGAGAAAGTCTTGAGCCTGACATTACAAACCAATCAAATTTAATAAGAAAATACACACTACGACTGCCAAACCTTGGGGTACCTGGAGTAAACAGGAAGCTATAAACTCTGAGCGGATAACCTTTATTAAGGGTTTGGCAATTCACTCATTTTTTCATATTCGCTCATTCACTCAGGAATTTTCACTTATATGACTGTAGCCAGTGTTATTTCTGAGCTACTGAAATGTGGACATTAATGTGTATGTATACATGATAAACTGAATACACACCTGTAGATGAACGTGTATTCGTACAAATCTGGGGATATGCACTTATACAAATCTGGGGACATGTACTTATACAGATCTGGGGGCGTGTAATTATACAAATCTGGGGACGTGTACTTATACAGATCTGGGGGTGTGTAATTATACAAATCTGGGGACATGTACTTATACAGATCTGGGGACATGTACTTATACAAATCTGGGGACATGTACTTATACAAATCTGGGGATGTACTTATACAGATCTGGGGACACGTACTTATACAAATCTGGGGACATGCACTTATACAAATCTGGGGACATGTATTTAAACAAATCCACAAATCTGGGGACGTACTTATACAAATCTGGGGACATGTACTTATAAAAATCTGGGGACATGTAATACAGATCTGGGGGCGTGTAATTATACAAATCTGGGGACATCTACTTACAGAAATGTAGGAACCTGTACTCTGGGGAAGGGACAATTATTTTTCATGCACTTTCAATACATTCATTGCAAAAACCAAACAAATTCTTCTATAAGTACATATATTTTATAATTCTAATTTTTAAAAATACATTTACACTGTATTTACTTATATAGCAAATAGTGAAAAAACAGATTTTGATTTTTGTTGTTAGTAATAGTATAAAAAGAATTTTGAAGAATACTTTATTCTGCAAGACAAAATCTATTTCTGCCCAAAACTCATACAGCTATGAAAGCTAAAAATCTATAAATTGATAAAACAGAAAGGGACTCTCCTATGAACAACCAAGTCAGTATCAATTTGGCACTCTTAGAAATACATGTAAAATCGATAGAAAAAGAAATGCTGCAATCAACTAAATGTAATTTTAGGGATTTTCATTAAAATAACAAAAGAGAGGCTTTGCTTTTTTGAACATTTCCAATCAAGAGTTGTTGAATTCCTTGAAATTTTTGTGTACAAGAGTATTGATTGGCAGGATTATTTTAAAGAAGCTTTAAAGTATAAAATGAAATAAAAAAAATTCCTGAGGTGCAATGAGATTAGACAGGGATTTTCTTTGTAGCATGAAGATGGATAATATCCATGGTATCTTTACGATGGGAGAAGTCTCTAGATAAATGCCTACTAGACATTGATCCACATGACGTAACGATTAGTTTCAAGCTGATTTCTGGAGCCTCAATACAAAAATCATTAAAAGTAGTGCAAGAATAACAAGAAGTTTTCTAACTTTTCTGAGAGGGCAAAAGATATTAGTGTTCACCTGTCATTTTCAGATTGGCCTTTTGTATCCATACACTTAAAAAACGTCACAAAAAAAAAAACAGAATCAACAGAAATGAATTCTCCTCTGCTACTCAAAAGTCTTTGACTGGTTATTTGCAGAGTCCAGAGAGAGGTCTTGTGTCAACCACTTTTGAGTGTTTACCAGTAACTGCTGGTTAATATTCTTCCAGGTCATCAACCTGCTTTCATCCAGACATTCCAGATTTTGACAGTGATTGGTACGCAATATCGCATGATAAAATCTAGGCACATTGTCTTATAAGCTCTCCCTTAAGATAGAGAGACAAGGAAGCAGAGACTTCAAAAAGACTTCAGCTGTATTTTACAAATGGCCATTAGATAAGTTACTATGGCCATACTTCAGAATCATTTCAATTTGTTTGTAATAATCCTGCAAGTTAGCCAGTATTATTGATAAACATGTGATGAAAAAGCACACATAGTTGTAAGTTTTTCAAGCAAATTTTAAAAGCAACACAGTCAATGAAAAAGCAAAGCTGATATGTCCCTTTGCTTTGGCCATAACAATGCAGGCTCATGCATGAATGAAAATATGGTAATTTTTGACGATGCAAACTGACAAATAATACACTTAAGATGGCAATATTCTTATAAAAGATGAATTCAATAAATGTTGAAGAAATAAGGAAAACAACGACACAAAAGCATACTGGACAAGATTAATAATTATTCATTCACTGGAGTGGTAAGATGCACTCATGAATATTTATAGACTTAATCTATAACATTGGTCACCTAAGTTTAAGGATGGAGAAAAGAGCGAGGGGAGGTTACTTTAGAAGACACATAAACCTTGCGAAGTGCCTGATAAATCTCATAATGAATCCTCTACACAGATACATCTTGTGAAAACAGAGTGCTTGTACCACTGGGCAGTATCACCTAGCCGGGTTTCTCCAAGGAGTGGACTTTAAATCAAGGAGAACCGAGCATGACCTAGCTGCGAAAAATTTATGATTTCCTCAATAATCCCAATCGAATGTGGATTTATGTTCGAAAGGAAATCATTTATACGAGTCATAAAAATTACAACGTGTGCATTTCATGGGGATATTTACAGCTGTCTATTATCCCTTTTGACAATCCTCAATGCGGTATAATCAAAAACGCTAGACCTAACATCAATCAATCTTCCAGTTCAAACAGGATTTCCTTTAGAGAGTAGCACCTTTGGGATGGAGTGGAACAGTCGTCAGCGGTAAACAGCACCATCTGTGGCTATCCTGTTCGATATTATCCCTATGTAGGCATCTACGCGTCACGACCTTGACATCGATCACGCTCAGTTTTGTCTGGTTAATTAGACTCGGATATTCAGACCCTAGAGCAGTAATAGAATTATACCATACTTTCCATACCAAAGTGTAAAATGCTGATGCCCTAATAATTTGATAACTTGCATCCTTATTTCAGATACTTAACGTGTTACATTAAATCTTTATGACAAACATTCAACAAATCATATTCAATTATAAGGCTGTACCCATAAACCATTATTTACCACATAAAACTAATTATCACAATATCAGATTCTACAAAACAGTGTAAAAAGTCTAAAGAACTCAATTCTATCTTTAATTCTGTCCATAAATCATGACAGTCTCTGAGACGTAAGTGTCATGTATGTAAATAAACAACATACAGGAGTTCATCCAACCATAAGCCTAGCATTTGCATACTTGATACTCAATAGTCTTCCTCATGATAACAGGTAAAACTTTTTTGAAATTCTGAAACACCAAATATAAAGTATTTGGATTCTCCATGCTTTCGTATTACGGTTATGCAGACATTTCATACATGAAAAGAATGCAGGCATCAACTGATCCTATGATTGGTTCACTTTTTCCCCCTATGACATTGGTAATTTCAAAGCACAATGTACATATACATGCAGCGTATTAAATCTGGGATTAATGGATTCTGGCAGTTCCCACTGATGCTACAGCGTACATTCCATTAAAACAGGAAAGGTACATATCAACAGGAAAATGCCTTTGATAACACTCCTCAGTTTCACACAGAATACAGTATATGTTCTTGTCGCTTCACCATTTTTATAAAGCAACTTGAAATTGTTAACTTGTTGATGAGATCTCTGAAGGCACGGGATGAATCATCTCATAATACTTATGCCATCCTTAAAAAATTCTTTGTTTCATGTAACACAAACCTGTTACAAAAAAACAGGATTGGTCGGTTGGGAAATATATCTTTTTATACTTGTGCTAATACAATAAATAAGAATTTGAAAGAAATTAGCATCAAGAGAAAAATAAAAAAAGAAATTCAATCTAAAGCCCAATAAAAACTTTAAGAGTAGGGCCCAGTTTTAAAATGTCTGTTGTGTTACTAGCAAGAAACATATTTTTAATAATGGCCTGGTAGCATTCCTGAAAGCACAACACAACTGAAATCCATGTTAATCAATCCTTTACAGAATGCCCAAAAATTGTAAGCTGTAAGATTATTATACATCAGCTGCTGGTAAAGCCAAAGATAAGACTGCAAGATAAGACAGGGAAACTAGTTTTTTTACATAACATTCTCAGGAATAAAGTGAGATGTACTTTTTCATTTAGATGTGCATTTCTACTGTATTAGCATTTTGTCTTCAGGTAGCCTGATGGTCACTTTTTGTCTTCAGGAAGCCTGATGGTCACTTTTTGTCTTCAGGTAGCCTGATGGTCACTTTTTGTCTTCGGGTAGCCTGATGGTCACTTTTTGTCTTCGGGTAGCCTGATGGTCACTTTTTGTCTTCGGGTAGCCTGATGGTCACTTTTTGTCTTCAGGTAGCCTGATGGTCACTTTTTGTCTTCAGGTAGCCTGATGGTCACTTTTTGTAGCCTGATGGTCAGGTAGCCTGATGGTCACTTTTTGTCTTCAGGTAGCCTGATGGTCACTTTTTGTCTTCGGGTAGCCTGATGGTCACTTTTTGTCTTCGGGTAGCCTGATGGTCACTTTTTGTCTTCGGGTAGCCTGATGGTCACTTTTTGTCTTCGGGTAGCCTGATGGTCACTTTTTGTCTTCAGGTAGCCTGATGGTCACTTTTTGTCTTCAGGTAGCCTGATGGTCACTTTTTTCAAATCCCTTTTCAATTTATCATTTTTTATCACGCTGAATGCAGTCTTGGAAATGCTCCTAAAACCATTTATTTCACATTGTAAGCATTTCTATTGTTACGTTGTCTCTCTTATTAAATCTCAATATTTCTTCCAATGAAAACAGAAACCACAAAAAGTATTTTTTTGTTGTCATCATCTAAAATGCCTGGGCACAAGATGCCTATGCATATACATATCCAGCACATGTACTCTAGATAGCACAGCTGTCAATTCCCAGCAGGAATTTGTTCCTATAAAAACTTCTCTTTTGTTACCAGAGATAAAGATGTTCAGTAAGGAGTGCCACCATGTAGCAAGGTTGTGAACATACAGAGGAGAATTTTATGAAGCCATTTATGCCTTTTTCACCCTCATGACTCTTATTTCTGATGATAATGTCACGCTTTGTGACCAAACTGTTTATAAAGAGAGTACCTAAAAGTCCAGTAGTGTGGCTGTCTGGTTAGGACTATTGTGACCTGATATCCATCAAATACATCCAAGATGAATAAATCACAGATTCTGAGAGGGCCAAGTGACAATACAGTATCACATGTCTTACTGATGGGACAGTCCACCCATCTGGGGTTTCTCTCCCTACCATTTTCAAGATTAATTTTCATGGCAGATGATTTTCCTTGGGAGTGTTAAAACACGAATCCTGAACAGTGCACAAAGAGACAATCAGGATGATTTCTCCACAAAGACAATGTTGGCCATTATGTCAACTGCTCCTAGGAACAGAAGTGGCAATTATCATTTACAATGTCCAGCTTAATGTCTCCTCTAATAACAGATCTGTGACAAGATTTATGACTGTGAATGTAATAAACAATGGCACACTCCTTTGTTTAGCAATCACTGCAAAAAGAATCATCTGGCAAGAGTGAATGAAGTTCAAATCAAATTTATAAAACACAATTATATGAACTGCCTGATCATATCCCCTAAACATTCACAAAAGATAGGGATATGATACAAAACAGACAGCCAGTGAATGAAAAGAGTTTGATGGCCTCCTTCACAATAATTTGAAACTGAAATTGATTATAACATGTGAAATTCAATGTAACTAAGCTGCAGTATAGGAAAAATTATATTTGTTTCATTCCATCGCTACATGTATTTGAGGCAATCTTTATGAATGTTTAAAATGAAAACTCACTTTTACCAAATATAGGACATTCTAACTTATCTAAAATTTAAAACAAAACTTTAGCAAGCCCTTAATTTTGCACTGGTAGACCAACAAACTCACATACCTGACAATTATACGGTACTTAACAAATAAAAAATGGAGGACATATAATAACATAAATTTTCAGCCAAAAAAGAGAATTTTAAAGGTAAATAAATGCCATAAACTAATATTTTTTCCCCCCAGAACCTCTATTCCCAAAAGGATATCACCCTACCTCCCAAACAAACACTGAAACATCTTTCTACACTCACTAGAACTCTAAAAACCTTGATAACTGAGCAACTTGGACCTGGATGAAATTTTAAGTCATTTAGGGTATTTAAGAAACTATGACAAAAATTTTCAGATAAAAAAATGACACAAGAAAGCACATACACATATATTTCAAATGACATTCCATAATTCATTTGCACTTTTTGCATAATACTGCTCAGTCTGAAGGTGACAGAACATTAAGATAAAGCCTTTATATAGACAAAGAGAGTTTGATAATGTAGTTTCCGCCAGCGACCACAGACAAGCAATCCGTTGGCCAAACAGGCCAGAAACCTGGCCCAAGGGAAATCTACATCCCTGTGTTTAACAAAGTAGCTTTGCATTTGGCAGTGGATTGTTTTGACAATGACATATTTATATCTCAGAGGGTCAGTATTGTAAACGGGAAGATGTTTAAAAGCGGTAGGGTGATAAATGTATCGAACTGACAAGCTGATTGATCTGAGGGACAGGGAACGAGTGTGAAGAACAGGAAACACTGGCCAGGGATGGTATTGGTCGTGTGTAAAAGGCGTGCTTCTAGATTGCCAGGAATGTATGCCATTACACAAAGAACTCTGGAACTATTCAACAACTTTCCTGACTTCTTAAAGCCTGCTTGGTGACATGAACTGTTCTTATGCATGAGAGAAGCATGTACATACATATATATGAAAGAAAACTTATTTTCACACAACATTAGAAGATCATGAACACTGTTTCTATTCATAGTAGGGTGAAATTTATTCACAGGAAATTTTTATGATTAGTCCTGATGAAAAAAATGCTATTGAAAATCCATATCATATGAAATGAGTGACAAGAATGAACCCATTGGAGGAAACTATGTGAATTTCAATGGAATGTGTCAGATCTACACGTTTACCTTTCAAACTCTGCGCACACTCAAATATTTCACCTTCAGAAACAAACTGAAACAAAAACTCAAAAGTTCATCTGCAGAAAATTCATAATCAAAACCTGATATCTATTTACCTCACCTAGTCATAAGACAGACTCAGAAAGAAAATCTTTACTCCTCTCCATACATCTGAACACAGACCAATATTTAATTCTGAGGAAATGTTCATGAAGCAATTTATGTTCGTTAATATCTCTCTCATATTGATATTTTCTGCCACCAGAACTCATGATGTCATGGATACAGATTCCAATAGTTTGTGTCTCTTCCCTATTCCCATTCTCTACAGACACCAGATAGGTCAATGGTCCCAGAAACTGTAACACTGCAAGTACCTTCCAATCGAATTCAATTTTCATTTTATCTGCCGACATTTGAAGCGTAATCCATTCTATGCCTGATGGGATTTTAACAACTCTATTACCTGAAGCTATAAAAGTTCTAGACACCATTCTCTTTCAGGCCACATGTTTTTCATTCTGTTTGAAACTGATCTAAAAGCTTGTTAATGACTGTGGGAAAATTGTAACCACACGCAGGCTGTACAGTGCACTGCAGCATTCAGACCATGCTGAGATGGCCGATAGTGTTCAGACGGTCCAATTCAAAACCTCAGGAGCTGGATACAATTTTGAGTTGGATTAAGCGACTTTGGTACATACATGTGTTTGATCCCTGGGTGCCCAGCACAAGCTTTGGGAACTCAACATTGCTTAGCTCGTGTTTGTTTACTGACATTGCATGCGTGGTGCACATAACTTGTCCATGTATCTTTGATACAGCGATAACTTCCTCAGTAAGGCCTCACAACATGTATATCCAGGTACAAAGACAGTCTTGCCACAAGAATCATTAAGACACCTTCATGATATGGCTCATTTAATGCTGACATTAACAATTTAATACTGACGTTAACAATTTAATACTGATGTTATCAAGTTAATGCTGACATTAACCATTTAATGCTGACATTAACAATAACTCAAAACACACAGTTAAAAAATCTCATTGAAATGTCAGAAAAAATGGTGTCAATCTATAGGATATACATTTTCATGTACAGAAAATCTAAACTAAATCTGGCTTCTTTAATTTCCAATGTATGAGTAAATACATGCCTGTAGAGAATTAAAAACAAAACCTAGCACTCTTAAACAAGTGATTCAGATGAATACCAGCATAAAAAAAAATTACCAAAAAAAAAAAAAAAAAAAATCCCATAAACATAAATTCTATAATCCTTAACACAAGTGCCTACATGTGTAAAGTCCAGCCGCACCACAATGCAACGATGCGCAGAGAGTCAAGGAATTTGCCAGTCCTATATCCCTGTACAAGATTTCAATCAGACGAGGGCTGGGGTACCTGGGAGCAAGGTCATTAATCAGGAAGGGTCGCCACGGCGAAGAGGGAGCAGTTGAAATCAGGGACAGGGAACAGTGTGTAATCAAGTGGCCGGTGGTCAAAACAGGGAACAAAATTGGCCCTCCATCTGACTAACTCTAAATAAGCAATCTCGAATTCTCTTCCAGTCGACAATTCAATAGATGTCTCTGTACCTTGAATGTTGTGAATGAGATCTGTTCGCTAAATGCATCAAGACAAAGTCCTTTCATCTAGGGCGAGTTCACTTGGTTATTTCTAGCCTGCTGAAATGTCTAGCGCCAAATAACCCGGCGCCTTTAACTCGATCTATTCACTCCCAAGGGTTCATGGCACTTGACACAAATTATAAACTATGAATTCTTCCTCTTACCCACATTTCCTCCCCTTCCAACCTCCTATCATCCACTGGCCAGAATTTCATACATATACAGAGAAAGAACCAACCAAATAAATCAATACACAAATAATCACTATTTACTATCCCTTACTACTTACTGATTCAAGATACAGAACAAGTTGTATGAGATCATATTATGAACAACCAACCGTGAAATACCGTGAAATCATCATTTATTTCAGGAAAATGAAAGAAGTACATGCATTTCTTATTCATTCATTTATTTATCTATCTGGTAGAATCCTCCCACACCCTCATCTCTACAGGTACATATTCCTTGTCCAAATATCTTTCTATTGGTGTTACAAATCATAACGAGCATTTAAGTTTTTCATTTTTGACTGCAGACAACTATGTACATGTGAGCTTTCTGATGTAAAGTTCCAAACAAAACAGTTAGAACTGCATTCAAGCTCGCAACCTCATTGGTCAAGGGCTGACCTGAGGTGGCGCAACATAGGTTTATCCCCACCGATTCTGCAGAGAAGGAACCCTACCATTTAAATGTATAGCATGGTGTGCATGCATTTGCCCGTAGATATACCATTAACACAGATACGCCAAACAACATTTTGACATGTATTATGTATTTGGTGAGCATCTTAGAGAACGCATAAAAACCTGACAAGCCATAATACCCAACATGCCGAGCGAACAGGAAAATGCGACCACATGGCCGTACCTGGTGTTTTTTACCTGACAGCAGAAACCAGAGAGCACTGATGGAGGGGAAACTTGTACATGTATTATCTTAGTGTTGGATGAGTAATGTTGTTTTGCGATATCCTACAGCCTGTGGGTGGCTGATCACTGTTTGCAATGTCAATGCTCTGCCCTTCCTCCTAGCAAGGATCAAACCACAGGGGAATAGCCAGATCTGTATGTATACCTGCAGTTTCTTTTACTGCTAAGTTTTTTTTTTACATTGTCCAAACCAATTCAATAAAATTACAAACGCATGAGCATATCTGCGTACACTATTGACATAGAGAACGAACTGATTGGCTGATCAAATCAAAATACGCATCATCATCGAAGTATTTTGTAAGTCATGTACAAGATCATAGGGAGTTTGACAATTTGACATGTCCACATATGCAAGTCCTTGTACATATTTTTATTGATTCAGGTGTAATTTGGCTACCTCAGTCTGGTACCTGGTGAAGAGCAGTGGCTTAATTCTCCATGTTCCGTAGATGCAGGTTTCCACCAATGATATTTACCTGACTGTCACTGTACAAGGGAAGTGAGTAATTTAAAGTGTAAAGACTTTGCCTTTTGTGATGAAGAATTGCATAAAGTTGTACATTTCATGATTTCAACAAAATCTTCAAACCATATTATAGAGCAATCAGTAACTGTCAGATTGAAATTCAGGCAATTCTTATTTGTGTTATAAATTCTTTGCTGGCATCAGTGGAGTAAAGGAAGTACATTGCTACAATAATGGAGAAGAGTCACTGACTAACCTTAAATCAGGAGCTGAATTGTGTCATGTATATGAGCATATAAAGTACATGTACTTTAATAAATCACAGTCAATTTATTACACAAAAACTCTGGAATGTAGAATATTTTTTTATGTTTACACACATGCTATATGTACATGTCTGTATATACCTTCAAGGAACACATTACAATGTACCTGAAAGAAAGTGTCTTTTCTGTGGAATTTTAACCATTAATGCATCAGTATAGAGTGAGTGGAAAACTGGCAGCTGTGTTGGACTCTAGGGCGACAAGGGTATATTATACCAAGTTATAATCAACCATAGAAACTCTGCGGGAACCTGTGAATACACCTTGCCAACTCACCCACGGTCCCATAGATACTTGTTTAAAAAGGTCTCAACCTTGGAGGCATCTCATTAACAGTTCGTTTATTAGTTGGAAATGTACCGAGACCAAAAAAATGTCCCGTCTTTTCTTTGGGGGTTAAGTGAGAGGAAGGGGAAGGGGTCACATAACAGCTGGGGTCACCTCAACACCACAAACACACTCCCTTAAAGGTTAACATTTTGCAGAATGCGCCTATGAAAACAGAACAAATACAAACAAAAGCAGAGAGTGATACCTGAGGCAGCCAAGTGTCCACTTAGGTACAGTGTCGTGTTTGTTTTTTATTTTCTATTCCACAAAGCCATATATTCCTGCATGAAGTCAGAACTGGAAATATGATTTTAGATGTTATTTTTGGACCTCAGAAGTTTAAATTGTCACCTCCTCATGAATATTGCCTTTAAATGTTAATATAATGATACATGCACAAACTTTGTAGAGGCACTTGTATTTGCATGTATTTATTTATTTGATTGGTGTACTCAAGAATATTTCACTTACAACGGCAGCCAGAATTATGTTTGGAGGAAACCTGCTAGAGCAATGTGTATGTGTACCTTCAGACATTTGTGAACCATCCATTTAACCGTGCCTTTTGCATGCTTATCATGTATCAATGAAAATAAAATCAATAAGTTCCAATGTATTATAACTGTTACGTAACACTGTAAATCAATACACTGCAAGAAATATGACGACAATTTTGATAAGTGCATCTCAAGCTGAATGTGTATGAAAGGGTTTAGCAATGTAGATGATTTATTCTTTGTATTATTTGTGGTCTATGTATCAGGACTTGGGCTTGGCGGAAACGTGAGAGAAAAAGTTGAATGGAAAGTTTGTATCAGCTGCTCTCAGATGAATGAGAAGGTACATAAAGTCGTCAAGCATGGCACTGAGTATATTTGTATATATCTCAGCTAACTTTTTCCATTATATTTGAGAAATTTGATTCAGGCAAATGAAGTGAAGAAAGAGATACATGAACTGAAAAAAAAAAACCCATCTCAGCTGTAATATTTATGGGTTTTGACAAATCCATTTGTCTAAAAGCTTGTGATGGCATGTAACAACATGACAGCGAGGAAGTTGAAATATTATCTTCTGAAGCAATGGAATTCCAAAGTTATATCCTGAATTCCTTACTTTTTGGCATGAATCAGATTCATAAAATTTGGTCTCATGGGCTAAAACCATCTACTGTATCTTGGTCCTGATCTTACTGTGCAGATTTTAAGGCAACTAGCATTCAGTTCTCCAAGTCATTGAGTTTTTGCAATAGAGCACAAGATTTTTGAGGTGAAAATGTGACAGATATGCTCCAATTATGATAACAAACATCACTGAGAATGAATTGCTAGCTGGCTGATGACATAGACCAAATATGAAAGGAATTAATCGCTCTGAACAATTTTGAGATGTATTGGACAGACATGCAGGTTAAACACCAACTTCAACAAGCATGGCTGCAGCTGCACTAAAAAAACTAAGTGTGCCCATATTCTGAATAGGCAATTTAAAAACACTGCCTAGATTCTGAGGATTGCTCCCATACATGACGATGTTCTGTACAGGGACTATGGCTTGCATGATAATCAGACAATGAGTCTTTATGAAATGTGTGCATCGTAAATAATAATTCGCACGAACAATAAATCATGACTGCATAAATATGCCTTCTAAACCTATAGCAATAGACCAACAGGCTTGGTCTATGTACCATACTGTTACTATGAATGGAGTAAATAGCCAAGCCAGTTTCCAGTAAAATTGGTCTGAATGCATTGAACCAGAGAGCCATAATAGCTAATGTTATTGGTGAGCGAGTCTACCATATCCCTTCATTACTACAACCAAGCCTGATGGGGACTATGGTGCAACGTCCCGTAATGGCATAATGTGAATTTGACTGGACAAGCATCAATGTACCATGCAAACTGCCAGGTCCCTTCCAGTCAACAAGTTATGGGACTTGCATTAATATGGAGATGAGTGTCCAATGTGGAAATAGCAGATTTGACCATTATATTAAAGCCGTAATCCTTGATCACAACAGAAAACTACATGCAGTTTTTAGCACATTAAGGGTTCGAATGTAATGACAGCAATATAAAAAGTTAAGGAAAAATATTGTTGACCCTAAAAATAAAAACATAAATGAGCCTGAACATAAAACTTAACATTGCTTGCTTTTTATGTGATTACTGCTCCTTGGTTTACGTCTCTTTTCATTCTACCCCCCATCTACTGATCGTGTTTTATAGTAAATCGCACAGCGAGTAATATAGTTAAAATACATGTACAGCATGGCGTTACAGAAACAGTCCATAAAATTTATCAATCAATTTTCATCTTGGTGAATGTTTCAGATTTATTGGACAAGACAATACACATATGGATAAGGATTACAATGCCCTAAATTCTCAACAAATTCAACCAGAAATATACACACACATGTAGTGCATATTTTAACATACAAGAGGAATACTGTTTGATCTGAACTGGTTATTTTTCAATTTCTGTGAAGTTCATTTGTGCGACTATTTGAACAACATACATCACAAGATCTTACAAATTATGTTTTCAAATTGCACCTATTAAAGGTCTTACTTCATTAGCTGGATATTTATTGAGGAATGAGGTACATGTGAAACCTTACATACTTAAAACCAGTGTGAAGCTGCCACATATCTTATTTGCATTACCCATATGTACATGAGGTCAAGTCGTCTAATGAGTTTCACAGGACGGCAGCCGTATGCCCCTTGACCAATGAAGTCAATGGATCAAATCCAGTTTGTGATGACAAGTGCAGCTTTAAGTAAAGGGACTCTGTCAGGTACATGTAGCTGTGAAGTTCTTTCTCCACCAAAAATCTCGCCATAGTAATATAATGGGCAGTTTCAGAGTACTGTGTTAAGCTCAAATGAAATAAATCAATGTCACCATATTCTGTATTTAATCTAAAACTTTGTCCTTAAATAACTTCATTTTGTATGATTCTGATAGTTTCTCTTTCTCAGAACGCTGTTTTAAGGAAGTGGAAAAATGTAGTTTTCAATACAAAAAAAATTAAATTCCTTTACTTCATACTTGTCTCCAAAACTCTCTGTTTTGAGGCAAATTTTCAGGTAAGCTTGGTATATTTGTATTATGAGGTAAGTTATAAGCAGAAGGGCAGGCACAAGGTTGATCTGTGACTGAAAGAGAGGCTGAACTGTATGGCACCTTGTAGAGTAAAAATGTGTTCACTAAAGCATAACCTAAACTTTGCTTTAACCTGCAGTTATCAATCTGCTTGCTAAGCAAAATGAGAGGTAATCTTATATGATTTCAAGGTTCTAATGATTCAGCTGAAAGACCATGTGTGCAAAAAGTTCTGGTTGATCTTTATGGTGAACTCATTACCCCCAGTAAATTCCCAGATCCTAAATTTGCATTTGCAACAGGTGTAAAAGTCTCAAGGTACTTTACCTACATTAATCTACATTCTAGCTCCTTTTTGACATCAGGTTACCTTCTATAGTTGTCACCACAGATCAAACACAGTGGGTAATATGGTACGTTTGATTTTGAACCAATTACCAACAGGTAATATCCCTTAACCATTAAACCATTACCTGATGTCGAAGACCAAACCCAAATGAAATCAAAGGCAAGAAGATCAGAGTTCAAACCCATGCTGAATTAATTGATATCCTCTTTACGTGCGGTTCCTGTGAGGGGAGCAATAGGTCAAGAGCTCTGCTGGCCGCCATCTGGGTGGTTGTGCTTCAGTAAGATGGTGGCACAATAATACCTTTCGCAGAGAGTAGAATTCTTATCAGCTTGCATACATGTGCAACCACTGAGCATATGGCACACTAATCATGCTATTATGTTCCAGATACCTGTGGCTCTATTACAAGAGCCTCCGGAAATGGGATCTCATTTTTGGCAGATGGTGGCGCTAGTCCACAGTCAGCTGACCTAAATTTCGCACCACAAAGTGCATTTTTAAAAGACAAATAAGCACCCATAAAATATCACTTTTGCTCCTGATACATACATTTTCCCAGTAGGTTATCATTCTACTTTCCCAACAAACCTGGAAACACCTGTCTGAGATCATCGAGAGCTCTCAGAATCTGGCAAACTATGCAGTATTTTCATGGACAAAGTGTTATTTACCACAGTTTTTAAACACCATTGGTAGGTTTTATCTAAAGTGTGGTAATCACAGGTATTCATCATTCATGTACATATTTCTGTATTGACTGGGTTCACATTCAAAGACACAACTAGGACACAAGCTCATATAAACGATCAACAAATGAAATAGTGAAAACTAAAAATGAAAAAGCTGATGGCACTAAGTTAATCACTCTATGTGACGGCTCTGTCAGCAAAGGCTTAAGAGGATATATATATATATATCACTGAACATAAAAACGGTGGTGTGTTTTAAGTTTTTCTTGTCCATTCACAGATAGGCCCTCAACAGATTTCATGGGGCTTTTTAATCAACCCATCATCATATTTTTTCCACTGGAATTGGATTTTGCAAAATGTCAGCCACTGACACTCAGAGTCATAAAGTCACCTTTTTACAGCAAAGAATGAATGCAAGAAAGGAACAGGTGAAAAAACCCATTAAAAAGTCTTATCAGACTCATTGTCATGTCAATTACTCCACTTCACCACATCCACTGTGGCTCTTGCCACTGAGGCTTAATTGACCCATGATCTTTAGGTTGAACTGCTGGATGATCCAACACGCTCGCACCATCAGCAAAACAAATCACCGTGTGCGTGTTCGCATATCGGTACCACACAAAAATGATTATGTCAAGGTTTCGGAGTTAACTCATTTCCAGATGTCCTGACTTTTATCACATTGTACAAAATGATACAAATTCCTCATCGTTTATCAAATAAAAGGACACAAAAGTTGAAGAAAAAGCAATCTGACGCCCCAGTTAGATTGTCAATGGATTCAAGCCATATCCAGATTAAACTGCCGCACGTGTAAGCCTAAAACAATGGCAAATCAAGACAAGACATTTGATTACTGAAATACATGTATTTGCAACAAAAACATAAACTTCATATCAGTTGGTATAATTTTGTTTCTTCATTACGAGTAGCACTGTTGGAAACATAGGGCTTAATACTGAAGTTTCAGCTCATCAGTTAGAAACCTGTTTGATGGTGCACATGTAAAACATATGCTCCACACTTAAAATGTTGGGTTTACGCATTATGAATGGTGGGCATGAAGACTGGGCTTGGTTGGTGCAGTACATCTACAATGGTTTCACCCAAACTGTTGAGTATGGCATCAAAACATTAAAATTAATAAATAACTAGTAAACAAATAAATAAGTAAAATGAATAAACATTTTCTTCCAAACATGCACAAGGAACTCACCAGTAAATTTATAGCTAATAGCCAATTACAAAATCCAATGAACTTCAATACTCAATAACTGGTCAATAGGATTCTTCTTCTGGAAAATTGGACAACACCGTTGAACTTCCAACTAGAGTGTATAACCACTGGAAACGTTAAATCAAATAATTGCAGAACCCTTACCAATACCACTGCATTCCAAGCACTGTTTGCAAGTCATTAAAATGGTGAAAAGACCATGATTTGGGGCTTAATTCCCAATGCCAGGAACATGTCACTTTCAGGAAATGGATACAGAAAAAAGCCAACAGCAAATCTATTTCTACTAAGTATGTGTTCTGGTGAAGTAGACACAAAATGGAGAATTTTCCAATGGAGAAAAATGATTTTTATCTCCCAGAAATCAAGTCCAACTTACATTTCAGACAGACATGGTCGATCACCGAGGCTTGTGTTTGGATTTTCCAGGGGATGAACAAAACTAGACCAGGTCTTAAATTGCTTACTTCCTGCAAATCTCCTTACAGTTCGGGCTTTTCTCGGAAAATGTCAATAAAGAGTGGGTTAGTGGCGAACATGCAACATACATGCACTTTAGCAGGAATTCCTTTGAAGCACCTGAGCTATCCCTGAGTGCAATCACTGTAAGACCACTGACACTGGAGCTGAGGCAAGGCTGTTTTGTCAAGGTGCAGCAAAAACATTGCCCTGTACATCTATTAACATGATTGTTAAACCAATTGATAAAACTTGCAAACCAAAATGTAATGTATGTATGATTGATAAGGTGGATAAAATTGGAGAGGGTGAGTTGGGGTCGGGTTTTGAGATAGCAAACTCAGTTAAAAACTCTTTGGCAGAAAGCTGGGGAGGTGGGATTGAAACTGTGGAATTGAAATGGTTGACGGGCAGTTATCTTTGAGAATCCCAGGACAGACTACAAACCATCAACATTACGAGAACTGCTAATTATCACATCATAGCATCTCTGAAATATCGAAAACTTCATCTGAGCGAGGAAACTGAGCTGCACAGTTTGCACTGCACATACAAGGGACATTTATATCATGGCCACCAACACAGAACTGAACACCCTAACAGTATGGCCTAAGGAGTCTAGGATATATCTAGGTCACTTGAAACATTCATAAGACAAGTTATAACTGCATGTGTCAAGTTATTTAATCTACATGTAGTACCTGATGCATAAATGTCTGCAACCATCGTTTTACATCCAGGCATATTTTATTTGAAGTTAGAAAATTACTCACACTACTGACAAAGCCTTCATCCAGACACACATGTATTATAATAGTTTTGCAGACTTTTTCTATGAAGGAGGTAGAATAGATCTATATATGATAAAAAATGTCAGAGAGAAATCCACTTTGAGATCTCTTTCCTCACGCCTTACAACAATGAACCGAGCAGTCAGTCTATTGATTGTGTACCAGCATTGTCACCACGCAGCCTATACTCTCAAGGTGTAGCTATTACCCCCATCTCGCCTCCAGGTCTTTGATCCCTTAATGAGGGCTGATCCAAATCAACAGACAACTAACGATCTATTGACTGATCAAACACATGCCCTTAACTGTTCACATGAAAGGCTTTCGTTAGCCTTGATGAACATCAAAGAATTTACCTGCCATCATCTTGCTCTGTATTCATACTGATCACACATGCATCAGGTGAATACAGGAGTTTTACCATGGAAGCTGATCGAATCATGGAACAGTTATGCTGAGTGCATGCTGACATAAAAATATAGGATACCCACATGTAATAAGGTATGTTATCATGACAGGCAGAGAAGGGTGGGGACGGGGAGTTATATGACATTAGATGAGTTATCGTAAGAGAAATTTAATGACTGATCAGAGTAAAGCGATAGCCAGGTGATGATAAAATCTTCACACATGGGACAATGTGCCATCAGTGTCGCATACAAGAAACCCGAGCACCCTACAAGTGAGAGGTTAGATGAAATATTGAGTCCTGTTTTCAATTTTGCTCCTGTCAGGCTGGATATTAAACAAATGGAAGTGAACGCAAAAACTGCCTTAAGTACACCAGTCTTAAAATCCAAACATCGATTTTGTGTCAAGTTGGATTTTAAGAACCACGGGAAGTTTCTCTTGTAGAAGGGGCTGTCAGTGTCAAGACAGAACGACACCGGTTGTGAAAAAACACAGATCCCTCTTGGGGCCGAGGCCACCCCTGAAAGATTAAAACATTTTCCAACCGCTTACCGAATATATACATGAACTGCCCCTGTCATATCTTAAGATTATAATGTGTTATTCTTCAAAACTGACAAGGATCACAGGGATGTATTGATCAAGTCAGGTACACGTCCAATACATGTACTACATTTCAAGTTTATCATCCAACTTAAGGTATAAAATCACTAATTGGAATTTGTATCCAAGATCAAGGTGCACAGAAAACGGTGGGCACGGGTAGGGATTGGCTGTATCTCTGATGCGTGTTGAAGTATTGCCAGGTAGTTTTGCAGGTATAAACTATGACAAATAATGGTTGAAAAAAGTCTGTTACTTGTGGCTAAAATTAAACAGAGAAAAACATTATCCAATGAACAAGTGTCCTGTACACCCTGTTTCTATGGCGACAGGGCACTAGTACCTGCATTTCAGCTGATTTATTTTGAGAAAATGGTGGTCAACCCATGGTGATATTTGGATATGTTTCAGGCCAGGTATCTAGTTAATTGACACTATGTGCCATTTGGGTCAACAAAAATTGGGGAATACACTTTTAGGTGGGTGTTCTTTGTCAAATTACTACACAAATATTAAGGCTATTTTTTAGTGATTTTATGCCTTAAGATTATATTTCACTCAGAGTTTGTAGAAGACCTCAGAGAACAGCACAATGTATTATGGGAGGTAAAACAACTGGTGAACCCCAGATTAAGTGACAGGACTAACATACCTTAAGCTACAGAAACCAGCGAGCACTCCACACAAACCAATTATGTGATGCTGGTCAGTTTGAGGCTACGGAGGGAATAATGTTTCCTTTGGGCGTAATCTTGGCCCATGCACCACAGGTTGTGGCTGACTACAGTCTGTTTTATGTGGTGCAAATCCGATTGTTACCAACTCTAGCTGTGATAAACACTCTCAACACACACATTACGCCAGTACTACACCTGAACAAGCACATAAACGTTGTGAAGATGTCTTGCATTGGTGGCAGCTCAGAGGCCTCGCAGACCTACCCTTTACATCCCTTACCCTTACCAGTGATACGCGTACTATGAATGCATTGCACATTATGTCAGTTTGTTTGGTGAAAAGGGTTAACTATCCTAAAATTATAATAATCAAATCATTCCTATAACCTGAAATACCTCTTTTACCTGGCGGACATGGAGCTAGGAATGTAGATTTTCACCCACACATATTGAACCTGCAGAAGATTCCAGGCTTGCAATGTGCTATTTATTAGGGTTATATGTTAGAAATGTCAGATGTATCACTCAATTTTGTCATTGTCAGCTTGGACATCATTTAGAAACACCTCTCAGGCCTAATGCATGTCACCTAGCAAACACTAGACCCTGCTGAAGAAAGGACGATAAAGGTCAACTAGTCCTTCAGTGTCATTAGCAATATCATTGCTATGTGGATTCCCTCTGTCCTGGGACAAGATGACGTTACATACAACGCCGAAGGCTAAAGCAGAACTCAGAAATGAGACAAACAGCGGAATTCCCTTGTCGTTCTGAAAAAAATAATTTCCGCTTGTTTTTCGACGGCAGAAGATTTGAGCCTCAGGTCACACACAGCTGTTAGAGAGACATGTCAGGCCACGACGTCTTCCCACAAACTGTACCTATACACATCAATCCTTGAAAACATTGTGTTGGTGCTTGCTTTAGGCACTGAAATGGCCATGCCTTCAGTATCTTCTAAAATGCAGAAACACGCTTGCATGGGTTAGTGCGTCTCCTGAAAAAACCTTCCAAACCTTTACAATGAAGTCGATTATTCTGAAGACACTCGATCAGACACCAGAGAAGGAATCATATATATGTGTGACGTCAGCCATGACACCTCATACAACCACAGCACACACTCAATCATATTGACAAACATGATCGGTTCTTTGGATTTCATCTACTAGGCTATAAAGCACATATCTTGTGTATAGGGTAGTTAATACTGAGTACCATAAACAACATGATCCACAACTGTACAGGGGACTCAGTGCTCCACTTGAAACAAAAGAAACAAAAACAAAACTAAAATATACACACCCATGAATACTATTCTCACCCAATTCACACAAAATTTTTGCTTCATACATGTAGTAAGTCAGAAATTAGAAATTTTTAATTTGAGAGGATGAAACAGCATTTACGTTGCCAAGCAGACAGATGTTATATCAATGTGTGATTTCACTCGCTTAAACATGTCGTTCCCTTTCAATCGCTCACAGGGAATTCCCCCCCCCCTTCACGACTTTTAGTGTTTTGGTACCAGAAGTGGTTGACAGAGATACTTGCCTTTGACCATTATGATGTTCAAAAATTCATCACATAAAAGAAAGTTTATCAGTTACTTGCCAAATGTTGGTGGTTTACTCCAGGCTCTCCAGGTTTCAATCATTAGACACAACAGGAAAGATCCACGAAACAGTACCATGCAGATTTTGATGAATTAAGGCATTGTACACCATAATCACCTAAATTATCAATATCTTTCGTACTGATTTCTTTCTATATCTATTTAACTGGCTGATGTAAAACACCGTTCTGACGAATATTTCAATCTGATTGCAGTTCATGAGTGAAGGAGACCAATTCAAAAATTTGCAACTGTAAAAAATTTGATGTTGTTTTTTTGAAACAGAACAATATTTGTTTGTCCAGGAAGCCACATCAAAGCACATGTATATGTAAATCAATCTGTAGTTTAAAATTTATTTGAGCAAAAAAGCTAAATCTAGGCCTGAATCCATAAAAAATGTTCTCCAAACACTGTTTTAACACACAGGTTGATCTTAAATTAAAGCCTTGTACCTTGGTGACCCATAGGGTTTCTTAGCTTGGATATAAATTATGTCAGCTAGCTATATGGCAAGGCTGACAACACTGCAAGGTCGGTAATACGTCTGTCTTACCGCAAGGCATACACTACAAGTCACCCCTCAACTCCTTTCCTCACAGACTCCCAAAAAAACGCCCGAGTAATTACCGGCTAGATCAAAAGACCAATATCTTATTATGCAAGGTTTCACCTCCAAGTCGTCAAGTAATTACAAGCGAAATGCTCGCAGCTTTGCATCGGCGACAACTTTCTGCCCCCAATTAAATGAGGTGTCCCACCAACTTGCCAAGGTCATTTTTCTTCAGAGCAGAGCTGATCTGTATGGTTTATGATCAAACCAGTTCCTTTCCTAGTGCAATTTATAAATGCTCTTCGCAGGTAGTAGAAAAATGCAAAATATGCTATAAAATGCACAACTTGCTGAAAGAACTGAATGTACCTGAATTTATGTCATAGTCTCAGGATGTCATTTAACCATGATAGTACATGTATATGTGCTCGAAGGTGCGTATGTTATATACAAAGACATTAACAGGTCCTTCACAAAAATGTAGCCAACTGGTATACTAAAAATCTAGTACCTAACAGATATGACAGTTTGAATGATGCCAAGGAAACATATACATGTAAACTTTAAACCAAATAATGGAAGTGTGTATTTTTAAACATGCATGTTCACATGAGAGTCTTCTTGTTCTGTCCCCCAAATGTTCAGTACCATTTCGCACAGAGTTTGTACATGATTCTCTGGCTAGCAAATCCAGCGCCACTGGCAGTAATTGCACTGTGGATTCACAGGCACTTTCATGACAACAAATTGTACCTCCGTGTCAGAAGAGCTGCAGAAAGTTGATAGAAATTTGGCAGGGTTTTCCATGTGAGGGACAAACTGCTCTAGGCATGGTGTAAACCATTTCTCCCTAGATAAAAGGAATGCCGCATTAGTCGCGGCCATTGTTTATCTCCTATGGGAAATATCAGTTGCCACTTTACATCCAGCTAAGTGATTTTGTAGCATCCGTCTGGATATCCCAACTAAATCTTTGATGAGTGAGAGTCGAGTGAACCTCTTTGTTTCCAATCTGGTCGCAGTTGGTGTCTGGGAGGATGCTGACTCAACATACATGTTCTTAAACATCTGAGGAAATTAGAAATCATGACCACATATATAGCACTGGGGAAAATGATCTTTCTAGTGTTACAGAGCATAACATAATGCACCATGGTAGATGAATAACGAATAAATGAAGGCAGTGATGGGAAATTACAAAGTATCTTCCCATCTATGAGGACTATAATCCATGTATTAAACATACAATATTTGCACATTACTGTACAACCAACACAGCATGTTTCATGATGAAAAAACCAACAAAAACAAGAAAAAAAAAAAAAAAAGAAAAAAAAGAAACAAAAACTCCAGTTCCCAAAGAAAGATATAAAAAATGTAGTGCAAACCAAGGCTGCTTTGTACATGTGGAACTGAAGTAGTCAAAGTTAGCACCGAAATACTGACTGAAGAACATGCACATCTATCTAAAGACAATGAAATAAAAATACCTGACTTACTACCTGAGTCAAATACAAAATGAATTACTCAGACACCATTCACATGTATTTTTAGCCACTTACGGCTTGTTCTAATATTTAACAAGTTTTCATGAATAAATGAAAGGGATTCAGTTTTTAATAATATTTCATTAAAATATTTCATAACCACACCTTGGTAAGAACATGTGTGAACCAGGCAAAAGTATCAAACTTGTCAAAATAGAGCTTTTGATGCAATTTCATTCAGGAAATTTATCTATTTCACTGTTTTTGTTTACATGTAGAACAGAAAAGTTGCAATTTGTAAGACAAATTCTTGAAAACTGTGTGTTTTAAGGACTTGCCCAAAGATAAGAACACACAGAGCTTTTTTTTTTGTGTAAGCAAAAATACAAAAAGCTCACTTCAATTTGCAACTCCCTTTGTACCTACATGTCCATGTAGACCTTAAATGAACATGTAAACAGCTAAATGTACATGTACAAGAATAACCAATATAAGTAAGGAACTTGAAACATGCATGAATATTCATGAAGACATCATGGATCTCTTACAAAAATGTTTTATGTATACCAGAAAGAGGCATGTAATCTTCATCATGTAACAGATCAATCAAGATGACACCAACAAGAATGAAGACACAATTACCCAGATACATGAACTGAAAGGTGTTTTTCTGCGTGTCGCTCCATATGTTGACATTCATGTTTTTATGTTCAACTGGTTCCTATCACTACCACCTCTGCTGTGGCCAACAGGGTAAGAGAGAGCAGCTTTTCAGGAGTGGAATGGCTGCCCTTCAATGTTTATGTTGGGGAATGAAAGTTTTACAACTTATTTTCTTCTGTTCTTACACACTTCAGTCCATACGGCTATAGCCATAAACTAAGTCTGGGGCAAATTTTAGAGATTTATTACTGCATTGACAGATATGGTGTCCAAGTCTCCTGCACATTTACCAGGTCATGATTTTGGTCTGTCACTAGGCCCGAATCAAAATGTGACTGTTTTATCTGGATTTTTTATAAGTTTCTAATTTGACAGCTTTATCACAAATGTGTCAACTAGCTAGCCTTGCGCCATCAATTTCCTTAGTGTCAGTTTTCTGAACTTATGTGAATCATTAACAAACAGTTTAACACCACTTATTCAGGTTTTAATACTTCGGCGAGGCTTTGCAAAAACACATGTAACAGATGAGTGAAAAGATTATATCATAAGTTGTTGGTATTTTATGGTGATTAAATCTGATGTTTTGAAAAAGATACGTACAATTTGAGAGCCAAAATAAAAAGTGGGGGTGCTGATAGCTTGCCACTTAGACTTAGCCAAGTTCAGAATGTACAGCTCAAGAAAGGTAGCAAGGCAATCTTGAGTCTGGCAAAATTACAGTAGTTCTTCACAGCTTATGCCAGCTAGGATGAGGGATGATGGAACCAGGCCAATACACTCTAAAATCATCCTATGGTCATTGGAGAGTTCAGAACCACAAGAATTTTACTCATCATGTCATACCTATGTTACCCAGGCTGGGTTAAAACAGTTTAAAATGTATTGTACATTCTGCAGGGATAGCATGGCGCAGCATCTACAAAAGTGGTATTAAAAGACAAGTGGAGCTTGCCCATACTGCTTCATGCTGCTAATGCGACAAAACCATTCTGACTTACTGTAGTGTGACTTACTTTTCAAGTGAAACATTTAGCTTTATTTGATTGTTCGATTCTTCCAGCTTATATGGCTATTTAAGAGCATTTTTTGTGGTTTCATTAATTTCTTGTCAGATGAACTTAAGTCTTGGTGTCAAAAGTATCACTTTAAGGCCTTTCATCTGTTTCTGAAAAAGGATTTTTTCAGGCCAAACTTTAGATGAAACACAGTAATTCCAGCCAGACTAAAGCCAATACACCTTGTAAATGCCAGAATACACTTAAGAAAAAGATGGATATGAAGTTAATTTCCACATTCACACTGTATTATACAGGAGATAAAAGAAAAAAAGTTAACAGCAGCTCAGTCTTGACGACTATCGATCAGAACAAAAGTGAGGACAAAGAGCAGCTGTTATCATTCATGAACTTTGATTAAGCCATGCGTCATGTGGTTGTTATTAATTCAATGCTTACAGTTTCATCATATCAGAATTATTTGGGAACACGACCTTAACATAAAAAACACAAGAATCATTATGCTTTGAAGAGAATAAATAAAAGGACGATAAAGATTTCAAACTTTTGGTGTAGGACTTTAATAATAAATAGTTGAGGAATCATAAAGCCTTTTCATTTCCCTGACTGCTGCAAAATAATTGGAACATCAAAATTCCATAATTTCGTAAGAAATTGAAATGCTACATTTACTAGAGAAAAATTGATGAAAAGGCATTTCAATTTTTTAGCTTCAATGTCCAGAAGTGATTTATTCAGAATAACACATTTCATAGTGTTGCCTTATGGAAATCGTTTTTAGGATTTCTGGAAATTAATCATTTACTATTGAAAGGAAGAGAAACTGTCTCTAACATATTGCACCTTATATTATCCATCACTGTTTGCGATGAATAGGCTGGCTTCTGGAGGAAAGAACTGCTGACCCCAGAGAACAATTAAAGCATGACAACAGAATTGGCCATGGTCACAGGCACAATTCCTCTGCACTCACCCAAACTTCGCTATCATTTCACGAATAAATATGCGTGAAAAAGTATGAATCAATATCCTAAACTATGAAAAAAAAAACAAAAAAACAGACAGTGTTACATGCATGTAGATCATTTTAGGTGTTGATTGGACTATTTAAGCCTGAAGTGAATTCATATGTGTGAACAATGAAGCCTTGCTACAAATGTTCATTGCACATTCATCACATCAGATATAACAGTCTCTTACATGCAAATGTCCTCTGAAATAAATGGTCTCCTTCTGAGTGTAATAACAATGCCATAACTAATTTTTCTGAAGAATTAATTGGCATAAAGACTCAAGTCATCTGAGTTTAAAAAGTCTTAAGAAATGAATGGTTTGAGGACTTGAGTATAGTGTGTATTTGTAGCTCAGTTGGGCCAACGCTCTATTGGGTATTGACAGAGAAATTCAAATCAATGTTCTAGATTCAGATTTAAACCACTGGGGAACTCCCAAGCCAGATCCTCCTGGCACTGGGGACCTCCCAAGCCAGATCCTCCTGGCACTGGGGACCTCCCAAGCCAGATCCTCCTGGCACTGGAGACTTCCCAATCCAGATCCTCTTGGCACTGTAAAACTTTCCAAGCCAGATCCTCTTGGTACTGGTGACTTCCCAGGCCAGCTCCCCTTGGCAGTCGATGACCTCTTCAGCCAGATCCCCTTGGCACTGGGGGACTTCCTGAGCCAGATGACATTGGCCCTGTGGGACGTCCCAAGCCAGCTCCATTGGCAATGGGGACTTCCCAAGCCACCTCCACTGGGCTCTGGCGAACTTCCTCAGTGAAATCTCCTTGGCACTAGGGGGACTTCCTATGCCAGTTCTTCTTGGCACTGGGTACTTCCTTACATACATACATGTTATTCATCCATAGTGATAAACATGTTATCACTTTGGATTAATCCAGTGAGCAACAGTCTTTGAAGTTAAAGAGGCAACCCAACAGCACGCATCGAAACAAATCTTATACGGATGTACAGTGCAACTAAACTCATTGAACGCAAGAGTCATATGATAGGCTTAGACTTAGGCTACCACAGTATCCGTTTATTGGATTTCCACATCTTTTCTTCACACTAAGGGTAAGGTGCACGTACCTTACCACATGACCCAGACCATGTCTTTGGATCGGTGTTTTACAGCACTGCTTACACAGTATCGTACAGTTTAAGACATCACTTCCAGTTTACTTGAAGTGTTATTCTTCCACACACACAATGTAGTCACACAGCATCATAATCACCAATATTATTTAGGAAATTATCTACATTTCTGCCAATGCAAGGCTTTGGTTTCGACTACCGGGATATTCTTGTGATGAATCATGTGCAAATTGCCATGTTAACTCACACCGTTTCACCAGGGTCACTTATCAGCTCTTTCCCATCCCTGGGGGTGTATCCAGACATACCCCTGGGGCCTAACATTAATCATCTGCCAGAAACAATGGATATGACCTGGTAATCCAAAGCCATCCCAGACAAATTTGATGCTTCTGAAACAATGACCTTAACCAGGCCATTTCCACAAAGCTCGGATCTGGTTAGATGCAGGTAACTGTGCATAAAAACATGTCCCACACTGTATCATAGCCAGCAGCCAATACTGCAGGCAGTATATCCCAGTGGTAGATGTACATATTTATGTAGCCACATACAGGCATTGTTTGGTGGGACTGGACAAAGGGCAGTATCAGAGTGTCTGCATGTATACATTTTGTAGCAGTAATTCAAATCCCTTCAGGACCTAAAAAAATACCTACAAGTGTATCCAATCATTACAGTACACCAGCACAGGGTTATAATACACTGTTCACATGTACATGCTGGACCGGTTACCTCTAGCTCATATACTTATTATTTTACTTATTTCTACAAGGAATGTCGATTTACATGTACTTCACAAACTGAAGCATCCAGCTATCCAACACAGATGAGTGTACGTGCATTAGCATATGTTAGCTCACCATCGAGCGCTGAATTTTGGATCCAAGTTCAAATCTTGGTGTGATCCAAACAGTATGTTCTTGATCATTCATACACATTTAGAAGAAGATATCATGGTACATGTACATGTAGATAGGACAAAGCAATTGGTGTGAAATCATCTGTCTCTGAGGAATAAAAATATCAAATCTTCTCTAATCCGATTATGCCACTTATTAGTGGGACTAATGTTACTCTTTTTTCCCCAGGTAAGTTCAAAATGATTTAACAGGCAAATGGTTAACTGAGTTACATCTGAGTTTGTAATAAGTGCATGTCAAGTGGGAAGATATACAATGCAACAATGATGTATTGCAGCCAAAAAAAGGCTTTGTAATACTATATTCTGCTTTATTCTGATGAACTTTTCCCAGGACAGATTAGCCTTATCCTGGATACACCATGAAAATCAGACATTGTTTTGTCTCTGCCAGCCAATATATCAGCAGAAATGCAATAACACTCCCAGGAAATAAAAAAAAATCTGTCTGATGTTAGAGGTCGAGCTGGACCCCAAGTTGGATTCCCATTGTCCTGGTAACTGGCTGCCACCACTGATTGACACTCAGACGAAATATGCTGGTGTGGAAAGCTTATGAGAATGGATTTCATATCTCCGCTTTCTGGGACACTGGCCTCCTTGCAGAAAGAGGTCATTTTGGTAGGCTATTATTTGGTTATTGATGGTGATTTGCAGAATATCCCAGCCTGCAGACCTCACCTTTGTGGTCAGGCTTTTCAAGCAATTTCTACCTAGTCGAGGTGTGTCTGACTCTGTTAGGGTGCACTGTTTGCTTTCCGGCCATTCTCAAATAAAGCGGGCATAAAAAGTCCCTTTGTCCTTGAGTGAGTCAGTGGTAACCCTTTGCTTAGCCGCCTTCTATTAGCCACCCAATACATTGGTCATGTGCCTTGGAAATCTTTCAGCCAAACATCATTCTGCTGGCATGCACAGTCGCGCTTTCCATTGTCCTTTCAAGTTCAACAGTTTACACTGCCTTACAGAAACCACTGAGCGACATAAACAATGCCTTCTGTTGGCTTGTCATTGTTGTCAGAAATCTTGACCGATTCATCTTATCCACTCACTGTCATTGAGACGCCACAGACTTCTGTGAATGACTGCCTTCCCCACGTCTTAGTTCAGGCTATAAACACTACTGAAGAAACCATAGTATATTGATATGAACAAGAATTCTTGCTGTTTTTTTCAGCAGCACAGCAATGTTGACATTTTAGCACATGTAAATGTAGATAATCACCAATCAGATCTGCATGGCTATATACATATGAGTGACAATTATAACTAATGATAATATCACATTATCACTTTGTCAATGATCCGAAGTAAAAGGGTTTCATAAGCATTCTTAGCTGTTTTCTATTCCACTCTGACATACAATACATCATATACATATATCTTGAAATATACTATATTTATTTATATCTTTGAATGGGGTTTAACACCATAATCAAGAATACATGCTGTTCACACATATGTAACAAACAGCAATCAGATTTAAACTAGAGTGCTGAATGGGTACATCTTTACACTTGACAATTTTTCCCACAAGCAACAGTGTAATTCAGATATATATATATATATATATACACACACACACACACACATATAAATATCGCAGCTCATGCCCATTGTAAGACCAGTTGTACAGCAGTACACAAATTGCCAGCTGACCCATTTATTGCCACCAGAATATGGCGGGAACATCAGCACTTTGTTGTAGCAATTAAAAAATGATGATGATCTTAATGCAAATTAATGTCTGGATTTAATTTAAGGTGAAAACATGCAAGTTTATCAAAAACTCAGTTGGTGTGTAAAGCCAGTACCTGTTACAGGTATAGTTACATACATACATACATATATATGTCCATGATATTTCATACTTTTCAAGCAGAACTGCAACCCACATATACTGTGCATGCTTGAGCTAGGACTTCATTTGGTTTGTCAGTAAATTACTCCATATTACCTAATAATTCTTGTGTGATCTGCACAACAATTGAAAAAAGTAAGATCACGTCTGCCTGTCTCTTCCCCCCCAACAGCCAACCTCCGATAAGGACCCCATATACTGCAATGTAACTGTGCAACGCAGCTGAAGCTTCAACTCCAACAGCCTTATCACCAATGACAAAAAACAAAGAGCGTGTCAGGCAAGTCAAACAGTTGTGCCATTAAGGGTTTGCCATCAGGCTAAGGCTTTCACCTTTTCTTTCTCACGCTGTTTCATTTACTAATCCATGCGCCATGTAACTCAAAGCCAATGTGATTCTCCAAAAAACCACTCAGAAGTTTCCTGTCTCAAAATGTTCTTTTGATCCTCTTAAAGCAAACATTCATAGCAAATCCAGCCATTCCTTAAACTAATACACCACCAGCGTGCAAGGACTTAACCACAGGAGCAGTTGAGAACTAACACACGGCACTTCTACTGTTCACAGATGACCATCACCAAATATCAAATGCCGATCACAAATAGCTGGCATGTGACTCAATGTCTTGAACACCAGGTTTCAAATTCTAGCAAAATACTGAATGCATTTAACTTGCTAATTTGTTCTCAGTTTGTGCCTTATAAATACATGAAGTTCAGTTGAGGCATCTCCATGTTTATCAGCTAAAAGCAGGACGTTCAAAAGTAATAATGGCACCTGGGTAATTCCTAACAATTTACACGTTAGACAAACATATACATGTAAATGAGAACAGCAGGCATGTTTTCAATGTGGAGTTCCAGGCTGTGTACTGAATGGGTGTCTGCATGCAGCTACACCTTTCTGGACATTACTTTTAATACATCATTTAACAGAACCAACAAATTACAGTAAAACACAGGCAAACAAAGCCATTTTATCAGAGTATTTCTTATATTGCCCTGTTTTATGATCAGTATTACATGCAGTTCCCTTTTAGATTTTGTACTTCATCAAAAACCAGACATATTTTGAGTTTGTTCCTAATATGTACCCTGTGCAAGCTTTCCACTGAATATCATTAAATTGTTTAGCCCATGAAAACTGCATGTATACACAATCAATATTGGTAAGCAAATCAATAGGCATCTCATTTCCATCTGCGTGGCTTTGTTCTTCTGCATCATGATTCATCTGCATGTGAAATGAAAACATGTAAATGAAGCCTGCAGTCATAGAATGAGTGATCTTCTATTTCCCATCTTCTCCAAATACAGAAAACTCTGCACATCTACCAAGACACACATTATTTAGAGACTTCCATTAGTACAGCAAATGCTTATAAATGTGTTCATTAAACTCCACTGATGAAAACATTCAGAAACATTTTGCTTGATTCTCAGAGGTGTATTGATTATGACAGCTGTTTGAGGTTTACGTGGACGGTAGAATGATATTCTACTAGAAACATGCTTCAGCATCAAACGTTATTTGCTTATAAAATACACTTTTTTGGCCAATGTTCAGGACAGATACAGTATATTTCATGAGGTTGAGTGAAGGAATCCTACACTGTACACACATACCTGTGTGACTGTACAGAATAAATACTGTGGGCAATGAAATGGATCACAGAACAGTGGAAGGAGAAAAGCGATGGACATCCTTATACAAAATTTATGACTGGCTGGCCAGTCGTTTAACAAAGGGACCAAGACTGGACCAAGACCACCCTCTGTGGCAACCTGTTCTTTCCAGTCCACTTCCAAAACCTCCATTAGCAGATGACCACTGGAGTTCCAGCTGTTTACACAGAGATCGCATGTGATGAGGTCCCCAATAACTGTCAGATTAATGACTGTGTGTGTCAGAGATAGCCTCAGTCTCAGTGCCCTATTGGGAGCCTCCCATAGGGTCCAGTAATCACTATCCAGGACTCAGCACAACACCCCCTAAAACCCCAGGAAATTGCCCCCAGGTGGTCTTAAATCTCCACTAATCCTGCCCATTTGGAGCACCTTAGCGAAGCATGTTTCTTTGGCCACCCAAATCTTGGGAGTTCCAATGTCTTGGGAGTCCTTGGCAACCTTGCACCAAAAAACTCGCTAACACAACAAAGCCATGGATATCAAAGATCACACGATTCCACAAGAGACCTGAAAGAAGACCACCTATAAAATTCTTGCACTACATCTCAGCACCATTTCTTAGATGTAAAAAAAAACCAAATTACTGCCATGTATTAATTAGCTTTCATTAGCCTATGCAAGTTACAGGATTGAATTTTCAAACAATGTTACTGCCTTTGTTCAAACAAACCCTTGTGTATATTCATCTCTCTCAGAAAAACTCTAGACCTTTACAAGACATTTATAAGACAACATGCTGAGTGTACAAAGCCATGGCATATTACATCAAATGGAGACTATTCCTGTACAGGTCTTATCACGTGTCTAAGTTGGTTTTGTTCTGATAAACAGCTTGCATGAAATTTTCTAGGTTGACAGTTTCTCTGACATGCTTTAATCATATGTTGAAAATACCACCTGTGAAGAAAGCAGGCAATTTGTTAGCATTTCAAACATCACGTTAATTGATCCGTGGTAAACACTGATACAGTGGCCATGCATGACACTGTGGCCACATTTGAGCCTTTATACTGACCAAGTAGAAGAATTTTTACAACATAATGAAACCATTACGCCACAAGACATAGATTTATATCAAGCAAAATTACACATATATTATCTTCTTGGCGACAATATACAAGGTACATGCTCATTGAGCCTAGATCTAACTAGCCAAACTTCCCAGGTAAAGTACATAATTTAACGTTCAGACAAGATGCATGCCTCCATTACACTGCTACATGTAGCTCTTTCCGGAACATCTGGGGATATACATGCTGGGAATTATATACCATTAGGTCATACAACACTAGGATCGTTCCCTTTATTAAACGTTGTCTGCGACAGCTTATATGCAGCTTGTGACGACAATCCATAATGTTTACTGTGTCAGCCCAATGCCAAGTCTGTGTCACTGACCACAGGGAAGGCATCACACTGGCGTAATCTTATCCAAAGTTGTCTGCTTCTCATCTTGGGTAAATGTAGGTTTGTTATGGCTGAAATGCCAAATGTTCATGACGTGAGTGTGACCTTGATGGCATATGCTTATTTAAGTATGAGATCAAATATATATGTTTTGGAATAAATTGATTCGTACATTATATGATGTTCAAAGCAACAGTGGATACATTAACGCATGAGTGGTGCTAAACCAAGGTGGGTGTATGTATATCCATAGAATTTTTCCATCTTTGATGGCAACATTTTACAGGTTAGCAATCCTGTTGTTATATAGTGTTGCATATTGATACTACTATCCATCCTTGGCCTTGCTCCCAAACATGTATAATGAATGTTAGAAAGTGAAAAAAAATAGGAAACACAGTCGAAATTATATAATAGGACAGTTAATTTCAGCCTTGATGAGTGTGACCATAGAGTGATATACAACGGCACCAGAAAAGCTCCAGTGAATAGTTACATGCAAGCACATGTATGTCTCTGATATACTAAAAACTAACCGGTCTAAAAACACCTCTGATCTATACAAAGGCTCATGTGAAGTGCCATAGATGTACCATATAGCTACATATACTTTTAAAAAGGGCAAGAACAGGGCTGCACAAAAAGTGCCAAATTTTGAGTTTGTGGTTGTCTAATTGAGGTAGTATGTATCATACCAGATGGAATATGTTATTATTCCAATCAATTTAGCTGCTTATTTTTGTGTTCTGACCCTTTCTTTAATTCTAAATAAAATCCCTCTGAAGAGAATATACCATGTACTTTGCAGATGCACGTAACCAACAGCCTAACAAGATGGCTATTCTTGAAAACCTATGGGCAAATGAAAGGCAGAATTTCTCCAATATTCATAGGAATCAGCTGCGATTTATCAGATTGCCTCTGCCTTGACAGGCAATTTTTCTGAAGAAATCCAAGACATAGAGGGATTTGCCTTGTCAAGGCTGTCTCCTTTATCTACATAGAAATGGTGGCTGCTCAACAGCTTATGATAAAACCTGGCAGGGGGGTGTTTGACAATCAATTGCCGCTTTGTAGTAACCCATCCTGTGCCCCAGACAGACCCAATACGACCCCTAATCTGGTCATAGCTGAGACCCTATACCTCTGCCTTTCAGACCATCGTCCACTCCCTACAGCCACAAGACACATTTCTGACAATGTGAGTTTTCACACTGGAGTTAAATCTAGTGCCCAGTCTTGTCCTGCCAGTGAGTCAGTCCCTCAGCTGCGCACAATCCAGACACCTTCCTGCTGACCAGATGGAGACTTCATCAGCTAACTTTTCACTGGGCAACAGCCTAGTCCCTCAGCTTGTTTCCTTCGACACCACACCGCACAATACTAAGATTACAATTACCTGAACAGCTATAACTAAGTAGATTCTATGTCCTTGCACCATCAAATCTAATGGGTTCTAACATATCATATCAGTGAAACGAAAATGGCTGTTATTATACTTTTGGCCACAAAAATACAACAGCACTGGGTAATTTGGTTCATTTGATAGGAGCTGGATGTGTAACATATCTGGCTATGGGCGATGATCATTTTTGAGCTTTGATCCTCCTTCGAAGAAATTGTATGAGAAGATCGGAACAGACACTGGAGAGGTGTAATGTAAGATTTCCAGCTCTCGTTCATCTAATTTACACCTTCCACTTTGGTATCTAGCCCTGATGGAGCGTTTTTCCAGCTCCTGGCAATTTGCGTTTTGATATTTTTCCTGGAGAATTCCCTTCTCTTTAACACTTGAAGATAACACCAAAAGACCTTTGAAAAGGCCGAAACAAATTGCTCTACTTTCCATAACAGTCTGCTTCTCAAAGAACAGCTTGGCCTTCCCTGGCCTCATTTTCCTTGGATGGCCGGCGGGAGGGGAACAGCCATTGGCTGTCCGACAGTGTGCACAATCTCGGCTACCATAACGAGCATTAGTGCCACAATCTGATTATCTCCACGTCCACCTTTATAAAACGGGCCATGATTTAGCTTTCCTTCGTGAAGCTTTATTTTCAGGAAAATACCAAACTGTCCAAGTGAACCATTCTCCTTGGTTGATTACATTCCTTATCCAAGCCACACCTTGGGTTCTGCGAGTGGCCCTCCCTGGAGGAACATCAGACACGCTTTACTGACTCCCAGATAAAGTTCAATCATAGCATTAACACTACCGTGAGCACCAATTGAATCTTTCAATTTTCCTGAAAGATCTTTTTCTTGCCTTTCCTTAACTATGACATACAAGGATAGGCAGACCTCAGCAGAGTTGAGGGCATCGCTGTTAAAAAGAACTTGGTTCATTTCCCAGGTGGAAATTAATCATTCAGGGAGGAAATACATGCATTAGTAAAAGAATTTTCTAACTGGGCAAAAATATTATGTCTAACTGTTAATCTCCCACACTTATAATATCTTGTGGTTCAAACATATTTTACTAGAAAGGACAAGTCAACGAAAGTTGAGAATAATTCCCTAAAAATTAAATGCACAAATCTGAAAAAAAAAAAAAAAGAGAGCTATCTTTTTATTGATTTTTTCACCTCAAATCCTTTTCTATTGCTTTTATGGCCAGCCAATCCTTCAGAGAGGAGAACTCCTCATATCTGTACTGGGGGCAAAGACTGCGAGTATACTGCCAGACAAAATGTGTTCCAGCAGTTATTTTCCCGAAAATTAAGTTTTACAGTTCCCTCAGGCCAATAACAACTTGTGGATTTTGACGGATAGAAAAGTCAACGAGGTCACTCGATTATGGTTGACATGCGGAGAGCTCATGTCAGGTGGAATTGCTCCAAGAGAGGAAAAACATTGCCTTGGTTTGGGAGTTTCGCAGTGGGTTGATAGCTTCAGGTACCAGGTGGAGTTTATAAAGGCTAACATATTGGCCTGACAAAAAACCCTGACAAGATCAGGCCTCCAATGCAATTGTACCAGTTAGAACTAGACCTTGCACTGTCAGGAAGATTTAATTTCTTGATGATGAAGACGAACACATACATGAATTGAATTTTAGCCAATTCCTTCATGGCATCATTAATGGGTGTTTCAAGGAGGCAGGGAGAATGGAGTGCGCTCTGCTCTCAATCTGATAGAGGCATCTTATTAAAACACGAGGAGCCCTTTTCCATAAGAATTTCTCAAAATTCTTTTTCAACCAGTCCCAGAACCATGGACCTTATAATTACTTTTCTACTTTCAAATACCAATGTAGAACAAAATAAGCGGAAAAATCAAATGAATTAATTAGAAAAAATATATGTAATTACAACAAGATATGGTGTTTCGGTGAAAGTACTTTTTCCAAAGTTTTACATCAAAGGCCAGCTTGTTCCAAAGAAATATTATGTCTTTAAAGGAACTTCTAAACTACTACCAAATACATGTAAATGTATGGGTATTTGTTTACCAGTATGAAATATACTAACAAAATAGAACATGTATTATACCATATTTAGAATAAGCACAGGCCATTTTGATGTCTAGACATGAAAAATGGGCTTATCCTGTTTTCTCTTATCTACAGTTTATCAACCAAACAAGATTGACCTTTATGCTTAAAGTACACAGTGTAAAAGATCACGGGGTAAACACAAGAAGCACAAGGGAAGTCAGTAAGAGGGTTAGTGGTGGAATATAGAACTTAATATGCACTAGGACAAGCTAGCTTTGTGAATATGTTCCTGTTTAAGACTGCCCATGGGTAAAATTGTCTGACATAGAAGAAATGCCCTGTCATGGCTTGTATTCACAGGTAGAAAACACTTCAAACATAGAAATCTACCAGCCAGACAAAAAGCACCATCTTATTTGACATGCAATAACAGAGCAAAGTCTTATCACGGCCCTATCGCATTCACATGCCTGAGTAACTGGGTGTATTGAATTATTCTTCCACTTCAGTCCCCAAAACATCTACATTCACACCTCAACACTGCCAAAAGCTTCATTAACCAAACATTTCAGATAATTCACAGTTCAACAGTTAACCCTTTCTCACTTCACTTGAGTATTTTACGTTGTACGTGTACATATGCATGTCACAAATTTTGTTTATTTAACCAATGCTTTCTATCATAATCTTCTGGTCCAAGAACCTCGCAAAATGGCTGGCTGAACTCATTCATTTTTTTATAAACAATCTTTTGGACAGAGTATAAATTTACAAGTTACTTGCATTTAACAATGAATTGTGTTTTTAACATAACTGAACACATAATTTTTACAACAACAATTTACACATAAATTTTACAATCTTCAGTGGTGGTGATGAATTTAAGGTAATCCTCTGGCATTAATTAAGATTCACATGCAGAATTCAGTAATACTAAATCAGTAGTTGATGTTTTTTATTTCTCTCTTCGACAAGAACAGCAGAAAAGCAAACCATCTTATCTTCACTAATGTTTGGTTTTTGTTGAAAATTTAAGCACACACCCTACTCTAATAACTAACGCAAATCTTCCATTAACAAACAAATACCAGAAACTCTAATAAAAGGATTTTTTTTGTTAAAAGACAAAAAAAAGGAACAAAACAGTCAAAGGTTAATCACCAAACTAGCGGCAGCAATGTTCTGGACAAAGCTAAATGTATAAGGAAGGTAGGTTAACTATATACTTAACACCATAGGTGTACTTGATGAACATAAGTATTCTTTTTTGCACCATTGTTTTGCAGACAAATCTCACACATTGTTTGTTTGTTTCTTTGTATTTCTCACATCAGAAGTCATCAATCATCTACCATCTTTCAAAGAAGCCTCCGTACGATCCCCCAGGTACAGAAAGCCATCTATCTAGAATTGACACATCATGTGTTAAATGTCCACCTTTGAAGCTGACAGCATTTGGGGAGTTGGATATCAGCAGTCAGTCAGGACTGTTTTTCTGGACAATGACACTTATCCTTTACAATTCGTGCAATAAAATCAGTCAATTAAACACAGGGCATAAGACATTTATAAGGCTATAGAGTAGACAAAAATGTACCTTACTGAACATTGCACCAATGGTACAGCAAAATACAACAGCTTTGAGAAGTTCAGCAAAAGGTCCCTAGATTTGTTTCCAATATTTATAACAATATTATAACATTTTCTGTTCACCATTAGTTTGTTTAATATTGCTCTCTTTAAAAAATTCTTCCATTCAACTTTAGCCTGTTTAACAATATTTTACTCAGTGTTGTTCTCTTTGTAATTATCCTTAGGTTTATTTGTTTATTTAGAATTGATCAGTATTTCATTCTGTCACTGTGATCAAGAATGTGACAGAGGTCAGGATTATGCGTGGAGGATACCAGAGTGCTCTGAGCAAACCACCATTCTATGTAGCATCCGTCTGATCAAACTTATTCAAATGTTTCACATAACTGTGTTGAACGTTACTTCTGTCTGTGCAAACTTATTCTAGTGTTTCGCATAATTCTGTTAAACATTACTTCTGTCTATTCAAACTTATTCTACTGTTTCAGATAATTCTGTTTAACACTACTTCTGTCTGTTCTAACTTATTCTACTGTTTCAGACAATTCTGTTCAACATTACTTCTGTTTGTCCAAACTTATTCTGATGTTTCACATAATTCTGTTAAACATTTATTTCTGTCTGTTCAAATTTAGTCTAGTGTTTCACATAATTCTGTTAAACATTACTTTTGTCTATTCACACTTATTCTACTGTTTCAGATAATTCTGTTCAACGTTACTTCTGTCTGTTCTAACTTATTCTACTGTTTCAGATAATTCTCTTAAACATTACTTCTGTCTGTTCAAACTTAGTCTAGTGTTTCGCATATTTCTGTTAAACATTACTTCTGTCTATTCAAACTTATTCTACTGTTTCACATACTTCTCTTAAACATTACTTCTGTCTGTTCTAACTTATTCTACTGTTTCAGATAATTCTCTTAAACATTACTTCTGTTTGTCCAAACTTATTCTACTGTTTCAGATAATTCTCTTAAACATTATGTTATTCATCACTGTAAGTTGATTCTGTGGATTGCTCATGTAGCTGGCCACGAACTGAAGGTCAAGTTAGCACCTTTATAGGTAAATGATGATCTACAGGGTAAGCCAGACTAAAAGCTCTCTGCAGGCAAACTAGGCAGATTACCAACCACTAGCCATGGGTGATTTGTCTGAGAAACGCCTGTGGAATGATCAAGGAACATTTAAACAATGTTCTGGTTGGCCAGTGACCACATCTATACATCTACACCCAAAGAAGATCAACACTGGGAGAATGAAAGTGGACTGTTAGAAGCCTGATACATGTATAACTGAGCTAGTGGCATGTGGAAACTGAGAATCCCTTATTAAGTTACTTATCCAAGTATACATCTGAAGATTGAAGCACCCATGCATGAGTATACATTTGAAGGCTGAAGCACCCGTGAACAAGTACACATTTGAAGGTTGAAGCACCCGTGCACGAGTATACATTTGAAGGTTGAAGCACCTGTGAACAAGTACACATTTGAAGGTTGAAGCACCTGTGCCCGAGTGTACATTTGAAGGTTGAAGCACCTGTGCCCGAGTGTACATTTGAAGGTTGAAGCACCCGTGCATGAGTACACATTTGAAGGCTGAAGCACCCGTGCACGAGTATACATTTGAAGGTTGAAGCACCTGTGAACAAGTACACATTTGAAGGTTGAAGCACCTGTGAACGAGTACACATTTGAAGGTTGAAGCACCTGTGAACGAGTATTACGGAAGATCTTCAACCTTTTAAATCACCAAAGTGCCTCTTTCAGTGGAATTTATGTATACCATGTTTATGAAAATAATGCTTAACATGATTTGTTTGTGTGGTTAAATAAGCATACATAAATATGCGAGCTTCATAAAACTGTTAAAATTGTTTCTCTACAACTCCTGGTTTTGTTACAATGTTTCAAAATACTGGTTGCAAAGGTGGTTG